>JAKSZU010000013.1:89086290-89501290 GCA_026018925.1 Tupaia tana
GAAATCCCTGGAAACACATACTGAGCCGGGCTATGGCATGAAGCCAAAAAAACTTGGCCAGGTTCATCCATGCACCAAACAATTGCATAGTCTTCAGTTGTAGCATCTTCTCCACTTTCCTCCTCCTTCCCTACCACTTGGGAGGAATTATCTTTTTTATGACCAGTTTCAACAAAGCTCTAATATGATGACCAAAGCTTCTCTGGCTCTGTCCAGTCCTATAGATCTGACACATAAATAAAGGGATTCTGTTAAGGGAAGCTAAACTAATTTTGACACAGAAAACACCTGGACATGCACAGGACTGGGACATTCAGTTTTCCATGACTTCTTCTAAATCTAATTTCTGATAGAGAAGAAAGAGGGAGAGGATCAGTTGTTTTCATGGGTAGGTAGATATTTCACCAAAGAGTTGGACAGATGTGGAAGGCAGTTTCCCTATTTCAGTAACCAAAATGCACTTGTTGAATGCTTTTGTTGGTTCTCAGAGTTTTCGGATCCTTATTTCTTTGTGAGCTCTATTCTCCTATCTTTCCAACCTCATCCTTTACCATTCCTCCAGGTCTCTGCCTTGAACTCATGTCCAAGACATTCCCCAGATGCCAGCCCAGGTATGTTCTTTCTGGTTCCTAAAATTATTCTAAACTTTCCTCCTCCTCTTCTTCCTTCTTTCTTCTTCCTATTTTTCATCTTCTTCTTCCTTCTTCCTTTTACTGTCCTCCTCCTCCTCCTTCTTTAATTATCAACATAACCCTGCTAAAACACTTTTCCTGCTCATACTCCCTTACACCTTACTGAATCAACAAGTTTATCTAAAAGGTCATCTCCATGATATATCTCCTAAAATCCCATCTAGAATACATTTCTCCCCATTCTCCAGTCTGAGGTGCTTTGTTAATACATTGTCCTTGATTTATACTGTACTGTGTTTTTTATGGTAGCTATATATGAAAAGCTTCTTTTTATCCCTGCAAGTATGTAAAATCCATGAAGGCAAGAACATTGTTCAATTTATCTGTGATTTCCCATAGCACTTAGCCCACAGACTTATGAGTTGAGGAATTAAGAAAATCTTGCTTGAATTGCATCTAATAAATTGAACTAAATTTTACAAAGTGGGCCTGAGTCAAGCCCCATGAAAATAAATTCAGGGATCTTATGTCCCCATTTTCACTTCTTACCTGGAGATGGTCCCATCTCTTTATGCCTTTAACAACTTGTGAGAGTAAGGTACTTTGCTCACATGGGATGGGAAAGACAAAGGGATAAATTAGACCTAGTTTCTGGCCTTAATAAACTGACAATATGGCAGGGAGACACATTTTGAAACAATCACTCAAGTTTTAATCTGGTTTTTAGTCAACAGAGAACTCTGATGATTTTGTAGAAGGAGTCATCCATTTTGACTGGGAGGAAACGACAATTTGGGAATGGGAGGTAGATGATTAAAGGTGAAAGGCATTTCAGGTGCAGGGAAGAGTTTGAACTCTAGTCAGAAAGTGATATTTCGCTTGGGGTTTTTGTGGGACAGCTGTAAATATGCACAGAATGGATAATGCAAACAGGAATACTATTGGGGATATGACAGAATGAGAGGATGACACAGAGCATCATAAAGTTTGGATGCATAGATTTTAAATGCCCACTGAAGGTAGGTGTTCTTAGAGCCTAGGGCACAAGAAACAGAGGCAGAAGATAAGTTGCCAGAAGTGAATACAGTTTTGTCAAGATGGTTAAATCAACACATCTGCACCCAAGTTTTCACTGTGAGTGTGGAACACAGGATTATTTAGGGGGAAGAGTATTTAGAGTCTTGACGCAAAAAGGGGAGTTTTTGAGCCAGAGCATCAGCAATAGTTGTCGGCCTGTTAGAAATACAAAGTCTTTGGCCCCTCTCTAGACCTTACTCAGGCTTCAAAACCACTGGTTTAGAACATGGAATCCTGGGTTTAAGTCCTGAACCTGCCACCTTCTGAATGTGTGACCTTGGTTTTGTCACGTTTCTCCTTTGGACATCAATGTCATCAGTGTTAAAGTTGACCAGGTGGACCCACTGGAGTCTAATGACATTTTCAGCTCTAAGGTGTGTGTGTGTGTGTGTGTGTGTGTGTGTGTGTGTGTGCTTAATTCTGGAGGGTACTGCTGAGAGGTGATGGCAATTTTCCAAATCGGCTACACATAGCTCCTCTGGGGTGACCAACTGCTTAGAACGATGCCCTCAAGTGTGTGGTTAATGGAAAAATCAGAAGCCACAAATTTGCACCTGAAGCAGACGAGCTAGAAAACCAGAAGTCAGACTGGTGGGCACTTACCACTTCCCTAGCTTGGGCTTTGTAAAAGGAAAAAATAATTTCTTGCTTCCTCAAGAAAAAAACAAAACGTGTTTTAAAAAGTATAATCTAAAGGGCTAGATCCAGAGACAAAGAATTCCACAACTGCTTACCTAGCTGTTGGGTGAATATAATCAAGACCGTGTGTGTGTGTGTGTGTGTGTGTGCGCGTGTATGGTGGGGATGTGGGGGAACATGTGCACACATGTTGGGTGGAAAGGGTACTGGCTAGAGTGACAGAAACTGAAAGTCTAAAGTCTTCATTAAAATAAAGTTTCAGCAGTGTGGTCTGATGGTGCACAAGTGCTGTTTACATGCTCCGATTAGCTTCCTCAATGGGCCTAGGTGAAGGCTGCAAAAATGTGTCTCAACTGACCTATGAAGAAAGGATAAGAGAGAGTGATAGTTTAAAGGCCAAATCCTAGCCTTCTCCTGCAAAGACAAACGAGACCTCCTAGAGAAGCCCTCTCCTTACTTCTGAAGTGATGCCCCACTGAAAGTGGAGGAGACTCAGACAGAGGGAGCAGACCCTGGAACTGGGCCACTGGACAGAGACCTGTGCCCTTAGTATGGGCCGGTGCTGTGAGATCCATCTAACAAGTTTACACATAAGCAGGCCAGACCCTTATGAATGGATTCAGGGCTGACTTTCCAGAGAAAATAGACCAATACTAATTATAGGAAGGAGCAAAGGGCCAGGAGTGAAGACATTAGGATTCGAACCCTAGCTTTATTTCTACCTTGGTTTGTAATCTTGCCAAGTCCTTCCTTCTCTCTGACTTCTGCTCAGTAAGAACTATCATTTATTGGGTGCCAGCTATGAATAAGATATTGTCCATTTACTGAACATTTAGGATAAGATAGTGTCTTACAGGTTTAAATACCATCTAGAGGGGCCAGCAGATGGCGTGGTGGTTACAGCATTGGACTCCCACATGGCTGACAGTGGTTCACATCCCAGACCTAGGGGCTTGAGGATCATACCAGGCACATGTGCATGCGTGCCCAGATCCTGGGAGGAGAATGAAGAAGAAGGGAATGTGGTGTGGCCCATCTCGCCCAGGGGGTGATTTCACACTTTGCTTCCCACTGTCTCTCTGGCGAGCACATGTGCCCTATGGCAAAAATCTTAAAATAAGTAGATAAATAAATACTATCTAGATGTTGTTGACTCATAAATTTCTCACTTTAGGTAATACTTCTCATTTGAATTTAAGTTATAAACCTGCAGTTAATTCTCATAATTGTATGTTTCTGTGGCATCCATATTGCATGTAAGCTTAATTTTTCATATATATATCAGAATAGGATTCAGTCACCATTGGTACAGTTTCTAGTTCTACACCTCCTTTCATGTCCTCATTGTGATCAATCTAGTCATTTGAATGTAGCAGGAACAACACAGCAAAGGGCACTACCTGGGCTTTAGAAGACGACCTCACCCAAATGGCCCAAACCAGTGGCCAGGAGGAGAGCTTTGAAGTGCCTTTTCCTCCTCACACACTGGGCTACCTTCTTCACTGGCATTTTTTTTTATATATATATAGGAACAATTCAGACATTTGCTCTCAAATTGAAAGTGACCAATACACTATTCCCAAGTACATAATGCTATTAGGTTGTCAGAAAAGTCATGACACATTTTTGCAACAACCCAATAGTTATCCCTATCCCCCTGCCTAATTCTTTGTTCTTGATTTCTGCCTCTTCTGAGCCCAGAATGGAAGACTGCCCTCTCAATTCATGCACCTTCCCTGCTCAGGATCCTTATTATTTATTTTGTTTAGTTTATTTATTCCATGAGTGAGTGAGACAGAGAGGAGAGAGAGAGAGAGAGAGAGAGAGAGAGAGAGAGAGAGAGAGAGAAGAAAAAACTCCTAACAAGGACTTAATGTTGCCATCCACCCCCAGACCATGGGCATGTGTGTCCAGTGTGCTCAGGGATTCTCTGGATATGAATGAATAACCTCCCCATGGGTCAGCTTTGCAGAAGGTCACATTTTACCACTGTGCCACTCTCTTCCCCCCCCCCCCATACAGAACCTTGAAAGTCATATCTGACTGTAGCAGTGTATTAAATTTGCAACTCAATTAAAAGAATCAGGGGTGGTCCCAGAACAGGTTCTCTCCCTGATGCCCAAATCAATGGTCAGACAGGCAGAAAGTGGCATGATCAATCACCTGCTTATATAAACAAGATGCTCATGTGAGCGACCCCTCATTGCAGGTCAGACAATTAGACATTTGGCCAGCCGTCCCTGCATATGACACACAGTAAACACCCATATCCAGCTCCCCTTCACTTCCTGTAAAGGCAGGATTGCCAAATACAGTTTAATTCCAGTTTAGAGACTCTAAAACAAGACCCAGATGCTCACTCTACCTCTACTTGATGTTTAGAAGTCATCCTGGCCTTATATACACATAGCGTTCTTCATCTCCATCACTCAACCCTGTCCCTCCTATAGCGACTCCTGAGTCAGTAAGTAGCTTGGTTTGTCCCACTATTCAGACTGAATCATTTGTAATCACTTTTGGCTCTACCTTATTTCTCATAACCTACATTCAATAACAAATTCTGCCAGATCTATACACTAAATGCATCCAGAATCAGATCATTTCTCACTCCCATTTCTCCAGCCACTACCAACTCTTGCCCAGACCAGTGTAATGGAACTTTTCAAAGACCCTTAACTTGACTCACCACCTGGCAGTGGAAGTGGTTCTGCTAAAATGCAGGTCAGCTCATGTGGCTCCTTTGCTCAGAATCTTCAATATTTTTCCATCCCCCCAAAGCCCATATCATCCTATTTAAGGCTCTGAAATCACCCTGCCCCCTCTCCTGCTTTTCAGATTTTTATTCTTTTCTCTGTCTGTTCCAGCCATCAGGGCTGAACAAGTAACATGTTTGTGTTTTCCTGCCACAGAGAGCTGCCCCTAGCTGTTCCCTCTGCCTTGAATGTTCTCCCAGATATTGGCATGGTTTCCCTGTTAAGGTGCCCACTCAAGTGTTACCTTTTCTGCTTCCTGAACACTTTCTATATAATGGCAACTCCATTGTCTACTCCTAGGTTGGCATTCTAAATGCTGTATACTCCATTCCTGCCCTCCAATGGCATTTGTCGTCACCTGAGAGCGTTCTTATATTTATCTGTTGTATACTATAACATGATACAGTGGAACTTTCCACAGTGATGGAAATGTTCTACTGGTGTGTGGTCCAAGAAGGTAGCCACTAGTCAATGGAGCACTTGAAATTCAGCTAGTAGGATGAGAAAATGAACATTTAATTTTATTAAATTTTAACTAATTTTAAGTGGCTATTGGCTAGCACATTATACACGGCAGGTTTAGTGCCTCTACCAGGAGGATGTAAGCTTCACTAGGGCACAAATTGTGCCTATTTTGTTTATTGCTGTGTTCTAAATACCCCAAAAATGTGCTTGGCTACTCAAGAAATATCCGCTGTATGAATAAATAAATGAATATGTTACGAGCTTTCAGTGCATGATTTCAACAGACAACAGACTTGTGGTGTAGGTGCTGCATTCACTCCAAGACACTCAAACATAGGCAAGGTCTTGGTAAGGATTATCCAGCTCAGAAGAGGTAGATAGGATTTTAACTCAGGGTGTCTGATGATATTTGACACTTTACTTTGCTGGAGTTAGACTGTCAGTTCTTTGTGGTCCTTTTTAACTCTGACATCCTGTGGTTCTCTGAGAATTTCCTCCCATGCTGGGTAATAGCAATACATGGTTCAAGCAGCAGTAGAACTGATGGACCTTCACATGAGTTCCTTGTCAATGACTCAGAACCCATGGTTCTGTAGGTAGAAGATGCACAGACTTCATCCGTCCCTCTAACCCCAGCCCCACCCACCGTGGCTCACCAGTTTCCGGATCGCAGAGCTGTTCACAGGCATCTGTCGTCCTCTGTCCACAGAGGTCCCTCACCCAGGGAGAGGTGGCGTTGATCTGGTAATACAGGGACAGCTTGGCCGGGTTTAACCAGTCGGAGATGTCCAGGTAGCTCCCTTCACTCACCACGAAGCTGCTTCCTAGGGGTGAACAGAGAGGAAGATAGCTACTTTCTCGCCGACTGAAGGGTCTCACTGCTGCAGACATTGCAGGAAAACAGGAGGTGCAAACATGCCATCCTCCATACCAGGGCATCTGCTCTCACTGTTCCACAAGTTTGTGCAGAATACTTCCAGTGTGTGAGTCACGGTGTCAGAAACCAGCAGAGAGAAACGAATCAGACGTGAGAGAGAACTTGGCTGAGAGGTTAAGAATAACCCTGAAAAGGGGCCAGCAGGTGATGTCATGGTTAAGGTGCTGGACTCCCATAGGGCTGACCACTGTTCGAATTCAGGACCTGAAGGTTTAAAAATCATGCTGGGCCCAAGTGTGTGCATGCCTAAAATCCTGAGAGGAGACTGGAGAAGGGACTGTGGCATGGCCATCCCCCCTGGGAAGTGATTTCTCACGTTCTCTCTCCCTGTCTCTCTCTGGCAAGCACACATTCCCTGTGGCAAAAACCTTAAGTGTATATATACATACATACATATATATATATATATATATATATATATATATATACACACACACACACACACACACACACACACATATATATATATATGTATGTATATATCCCTGAAAACAGGAAATATGGGTTTGGATCCTAGATTTCCACTCACTAATCATTGGCTTTGGACAAGTCATTCTGTGTCTCTGGATCTTGGTTACTTCATTTGTAAATGGCAATTTTAATAGAACTCACCTCATGGTGTTGTTATGGGAATTAAATCAATTAATGTAGATAAAGTATTTAGCCAATATCTAACTTATTCTAGTAAGGAATCATTTAATATTGAACCTCAAAAAAAAAAAAAGAAAAAGAAAAAGAAAAGAAAGGGAATCTCCTTGCCCCAGGCATTCCCCTGGAATAAGGGCCACTGATGCCCACAGGAGCATCATTGGAGATACCAGTGAGAGAGAGTGGCTGAGCAGAAGGAACACAGACCCAGGCCACCTGACCTGGCTTGTGCTGTGTCTTGCTTTTAATTCTGAAAAATAAAGAAGACAAAGACAGAGATTTTTCAAAAAACTTTACACTATCTCTAAGAAAAAAAGCCGTATCCACACAATAAAAAATTGCTTAAGGTTGGGAAACAACAGTGAAAGCATCTGGAATCCACTGGACATAACAGGCCCCGTCAGAGTGGAACAGCTGTGACCCAAACAAGCTCGCTCTTGCTACTTGGAACTAAATCCCAGTGACACCAGCTCTTCAAGGGAGGCTGGACATTCCAACTTTCATTACAATGGATCAAATTTCTTAAAATCTTATTATTTATCTATTTATTATTATTATTTTTAAAATATGAGTAGAGAGATACAGAGAGAGAGAGAGGGAAAGTGAGAAAGCAAGCCTCCAGGTCCGGGAATCAAACCACAGTTAGCCACACGGGTATCCAGCGCGTCAACCACAATGCTGCCTACTGACCCCAATTGATCAAGTTTTAAATGATGGTTTAAATTTCTTCTTGAATACTTGTGTTGGTCAAATATGAAGTTATAAGCTTTGTAATCTTTGTTCTCAAATGTTTCTAATTTTATCCATAAATATGTATTAATATTCCATATTTGTATGTATAATAATGCATATGCACATATATATATTTATTTATTTCTAAACATATGTACACACACAAACAAATACATGCACACATACTTCTCTTGGGGAGGCAAAATGAGTTAATTCAGGGTGACCACACATGGATTGTAATTAGTGAGCATATGTATGTAGCAATAAAGCAAAGTAAAGGTACACTTTCACAGGGAGAAAAATACAAGCCAAATAGAACCAGGCATCACAAAGCTGGACTTGAAGAATGGTTCTAGGTTCATGGGCAATCTAGGGACCTCAGTGGCAGAAGGCCTTAAACTGTGTTTCCTAATTAACATGACTCAGCTTTTCTACATTCACCTGCTTCTTTCTAACTTACTATCAACCAAAAAATCCTTCCACATATGCAATTCTATTTGCCTAAAGAGAGACTCAGTTAATAAACACCACAAGGGTTTGATAGAGACCTCCTTGTCATATCAGACTCTGCTGAATGGCCTATGCACGGTCAGGTTCCTCTTGGCTCTTGTGCCCAGTGGGCAATTATCAAGGAGGCTGGATCACTGCAGACCATACCAGTGTGCCTGAGCCTCTGAGAGAGTGGGTGGAAAAGTTTGCATGAAAAGTGTAAGGTCATGGCAAGCAATTATTATCTTCTATAATTCACAAAATAATATGATTTCTATTACTGAATAGGATAATTTCCTATGTAAAAGCATAATAGACAACATGATTTTTGGTATGCATGAAAGAAGCATCTATGTGAAGCAGAAGGAAGAGATAGCATCAGGCTCTGAGATAAGAAAATGACCACATTTGAAGTTGGCCCTAAAGTCTTTGGCAGCTAAAGCAAAAAAGGAAAAAGTCTGTTGGATTCCATATTTCAAATTTCTGGCAAGAGATGATATGTAAATCTATCTGCAAAGCCATATTTACCCCCCTGGAACTAAGCCCAAGCAGAAACATGTCACATGGGTCCTTAAGCAAGGCACCAATCATCAGTATCAACTACAGATTTTTCTTTTAAAAAGCACAGTCACGCTGTTTAAATGGATAATTCTTGTATTTATTCTCACTTGAGACTGAGGAATGGATATTGAATTTTGTCTCAGGGCTGAAGTTGGTTAATCCCCTGCATCAGGAAAGCTATACAATGCAGTAATAAAGAGAATAGCCTCAGCAAGATGTGAGTTCAGATCCACGCTCTTGCTAGGACTGTAAACTTGGGCAAAAAACAAAAACAAAAAGAGAAAACCACCACCACCACCACCAACAACAACAACAAAATAAACCAAACCTCATGAGGCCAGATGATGGCAACCTGGCAACAAAACTCGACCCACATGGAAAGGTGCTCAGTTTGAGCTTCACTGTATACATCAGGTGTGAGTGTATGTGCTTTGACCTGGGTTGGATGAGGCTGGCGGGGGGGGTACATCATATTTTGAAGACCCTGTTGGTGTATATTCTACCCCCTCAGAATACATAAACTAAAGCAAAGAAAGAAAACAAACCCTCAGTCATCTCAGATGAAGAGAGTGGATACAGATTCCTCTCCATAGGGTTGATAGTAAGATGAAATAAGAAAAATGCATTTGCCTTGAGTCAGTTTCCTCAGAACAGACTCAAAGACAGAAAGTAGAATGCTGAAATTATTGGGGAACATATTCTTGCAAAAGGGAAATGGGCAGAGGGAGAAGTCAAATTGCCATGTACTTGTGGCAAAGTCCTCATGATCCCATGGAAGCTCTGAAGCTAGGATTGCCCATCAGAGTTGTTCCAAATCAAGACAAGTGTGTCAGTGTGTCATGTGTTTGTGCACTGTCATTAACTAGTCATAGGCTGTGGACTGTCCCTGGGTGGATATGCAACCTTGAGTGGTCTCTTTCAATGGAAGATACTGTTCTAAAAAGGTCTCAGCTAAGAATGGTCAACTACCACCATTCCTGGCAGCTGAGGGAAGGAGTTCCTACATGTTAACTGAAAATCTGGGTACAGCATCATAATATCCAGTATGCAAAGTCCCAAATATTATGGAATCTCAATGAACAGCAGCTATTTTGATTATTATTCAGAATGCTTACAAATATGAAAGCTCTAAAGGCAATACCAATTATCAGATCTCTTTCTTTTTTTTTTAAATTTAACGTTATTTATTTATTTTAATTTGACCAGAAAGGGACAGAGTGTGACACACTCTCTCTCACACACACACACACACACACACACACACACACAGAGAGAGGGAAAGTGAGAAAGCAAGCCACTAGGTCCAGGACTTAAACCACCGTCAGCCATGTGGGGATCCAGCATCCTTAACCAGCATGCCACCTGCTGGCCCCCAGATCTCTTTAGAATATAAGAAATATGAATCTTTTTGGAAGGGACTGGTTTTTCATTTTTTTTGGAGACTTTTTTAATTTTTTATTTATTTTTTGGCTACAGAGTAAATGCGCTTGCGAGAGAAAAGAGACAGAGAAAGACAGAGAGACAGAAAGTGAGAAATCACCCCACAGAGGGGATGGCCATACCATAATACCTTCTCCTCCATGCTCCTCTTGGGATCTTGGGCACGCATGCACATGCGCCCAGCATGAGTTTAAGCCACTGGGTCCATGACTCAAACCGTGGTCAACTTCATGGGAGTTCAGTGACATAGCCATTACACTAACTGCTTGGAAGGGACTGTTTTTAAAAGCAGGTGCAATAAACTGAGTGTTTGTGTCCCTCCAAAATGTGTATGTTAAAACCTAATCCCCAGTGGGGTGGTATTTGAAAGTGATCAGAGTGGACTCCTTATAGATGGATTAGTGCCCTCATAAAGAGACCCCAGGAAGTTCTCACCCTTTTGCCACATGAGGACACAGTGAGAAGATGATCATCTATGAAGTAAGAAACAGAACCTAGCCAAACACCTAATCTCCCAACATCTTGATCTCTGATGTCTCAGTCTCCATAACTGTAGAAATCAATTTCTATTGTTTATAAGCCACTCAGTTTATGGTATTCTCTTAAAGCAGCCTAAGACAATAGGTTATCCTTAACATCTTTAAAAAGATACCATACAGAGTTAAATAGGTGGTTTAATGGCAGAAGGAAGGACCAAGACAACAGGTTATCCTTGACTTCTTTTTAAAAGTACTATACAGAGTTATATGGGAAGGGAGCTACTGTCCTTTGGATGCCCCCGCAAGCATCCCTGGGATGAATAAGTTACGTGTTCTGCTCCCTGAATCCTTATGAGACTCTGGCAGGATGGTTATTTCCCTTGTTTTACAGAATGACTACACAGGGTTCAGAGAGAAACTGATCTGATCAAATTGGTGCAACTAAATAGCCAAAGTGGGAACTGAATCAAGATCCTTCAGCTTCCAAATCTGTGTCCACCCCATTATTCCAGGCCATCTTGAGACTCAGAAGTTTGGTTAGGAGGACTAGCAGATGCATAGTGGTTTTGTCTCTGGACTCCCACATGGCCAACCGTGGTTCGGGTCCTGGACTCAGTGGCTTCAAAATCACACCAGGCACATGCACATGCATGCCCAGGATTTCAGGAGGTGAATGGAAAAGGGATTGCAGCATGGCCATCTCTCCTGGGGGACGATTTCTTGTTTTCTATCTCTCTGTCTTTATGGTGAGTACACGTGTCCTATAACAAAAATCTCTCATTTTAAAAAAAAAGTAGTTTGCGTTAGGTAGCTTTCTGTGGTCTGTTCACTCCTTCTAAAACAGTCTGTGCATTCGTTTTTAGTGTGCATATTGTCTAGTGTTGGAGGGCCTTTGTTGTCTCTAATAGACTGTGATTTCCTACAGATAAGAGGTTATGACTCAATAAAATGTTAGAACATACTAGGAGTTCAGTGAAAGTCAAGTGCATTCATAAAATCAAAGTTCCATGCTTAACTACAGGGAGTTCAACTCATTTCATTATGGGACAGTGAAGCGGGAATGCTTCCACATGGAGCCCATGGTTTAGGTTTTTTTTGTTTGATTGTTGTTTCATTCTGTGAGACCCAGAATATAAGACTAGACCTTCAAAGTCTCCCCAGTTCTAAACTAAAACTTGAACCTCATTGTCCTGGCTCCTGAGCTCTTGTTCACCTCAAGGGCTTGTGATGGGTATGGTGAGAAGAGAATGGGACAAGGATATGTGACTGGAGACGCCATATCAGATAACAAAAGACAGTAACACTAGGCCAACTTTAATGCCTCATTTAACCCATGCTTACTGAACTCTTCCCCATGTAAAAAAGAGATGCAGGGACTGGGAAATGAGCTGAATCTACTGAGAAAATTAAGAATGAAATAAGGAAGAGTGAAAGCACACACAGATATCATAATACGACGTGGAGTCTGGTAAGAATTTTCTGGAAGGGATAGGCATTGCCTTTGGATTTTAGGGAACAAAAGGAGGGCTTATAGAGGAGTCATTGACAAGTTGGTCTTTACACTAGACCTTGAAGGATGTGACAGAGAACAACAAACAGGGAGAAGGTCAAGAAGCAAAGCATAATGAACTGTCTCTAGAGTATACGGCAACCTGTGTGACAATTACTTAAGGCTAGTACTTCTTAATTGTACTGGCTTGTATTTCTCTTAATTTAATACTCGTGAGGTATTCCACTGGGCCAGCATATATGTGCTTGACATTCAAAGTGTCCCCCCTCTTTTTCTTAGTGTGCTGAGAGTCCTCTGTCTACCCATACAGACTTCCCCAGAGAGTAATGACTCTGAAATCAATCTCTGCCAAAATCTCAAAATTGAAATGTCATGTTTCCATATATATATATATATATGTGTGTGTGTGTGTGTGTGTGTGTGTATACATATACATATACATATACATATATTTTTTTCCTCCCACTGGCTTGTGGGAATGTACATCATCTAATTAGCCAAATGGATTTTCAGTTCAGCCCAATCATTTCCTTATCTAGCATCTGAAACCCAGTGATGCTCAGGGGACTGCACGGGCACGGAGGTCCTCATTAACTCTGATCCTCAATTACATTGATTATAAGCTTGCTTCTGTAATTGTGTGGCATAGATCAGGGGTGAGCTGGGAAGCTCAGGCCACTCTGCAGTGTTCTCTGGAAAGCCAGAGGCACATTGGCCCCCAAAGAAACAGAAAGCTACAGATTAGAATGAAAAATTCCACAGAAGGAGGTATCACCAGACAAAACTGCCTAGAGAGCCAGCCGGCAGCTGCAAATCCCTTTCATTACATCTCGAATCATGAGACAAACCTCTGAGAACCATGGTTAGAAGACTTCAAAAGAAGGCTCTGGTCACAGTGGTGAAAGGCAAGCAGAAGACTGAAAGATTGCATGGCTGAAAGATAGTTTTCATCAAGTGCAGGGACTGTTTTGGCCAGAAATATTCTGTTCTTTCCCCTCTTCCTTTGGGTATAAAATCATTAAGATTCTCTTCTTTCTGGTACATCATATATACCGTATATTCTTTTTTGTGTAGTTTATATTATATTTTATTTTTTCCCACATTTTATTGATTCACAAAATGCTTTAAACTAAAACTATGGACAAAGCTAGAATCTAGTTACAAGTGCACTGTAATTTTCTTCTGATAATTAATTTACATTCATTCCCTGAGCATTGTCACAGCATACAAAATGTGATTTCCCATCCAAAATATACTGCATAGTGGCTTAATCATACATGTTATTGTCATTAATTTTCCATTTCTAGTTTCATATGTGTGTGTGTGTGTATCCTATTTCTCACCATCTGCCATTTCTTACCCTCCTCCCACACTATCGTAGGTGTCTACAGTCATTTTCCATTCCTTTTTTTTCCCCTCACATTTTATTGATTCACAAAATTTCTTAGGTAATACAGCTACTTTCAATAGCAAGTTTAGTTGGTATGTACATATCAGAGAATACATGTCTTACTTGAGGCGTGAAACTCTGAGTAGAATGAATATACTATAAGGTAGCACCTAGGTCATGCTATAATGCTTACCATGTTCATTAAATAACATATATACCATATATTCTATCTGTCAGTGTCTTGGACATGGGAGAAATGTTTTTCTGGGCACAAGGTGAAAGACAAACTCTATAATTAAGTAGAAATGAGGGGAAAAAATCTACCCTCAGCCCAATAAACCCACAATGTTAAGTATCCACTCTTACAGTTCACCCAGTCCACAGAGCCCCATGGTAGGTTTAAATGGTCTCCAGCCACCTACCATCAATTGAAAGCTACTTAAGGAGTGAAGGACAAAACTGCAAGACACGTTTTAGGATTTGTGAGAGTGGGCAAAGGCAGCCTAGATATCTGGGAGCAATAAATTGGAGAAAAACAACGTTCCAGGACCATTTTTATGGGGGTGGTCCTTTTACAAAGGTCTATGAGAGTGTCCTCAGCCACTCTTTTCCATGTCTTTCCCTTTTGGTTTTCTCCTTCCATCTCTCTTCCCCCCATCATTTTATTTCTCTTTTCCTTGTATTAGCTTCAATCTTCTCCTATTTTTCTGTATAGTCTCTACCTCTTATGAGTGGGATTGTGTCATCACCCCGTCCAGGAAGTTCCTGCATTGTTGTCCTAACCTCAAGTGCCTCAGAATGGATGATGTATAAAAGGTGATCACCATAAATGAAGTCATTAAGGTGAGCCCTAATCCACTGTGCCCGATGTCCTCATGAGAAGAGATGGGGACATAGATGCACACAGAGGAGGGACCCATGAAGCCACGGAAAGAGGATAGCAATTTTTAAGTCTAGGAGAGGGGCCCCAGAATTCAACTATGCTTTCATCTTGATCTGGGACTGCTAACCTCCAGAACTGTGAGAAAATAAATTTATTGTAAGCCCCTCAGTCTGTAGAACTTTGTTAGGGTAGCTCTATAGCAGACTAATACACTACTTCTGTCCTACTTGGCAGAAAATATTTCCTATGTCTGTCATTTGCTCCACTCATTATGCTTTATTTTGTGCCCTGGGTCCCAATAGATCACTTCTCAAAATAAAAATTTCTATGTGTACTATAAAATGCATGGGGTTACAAAGGAAGCCAGTAGGTGAAAGTAGGATACCCATGGTGTCCATGGATCCCCTCAGAGGTGCACAGAGCTCAGGATAAAAACCCTGCTCTAAGTGTTTCGCTTCATTTCTCAGATGGCCAGCTTGGTGTCTGACCTGGTTCCCAACACTTCCAACATCACATCACTGGATGAAAAGAGGGGGTGGTAGAGATTTGCTAACAGACGTGAGGAAAGCAAATCACGAGAGGGAGAAAGAAGGTTAGAAAACACTGAGAAGTTCCAGTTGCTGTTTTAAAGAGGGTCAATCTCTTTCTTCTTCTTTACTTTATATAAAAATATTATTTTTTCAAGGTCTGAAGAAGAAGAAACTTGGTTAAGACTGGAATCTTCTCAGAATAATATACAAAAGAGCAGAATTTTGTGATGCTATGATAATGATATATTTGATTTTAAAGAATTTTAAAGAAAACTTTTGAGTCCCTCTGGTCTAGAGGTTCTCAATATTTTTTTTTTAATCACCTTATTACCCCCTAAGAATCATTTGTAGATTTCCCCCCAATCACCCATGAAATATTAATACCATAGATATATTGTATATCTGCTTCTGTACTATGTACACTTTTCATATACTGTTTTTTTTTTTTTTTTTTTTTTTTTTTTGGAGAGGTTTTCGCTATAGGGCGCGTGGGCTCGCCAGACAGACAGAGAGAGACAGAGAGATAGAAAGTGAGAAATCACCCCCCAGGGGGGATGGGCACGCCGCAATCCCTTCTCCTCCATTCTCCTCTTGGGATCTTGGGCACGCACGCACACACGCACCCAGCGTGAGTTTAAGCCACCGGGTCCAGGACTCGAACCATGGTCAACTACATGGGAGTCCAGCGACATAGCCACTACGCTAACTGCTGGTCCCATATACTGTTTTTATGTACATAAAAAGTATGATTTTTTCCACCCCACCCTTCAAAAATCAATTTTTACCCCTTTGGGAGTGTTATGTTTCTCAGCAAGAATGCCTCCTTTTGCCAGACCCTTTTGTTTTAAAAATAAGGGAACTAGTTCAAGTCCTGGACCTGGTGGCTTGCTCTCACACTTTTTCTCTCTCTCTATCTCTGTGGAGTGCACATGCCCTATAGAAAATTAAAAGTAAGGGACCAGCAGTTAGCATAATGTCTATGTCACTAGGCTCCCATGTAGTCGACCACGGTTCTGATCCTGAACCCAGTGACTTACTCACACCAGGTGTGTGTACGTCTGTGCCCAAGATTCTGAGAGGAGAATGGAGGAGAAGGGATTGCAGCATAGCCATTCCCCCTGGGGGGTGATTTCTCACTTTCTGTCTCTCTGTCTCTGTCTTTCTGGCAAGTGCATGCGCCCTATAGCAAAAACCTCTCCAAAAAAGAAAAGTAAAAGTAATAACAATAATAATAAATAATATTAAATAAGTAACTAAGAAAATAAATAAAGAAACTGAAGATAGAGGAAGGATGTGAATGTGCCTCGAATTTCACTGGGATTAGTGAAGTGTCTACAACTAGAAGCTGGATGGTCCACAAGGCTTAGTGCTATGAGGGAGGTGAGGGCGGGAATGGTCAGCTGACTATCCCAAGGTCACTCTTAGAAAGTTATCAGAGCTGTGCCAGAACCCAAGTGCTGTGACTTTTAGCTCAGAATCTATCCCAATATTTTGCACCAGCAATCTAGAACAGATCCAGTGAGGGTAAGTGAGGTGTCACAGGCTAGAAATCACTCACTGGGACTAGAAAATGCTAATGTCTTTCAGAGAATCATTTTCATGAAAGAAACATTGAAGAGTTTATCACGGGAGCCAGTAGATGGCGTAGTGATTACATCACTGGACTCCCCCACATGATTGACTGCAGTTCAAGTCCTGGATGTAGTGGCTTGAAAATCATACTCTCTCCGTGTGTGTGTGTGTGTGTGTGTGTGTGTCCATTCTCCCAGGAGGAGAACGGAGGAGAAGAGATCACAGTGTGGCCAATTCCCCCACGGGGTGATTTCTTGCTTTCCCTGTTACCGTCTCTCTCCACAGTGAGCACATGCACCCTATGGTAAAAATCTTAAAAAAAAAAAAAAAAAAAAAAAAAAAAAAAAAAAAAAAAGGAAAGAAAGAAAGAAAAGAAAAAAAAGAAAAGAGTTTATCAGTAGATATCCCAGAAAAAGATGCATGGCAATGAGCAGGCCACTGGAATTCTGAGTGCTCTCTATTAGAAATACAATTTTCTCCAAATGTAAAACTGTATCAAAATCTCCCTTTATGGGACCAGCAGTTAGCTTAATGGCTATGTTGCTAGACTCCCATGTAGTTCACCGTGGTTTGCATCCGGGACCCGGTGGCTTAAACTCACGCCGGACGTGTGTGTGTGTGTGTGTGCCCAAGATCCTGAGAGGAGAATGGAGAAGAGATTGTGGCATGGCCATCCTCCCCAGGGAGTGATTTCTCACTTTCTGTCTCTCTGTCTTTATCTGTCTTTCTGGTGAGCGCACGTGCCCTATAGCAAAAACCTCTCCAAAAAAAAGAAAAAAAAAATCTCGCTTTGTTTCCCCCAATGAAGGTTTCCCTGAAATGCCATGCCCAAATTTGCTCCAGGTTAATGTGTTTCTACCATTTTCTATCTCTGCCACCTTAGATTGTGATCAAAGCCCAGCTAAAAACAGATTGCCACACAATTCTACCCACCTTTGTGTGTCCCTGCTCTTGCTTCAAAGTTGAGATGGGGCATTTGAGTTTGGACAAAAATGGTTTGAAGTTTAGACATTTCAAAACAGTATTTCCCCCTCAGGGATACAACAATTTGGTACCAAGCTAGGCAACGAGAAAAGAACAAAGTCATGACATGCTTTCATTTTTCTTCAACTCGTTTAAGTTTTTGAAGAAGAATTTTGGTTAAATATTGAAAGCAGCCATTTACTTTTAATTTCAGAATTTATTTATGTTATTAAAAAATACTGATTACTTCATTGGGAATTTGTGTATCAGACCCAGTCTCAATGTTGAAATGTTCTTTTTTCTAAGATCAATGCTTCTTGAATTAACATGGTAGATCGTTGCTCTCAAAACCCAAAGGTTCTTCAGCTCTGACTTCTAAACACTGAAAAATCTCTGTGGGCTACCAAATAAGATGGGAGCTTAGATGGGAGCTTTGACAGGACTCACACAGGGCAGATAAAATCCTGGCTTAGCCACTGAGCTGCTCTGCCGTCCTAGAACAAATCACTTAGTCTGGCTAAGCCTCCTCCATTTCCTCATCTGTTCAATGGGAATAATGCTTCCTAGAGTTTCTATGACCATTAAATAAAATTCATTGGACTTTTAAAGGTCCAGGGCTTGGACCTTTATGTTGTTATGTTTACTGTTTTAGAGACAAAATTTACATAACAATGTATTTAATGCATGCTTATATGTCTAGTCACATAAACAAACATAATATTATATATTTTCATATATACACAACTGCATTATCCCTTACTGTATACATGCATGCATGTACATAAACATGGAATAATTGCATCCTATGTATTTGGTGCCTCCTACATTATTCAGCACGGCAGTCCTACCTGGGATATAGCCAGACATTCTTAGTTTTATTAAAAAAAAAAGCCACCTACTGTCACTCACTCACTCACTCACTCAGGTTATACTCATTTCCCCCACTCTAAATGACAACTTCTCCAAGTAGCATTTTTTTTTTTTCTGATTTCCACAATATCCAGGACAGGGATGAGGAATCTCCTTACAGATGTGTTTCAGGAATAAGGAAAGATTGTAGGGGACCTAGAATGTGCCCAGCACCTATTTGGTTCAATACACTTAGAATAAAAATACACAATGGGTGGTCAGGGCATGGATGGTTGGTGAATTAACACATGAGAGAATATACCTTGTGGCCTTCAAGATCCTCCAGGTTCATTAAGCTCACTGCCCTGTTTCCACCTTTTTCTATGAGATGCTCTGTTTTCTGCCTCTCCCAAGGAATCTGAGCAAATTGTCAGGAGCTGTTTGGCAAAGACAGCCCACAACTGTGAGCTCTCAGAAAAGCCATATTAGCAATTCCTCCCCAGATCTGTTTCATTACTACATTACGGGTTCGATGCCAAACAACCAGATGAGGCCCAGGCACCTGCCTCCTTTTGTGTCTCTCACCTTCAGTGTGTGTGTGTGTGTGTGTGTGTGTGTGTGTGTGTATGTGTGTGCACGAGTGTATACACATGTGTGTGTGTGCATGAGTTTCTATTTCTTTAGATCATTTGCTTCCATTATGTCTAGAAGTGGCTTCAGTGTGAAAAGCACAACCCTTGAGGTTGACAAACCTGCACTCCAAAGGTGCCCTTACAACTCATCATTTGAATGACCCTGTGAAATACTCAATATTTCTTTTCTCAGCTTCTTTATCTAAAAAGGGTGAATAGCACTTACCTTGAAGCACTTGTATGAATATTAAATGTGACTGACTTACTGAATGCACTTATCAAACAGGAATTTTTACAACTGCTGCTGCTATTAGTCTAATTTACCTTTGAAACACCCCTGGGAGACCAACAGATGGCATAATGGTTACATTGCCAGACTCCCATGTAGTTGACTGCAGTTCGAGTACTGGAACCAGCGACTTAAAACTCACACTGGGTATGTGTGCAAGCATGCCCAAATTCCTGAGAGAACAGAGCAGGAGGAGGGGAATGGTTTCTTGCTTTCTGTCTCTGTCTCTCTGATGAGCACACATGCCATATAGCAAAAAGATCTTTCTCAGAAAAAGAAAAAGAAACCCTCCTGGAAGGAAGGTGTTACTTTTATTCTCATTTTATAGACAAGGACATTGAGGTTAAAAGAGGTCAAGGGTACATGTCATAAAATGCACAGCTAGGAAATTGATGACTCACAGTTGGAACTCGACCTCCCCGTCTCTAAGTCTAGAGCTCTGTATCCCAGACTATCTCCCATTCTTCTCACTTCAAGGGAAAACCTATCCACACTGGCAGTTTTGTTTGCTATGGGTTCTTGTGGCTTCCATCAACATTTATCTCTGGCTATTTCTCTAAGTGCTGAGCTTCTTATAGTGTGACTATAACATAAATCATACCAAGTCAAGGGGGAGAGAGAAAGAGAAAGAAAGATGGCAGGAGGAGGCTGACATAATATTGTAATTTAATACTTAATATCTCCCAAGACATGTAATATATCCTCATGACATTTCCAGGAGATATTTTCTGGAAACTGGACAATAATTCAAATTAATGCTAAGCCTAAATCTAATTGTTTTATGATGTTACAAAGGACTACATGGAGCAACGCTTCCAAAAGCAGGGGTTTCAACGGCCATGATGATGGAACAGATTTCGCTGTCTGGCACAGCTGAGAACAGCTGCCTAAATATATAATGTCAGTACCTGGAGAAACATAATACTCTAGATGGTCTGCCGCTTAGTCACACCAGCATTCTCAGCAATCAGCCTGTCATCAGCCAAACCCCACCTTGAATTGTGGGAGAGAAATGAGAATGCTTTTATTTCAGAGCCAAATTAAGGCCCTGGGGCCCAAATAGGACAGAGTGGTTGAGACACACATTCCTGGTATATGATATGTGAAGGATGAATTCTTCCGTTCTGTCCTCAGAGTAGTGTGGGGTAGCCTGTGAGAGCCAGCTTCTAGAGCCTGCCGCTTATGACCTGATGGACTTTCTGCCCTTCACTTGGCTTTACGAGCCTTAGAGCTCCTCTTCTAAGAAATGGGACATTACCTGCCACCTATAACTGTGAGTAATGGCACAGTGACATGTCTCTGGTTCATGAGGAAAGCGAGTATTCCAAGAACAGGTAGGCTCTTCTCTCGGGTTTAAACTAAACAAACATAAAAATAACAACCCATGTGGTTTTGTGTATGTAGAAAATATTTTGGAAGAAACCTAACTAAGAGAGTCAAAGACCTTTATAAAGAAAACTACGAAAACCTTAAAAGAGACATTGAAAGTGACATAAAAAAGTGGAAGGACATCCCATATTCCTGGATTGGAAGAATTAACATAATCAAAATGGCAATTCTACGCAAATTAATCTACATGTTTAATGCAATTCCAATCAAAATACCAGAAATATTCTTCAGAGATCTAGAAAAGGCAATCATAGAATTTGTCTGGAACCATAAAAGACCTCGTATTGCAAAAGCAATCCTGAGCAAGAAGAATGGAGTAGGAGGCATATCACTCCCTGATCCCAAGATATACTATAAAGCTGTGGTCATCAAAACAGCATGGTATTGGCATAAAAACAGACATGTGGACCAATGGAAGAGAATAGAGACCCCAGAAATAACCCCCAAAGCTTACAGTCAACTGATCTTTGACAAAGGATATCAGTCAATCCATTGGGAAAAGGAAAACCTCTTTAGTAAATGGTGCTGGAAAAACTGGGTATCCACCTGCAGAAAGATGAAACTGAACCCCCATCTTTCACCATTAACAACAGTCAACTCAAAATGGATCAAAGATCTAAACCTAAGACCTCAAACAATAAAACTACTGGTGGAAAATGCTGGGGAAACTCTAGGGGACATTGGAGTAGGCAAAGACTTCTTAAATAAGACTCCCAAAGCACAGGCAATAATCCCTAAAATAGACAAGTGGGACTATATTAAACTAAGAAGTTTCTGCACAGCAAAGGACACAGTAACAAGTGTGAACCGACAACCCTCAGAATGGGAAAATAATTTTGTTCAATATGCCTCAGACAAGGGACTGATAACCAGAATACATAGGGAACTCAAGTGCCTTATGCGAAAAAAAATGATTAACCTAATTAAAAGATGGGAAAATGAGCTGAACAAAATCTCTCTAAGGAAGACATACGAACAGCCAAAAAGCATATGAGGAAATGCTCAACATCCCTCATCATAAGGTAGGTGCAGATAAAAACCACAATGAGATACCACCTAACCCCTGTCAGAATGGCAAAGATTAAGAATATAAAAAGTGATAAGTGTTGGCGGGGATGTGGTGAAAAGGGAACCCTCCTACACTGTTGGTGGGAATGTGAACTAGTTCAACCACTGTGGAGAACAATATGGAGGTTCCTCAAAGATCTACAAATAGAACTACCATTTGATCCAGCAATCCCACTTCTGGGTATTTACCCAAAAGACAGGAGAACGCTCAGTCAGAAAAGTGCTTGCACATCAATGTTTATTGCAGCATTATTCACAATTGCCAAGACATGGAACCAACCTAAATGTCCACAAACTGATGAATGGATTGGAAAAGTGTGGTATATATACTCTATGGAATACTACTCAGCCATAAAAAATAACAAGACCCTGGAATTTGACAGAAAGTGGTCAGATACGGAGGATATATTGCTGAGTGAAGTAAGCCAGGCTATGAAAGAAAGATATTGTATGTATCCACTCAATATATACCGACTATCAGCACTCTATGATAGAGAGCAAACAATTGGAGGACATAAAAGCAGTGAAGGTACTTAATGAGAATAGGACAGTGTGGAATGGGGGAAGTGAAGAGAAGAGGATAGAGAAAGATAACAAGTGAACAATAGAGAGGCAGGACGTTAGTGAGAAACAGATTTGGCTTTTTAACTGTTGATGTTGACATGTATAGTATTCTCAACTGGATTTGTCTGAGAAGTATTTCATGGTAGGCAAAGTATATGTACAAGCAAAATGAGAAATAGCGATTGACTGTTCTAAAAAATAATTAGAATAATAATAATAATGATTGGGGAAAACATAAAAAAGATACTGAATGTTGAAGCGGGGAGATTAATGTCTCTGTACTGACTGACATGCATGGCATTCCATTTTGAAAAAGCAATGTAATACACTGTAAAGTTATATGTAATTCAATGTAATATAAAGAAGAATATGATGATAATAAAAAAAAGAAAATATTTTGGAAGGATAATCACCAAAGGAGTCATCAAACCAGCAAACTAGGACTGAAAATATGAAAATGGGCATGTTTAATATTCATTTTGCTCACTGCTTTATTACTTTCATAAGAGTTGTGTTGACAAAACTATTACTGCTACTACTTCTACTGCTACTACAGTGTCACCAACTTCAGAAGGTTTGTGATGGAATGAAGAGTAGACTATGCATATATGTATACACACACACACACACATACACACACAAAGACACACACACATATGCACGTGTGCACACACACACATACATCTCTCTGTATATTTGTAGTATTGAGTCATACACATAGTAGGAGACCAAAAAGTGCTCATTCTTTCTTTGTCCTTAATTAGTTGCAAGGAATATGTTTTCCATCTCTAGGACTAGAAAGAGGCAAGCTTTTTCCCCATGTGTGTCCCTAGTAGCCTCATCTCCTTACCTATGTTCCCAGATCCCGAGTGCCCTTCTCAGCAACTCCATCATCCCATACCCAGACAAACTCTTCCTTCCTTGGTCCTCCACCTGGAAGTGGCCTGCCCTTCTTCTGTACTGAGGGCCAGCTCTGCTCATCTCTCTCCTAACATCAGGATCACTGCTGATGCCCTGAGCTTAGTACACACTTACTGAGTATCCACCATGTGGGGATGATGATACCCCCCCGGCCGGGCATGATGATATCTATCCACCTAAGGAGACACTGAGCTTCCACAGGAAAATCCACATGTCTCATCTTTGAACTGACATCTCTTAGCACAGTGTCTGGCACTGACCAGACAATCAGCAAAAGATTCTGAATGAAGGGCTAGAGAGATGAACGGTGCTCTCTGATGACTATCAGGTTGTCAGGAAAGTCATGAAGCATTTTACCATGAAACTTTTCATTTTTCCACAAAGAACGCATCATGGCTTTCCCAACAATGCCATATTTGGAGAATACTGCTTTACATGTCACCCTGTGGAAACAAAAGAAGCCAACTACACCCTTTCTTCTCCAACCTCCCCAATGGTGCTTCAGATCTTACCTGAGGCTCACTAATAGGCCGCAGTAGGCAATTTTTTCTAGATTTAAGGCACTACATCCAATATCTCACTTGATCCTCACAGCAAGAGACATTAGGGGACCTGGAGTCAGAGAAGATTTGTTTTATAGATGTGTGGACTTGAGCAAACTTATTATCTTCTTTGGGTCTCAGTATCCTTATTTGAAAAAAATTAAGAAAATAAAAGTAATGACTTCTAAGATCATTATTAGGAGGACGTAAATAAATTAATGTAAAGTATTTTTTGGAGTGGTTGCTATTCAGTTATATTGTACTCTGTGTATATGCATATGTGTTCCCTAGGACAGATATGTTCTCATGAAACAGATGAAGAGGTTGAGGGTAGCATGGAGGTATCTTGCCCAAGGTACATACAATTATTCAGTTAAAACCTGGAACTAGCAGCCGTCAGTTCATACCCTAGATGCTGTACCTCATCTACTATTGCTACTTTACTTTTTGGCAGGCTAACTACTGTGTTTAACTTCTGAGTATGTTCACTCATACAGTCAAGAAAAGTTATTGAGCACCACTGACATGCCAGGCCTGGTTAAAAAGCTGGATATTCAGTAACACGTAAAAAAGACATAGTACTTGGTCATGGAACAGGTACAATGCTGGGCAGAAGAACATTAAACAAGTAAATGCATCAACATTTACGGGATTACAAATATGAACAAATTCTGTGAAGAAAGGAGTATGCCATTGTGGGTACCTAACAGATTATATTTGTGTGAGTTTTGTATTTTGTAGTAGGAAGGGAAGAGGGTGATGGTAGTAAAATAATGTTCCTTGCAAAGTGAATAAGATATGTGAAGTTTCTGAGGTAGAAAATAGGTTGGGCCCTGTTTTAAGTCTAGCAAATGATGCAATAGGGAATACAATAGACTACACTAGGGAACACATAGGATGTTTGGTGTATATTTATGCCTTTGCTTTCAAACTTAATTATCCTTTCTGGGGTCCTAAGTATCTAAAACAGCACAATTAAATAGATAAACCATGATTTTGTTTGCACCCCATGGTGCATTCTCACAGTTTACACAATAGGAATGGGCATTAGCAAAGGCCATATAAAAGACCAAACAAAACTAACATATGTTCACTTTTGCAGATAACTAGTCAATTTGCTATTTTGTTGTTGCTGTTAAATTCATTTAAATGATGAAGCTCTTCTATTTTCTGAAGCGAGATAGTTCAGTATAGTATTTAAGAGCAGAAATACAGTCAGGTAGCTGTTATTCATGTTCTGGCCCTACCACTAACTAAAAATGTGACAATGATCCAGTTAAATGAGATTAGGTTCCTCAGCTACAAAAATGTGCATAATAATCTCATAGGAATGTGCGAGATAATATATGCAAATTAAATTTCTGTTATTTCAAATTACTCCTTTTTAATGTAAATAAGGTAATATAGGTAAAGTGGTTAAAACAGTATCTGATACATCATAAATGCTTAATGAATGTTAGCTATTCTTATACTATTTCTACTTACATGTATTTGATAATGCTTTTGTGAAATAAAAGGAAATGTTGCCTTGTTCAAATACAGTTTGGCAAAAACAAACACAATAACTAAGACTCGCGCTTAAACAACATATTAGCTCTGGATGTAGTAGTGTAAACAAAAGCCCATCCTGTGACTCATTTCTGCTTTCCTAATTGCCTGCTCCTGCTCTGGACCTCAGCCAGGAGTCAGTCTTTAGCCGCGCCATGATACATACACATCAGATTGTGTATGTGCATAAACAAGAACACACAGCTCCTGTTGCCTCTGAGGACTGCAAAGAAATGACATTAAAAGTGAGTGATTTGAAACAACTGAAATTTAATTAAAAACAAAATTAAAAGTTGTTCCAAGCCTGGCGCTTCAGCCAGCAAGACTCAGAGGAAATTAGTAAGTGCTACTAATAGCTGGATCCAATTCACCAGTCTCTATGAGGAGACAGAGCAAAGAAGATGCACACCCTTTAGATGAAACAATTAAAGCTTACTTCTGAGAAATAACCACAAATAGCATCCCAGGGCAAAAAGGACCATTATTTGATGGTGTATTTCTTTTTGACTCTCTAATTTCCATTATGGAAAAGTGCTTTGAGATTCCCCAAGCAGCATCTCTTGAAAGGACACTGATTTTGAATACCAGACTTAATAAGTAGGAGGTGGGGGCAAATTCCTTACAAAATATCAATCCATGTCACTCACTGCCTGAAACTTCACCTTATCAATTTATTTATCCTGGGAAATTTCAAATATTCAAGTGGCTTAGTAATATTGATTCTCCTCAAATGATGAGCCTAATGAAGACAAGAGCCCCGTGGGGTCTGGGGACTGGGCACCAGGATGTTAGTTAAATGAGCTGGTTGCTGGTGTGCGTGGAGGATGAAGTCAGAGTGGGAAGCAGGGCTGTGTCTGAGATCAGGGTTCAGAGGCAGGTCAATCTGTGCCTGGTTCTTAGGGTAGCAGGAAGGCAGGCCCAGGAGAAGAGGTGGAAGCTATGTCAGGAAGAGAGAAGATGCAAGAGACAAGTTGAGGGTAATACAATAGGAGGGTGGGGAGAAGTAGGAGAGGCGGTGACCGGATATGAACGCTTTCCATGAGCATGAACAGCACAGCAGTGGAATGGACCAGGTTAGCTTAAATGTGCAAAGCTGGAGCAGATAATAAATGTTCCCAAACAAAGGGACATTCACCAGAGCTCTACCTTGAGAAGCCTCAGTTTCCCCAACTGGTAACAAGAATGACTATTCCATGGAAATGCTTTCCTCTGCTCATCTCTACAACCCACCTCACCCAGTTGACCCAATCATATGACCTTGTTCCAGTCACTCAGGTGGCTTTGCAGCTCCCTCTACTGCACACACCTTCCTCCCTTGTGCTCTTCATGGCTCTGCTTAAATGCCGCCTCCTTAGAGAAGTCTTCCATGATCACCATATCTGAGCAGGATACTCCATAGCTCTTTTCATTTTAATTATTTTACATCATTTCAGTTATTTTCACAGCCACTCCTCCATGGTGCCACTGCTTACACCTTACTTTGTTATTTTGCTCACTTGCTTGGATGTCTGTGCCCTGCTGAGAAGGACAGCAGGGCCAGCTGTATCTGTCTTTTCCTGTAAAGCATCTCTTCTCCCCCCACCCCCCATCTTTCTTCTTTCTCATAATTTGCTGTAGAGCATATGGACTCACCAGAGGGAGACTTAGAGAAAGAGAGGAAAAGTGAGAAAGTACTCCCCACTAGGAGGGATGGCCACATCACAATCCCTTCTCCTTTGTTATCCTCTCAGAGTATTGGGTATGTATACACATGTGCCTGGCATGATTTTCAAGCCATTGGGGCTGGGATGCAAATTGTGTAGTCGGCTATGTGGGATCTACCTGCCCGAACCACCAATACCACCAGTTGGCTCCCTGTAAACCACCTCTTTGGCTTCATGAAGGAACATGAAATAAATATTTATTCCATGAGTGAATCCATTCTGTAAAGGTTAAACAAGATATTGTAGGTAAACACCTGGCCTGCTGCCTGGCACATCAGAGGTATTTGATGACTGACTGTTGACTGCTATTTTTATGATTATCTAATATCATGTTGATTTTGAATTCAGTAGTGAGCTTGTTCTTGGGAGGGAAGAAGGTAGGGGACTGTAAAAGGGACTAGAGGGCTCTGAATGTCACTTGCTGTCCTCACATTGTGTTTCCACCTAATATGACATAAGATGCACTTGCTGCCTTTGATGTATCTCTGCAAATTTCAGGTCAGATAGGAGAGGCGAGAAGCTGGGGCCACTTTCTTTATGCACACATCCGTCTCATCCCAACCTCAAAGCCAGTTCTTCGAAGTAGATGGTTAATCTGTCCAGCCCAATCTACCCTTTGATGTTCATCTCATCTCAAACATTAATTTTTATTCCTATTTTTTTTTTTTTTTTGTCATAGGTTGCATTTGCTTGTTGGAGAGAGACATAGAATATGAGAGGGAAAGGGAGAAATCAACTGTGTGTGTGTAGGGGGAGGTGCCACATCTAATCCCTTGTCCTCCATTCTCCTCTTGGGATTTTGGGCATGCATGCATACACACATGCAGTGTGATTTTTCAAGCCTCCAAGTCTGGGATTCAAACTGCAGTTGGCCATGTGGGAGTCCATCACCTTAGCCACTAGGCCACCTACTGGTCCCTCAAACTCTACTTTTTCCAAGAATATTCTGAGATCTACCCTAGTGAGGATTATTTTCTCCATCTTCCGTCTTGTTTCTGATATAGTTTTGGAACAAATGAAGCTTACGTTTACTGGGCTAAAGGGCGATTTTGAAGAGTCTACCGCACTGTTGAATCGTGTGACTGAGTTTGGGGTTTCAAAATAAAAGTGCAATAGAAACCATCATCACAGTCACAATATCAAATGTTTTAGACTTGCTTTTTTTTTTAATTTAAATCTTGAATGTGGGTTGGATCTAAATCTACTGAGCTCCCAGTCTACATTGGATACTGTGTCAAAATGTGGTGGCTATAAAAGTGGGAGAAAAAGCCTGCCTGAAAGTAGAGTATGGAGATAATGAGACAGATCATTATAAGAGCGCATCATCAGCCTTGTGATGAAAAGAAAAGAGGGATCTTGCAGAGAGAGAGAGCAGGGATGCTTGCCCCCTCCACAAAGCCAGAACATGCTTCTTACAAATGATCACACATACGCTGAGTGTTGAAGCACCAGAAGGCAGTAGCTAGATGAAGCGGAAGGCAGAGGTTTAGGAAAAGGGACAGGAGTATTTGTAAAAGAACAAAAGAGAGCCTAAGACTTCAGGAAACAGCCATTTCATGTGGCCGGAATACAAGATGCTGAGGTGGGGAACAGGCTAAGAGAAGGCTGAAAATAGTTTCTGGGTCTAACATTCTATAATTTAGAAAATTTGCCAAGCCAGCTACTTGGCAATTTGCCCCCTGTGTGCCTCACCCCTGTATCCACACTCTCCCTTTGGTGATGGTAGAGCTGCCATTTTTAATTGATTCCATATTTCAAATGTGCTGCCAGTTCCCATCACCAGGCCCCTGGGCTCCCTTCAGGTCTCTGCTTCCCTGGATCACCTTGTGCCCAGGACATTAATGCTGCATTTGAGTCTCTGCAGGACAAGGCCACCCCAGAACTTTCATACTCTGATTTTGTCAGCACTCGTGTGGGTGTCTCAAACTAATCACTCTCTCCATCCTCCACCCTGGCCAGGATACTGTGATGAGACACCTCCTGAGATATGACTCCAACGGTCCAAACCTTCAGGAGAGCAGCTTTCAGAGATCTGGCAAATTAATTTTGCTCTCAGAGCACAGTGATCTCTTAGTAATAATTTTCATCCAGGCAGGATTTGCAAAGGTCTTAATATTGTGTGTTCTTCAGAGACACTTGAATTTTTTTTCCTTTTCTTTCTATTTATTTATTTAATATTTTATTCTACAAATGTAGCCAAGAAGTAGGCAACTGATTGTTGATCTCACTCAGGAAGCTGAGGCCTGAGCAGAATCATAATAGCTAGTCCTTGAGTGTGTGTAATAGGTCAGACCCTTGCAATTAACAAACATTTAATCTTTTTCAAAAAGTTGCAATTTCAGTGTGTTAGAATCCTCGTTTTTTGAGATGAAGGTGGAGTGAGGATTTGAACCCATGCACTCTGACATTAGTGTTAAAGGTCTTTACTGCCACACCTCGCAACTTTGCTAAAAGATTATTCAACCAGGCTTCCTCCTCAGTTGGGCTTCTTATGTTGATGTCTTGGGTCATCAAGCCCTCAAGGATCCCAGGGCCAGATGCCACATTCTCTTTGGCACTTCCTGTCCTTGGCCTCTATTTGCAATTAGTTGCTCAGTTTCCTTGTTACCAACCTATTGGAATTCTCCATCTTCATCTTCTCTTTTAATGTCCGTATTCAGATATTATCACAGAGACTAAGCATAGTAGCCCCCTAACAGGGTTCCTGGCCCCCAACTTCGGTCAACTTCAACTCACCTTCAACTGTACCCTGTGGTCAGTCCACAAACCTTTACTGAACATTGATTGTGCCGTGCTGAGGATTGTACTGGGTACTCTACAGGAACAAAAAAGCTCTCTGCCCTTCGAGGCTGAAAGTATGTGGTTGAGCACTGAGTATGTATCAAGGAAGATCCCCTTTAAAGTGGTTACTGTGACTGTCCCCATTTCACAGATGAGCAAACAGAGGTTCAGATGGCTTAAATAACTAGTGCAAGGTTACACAGCTACACACCACAAGAAGCCGTTACAGAACACAGGGGGCATGATTCTATAACCCAGACTCTTATTCTTACAACCTTACAGATTAAGAAATAAGACTGAAGGATTAAGTAACATTGGTAACATCAAGCAGCTATTAATCCATAGAGCCAGCATTTGAACTGTACAGAATGAATACTTTTTTTTTTTTTAAGTTTATTCATTTCTTCCATGAGAGAGAGAGGGGCACCCCCAACAGGGCCTTCATGCTATGATCCTAACCCCAGTCTTAGTCAGCTAGAACCACTGGTACCTGAGTGCATGGTACTATACACACACGCACATACTCGCGTGTACACACACACATGCACACACACACACACACACACACACACGACATGCACTGGGAGGCCTCTGGATGTGAACTCAGGACCTTCCTATATGATCTCAGCAACTGGGGGCATTGCATTACTGCTGTACTGCTGTGGCTGGTACCAGCCTCAACTCTGGGTAACCAAATTGCATTGCCTTTTGTAAAAACACCCATGACCTCAACACTCCATTGTCTTAAATCTTCCAGTACTTTTTTTAATGGTAAGTAATTATTACTACTGGATATATATTCAAAGGAAAGGAAACCATTAAGTCAAGGAGACACCTGCAGTCTCATGTGTATTGAAGCACACCCACAACTGCGGAAATATGGAATTTATCTGTACCCATCAAATAAGAGTGGATAAAGAAAATGTGATATGTATATATACTTATACATAAAAATACGTATGCGTATATATATGTATATACACAAATACAAATATGCATATTTTCATATATATGAATACATAACATGTGTGTGTGTGTGTGTGTGTGTGTGTGTATATATATATATATATATATATATATATATAAAATGTTGTTCAACAATTTAAAAAATGACTCCATCTGTGGCAGCATGGGTGAGCCTGGAGGACATTATGCTAAGTGGAATAAACCAGGCACAGAGAGACAAATACCGCACATTCTTACTCACGTGTGGAAGCTACAGGAGTTGGTATTACAGGACTAGAGAGTGCAATAGGCAGGGAAGGGGGTGTAGGGAGATGTTGGTAAACAGACACATAATTGCAGTTAGAGAAGAGGAACAATTTCTAGTGTTCTATAGCATAGTAAGGTGACAATAGGAAATAATGTACTGTACAATTCAAGATTGCTAGAAATGAGGATTTTGAAAGTTTCCAACACAAATGATAAATATTTGAGGTGACTGATAAGTTAATTACTCTGATTTGATCAATACGTATTATATTCATTTAATAAAAATATCTCAATATGCCCCATAAATAAGTACAATTATGTATCAATTAAAAAAAATTCTTTGGTGCCTCCAAGATAAAAGCCAAATTCAGAGGGTCCTGCTCTTCCTGGCTAACCCTCTCATAAATTCCGTTCACGTCCCCAAGGAGCTCTGACAACACCTTTCCTCAGGCTGCTCCGTTTGCCTGCAAGATTGCCTTCTCGTCTTCACTTTCTCCTTCCCTCTGCCACAGAAATGCACATTCTCACTCTCAATTCCTGTGCATCCATTTTCCTCAAAGGCAAAAGGACCCAAGCCAAATCCTCTTGCCCCCTGAAGCTTCACCCAGATCTGCCCAGTGGAAAATACTCCAGGCTTCCCTGGAAGTCTTGGTGACTTTTGTCCATATGTCTTCATGGCTCAGACTCTGACCTGCCTTCTATCATAGTCTTTTCCTTTATAGCCCTTTTACCACTTTAAGTCACATGTGTGATCCTTCTAGGGCAGAATGAGCATTTACTGCCCATCTATGTTTTACTAATCTCGTGCCACTTTCTATTTCACCCTCAGCACCACCCTGTGAAATAGTGGCTTATAGCTCTACTTTTAGAAAAGGTTAAGTTGGAGGTTCAAGAAAGAGAGTTAACTCACTCAAGATCCATAGTTGTCCAAGGAGAAGTACAGATTTATGCCTGTTTGAAATCCATTGCAAAATCTTATGTTCACTTCTCATTTCACCCACTTTTAGTGCTGACTGTATCTGAATCTGTCCCAGAATGTGAATCTTGGCCCTGAGTAGGTGCTCAGCAAATGTCAGCTGAGTCGAAATGGACAGACTCACAGATGAAGTGCAAATGGAAACGAGGGATCAAGCAGAACAGGGAGTAAACATGTGGTCCAGGAGTGGTCCAGGTCAGGGGGTGACTCCAGCTAAGGTCATGATGCCCAGGCCATTACAAAGGTTCAGAAAGTTGCCAAAAGCTCCTAGAAAACCCAAGGCTGAGCAGCTGCAGATATGTTTGGCTTAGATAATCCAGAGGGATAGTCTGGGGAAGAAAGTCAAATAGCAAGGCATCACTGGGTACCAGGGCTGAGAAGGGGGGGGGGGGTGGCACAGATGCACAGGTTTTAATTATTTCTCTTACTGCATTGTTTCCCCTCTAAATGCAATGCATTCTCCCCCTCTTACACTCTTGCTGGTATTTGAGATGCTCAGGGTCTCTTGGCACCTGGGGCAGAGGTAGAGATGGTGAGGTATGATTCCCAGCACGGGCTGAGCTCCAGGCAGCCTTGGGGACCTGCAGTCCCTGCAGCGGCTTGGCTGTAATCCTTCTAAGCTTTCTTCAAATGGCAACTTGTGGGCTGTGGCAAGTTTGCTCAGCTGCCTCTGTTCCAAACATGCTTGCTCAAGGGGCTGCTGGGCAGCAGACTGGCCCACACTGCTCAGGAGACAGAGGAGTAGGGACACTAATGTTGTAAAGACTGGGTGACCACATGCCTCATAGAGTAATTAAAGCAGGACTCTAAACTCCAGAACCGTTCTACTTTTAGAATGGAAGGGGAGGAAAGAATTTCATGTACCATCTTGTTCCCCTTCCACATTTACAATAAAGACATTGAGGCCTGAAGAAGTAGAAATTGGCCCAAAGTTGTGGAGAATTTGTGGCAGAGCTGGCACCTCTTCTTAGTCATGGAATTCTCTTCCACCACATTCTGTGGATGTTCATTTTAATACGCCCCCCCCTTGAGGTTTTTTTACCATAAGGGTATATGTGCTTGCCAGAGAGAAACAGAAAGAGTGGAAAAGTAAGAAATCATCCCCACCCCAGGAGAGATGGCCACATGGCAATCCCTTCTCCATTCTCCTTTCGGGATTTTGGGCATGCATGCTTATGTGCCTGGCATGTTTTTCAAGCTGCCGGGTCTGGGACTAGAACCACGGAGCTGGTCATGTGGAATCCAGCTGCCTTAACTACCACACCTCAAACTCTTTTGCCTGTGTGACACTGTGGTGGTCACATATCTTTCCTAAGCCAATGTGGCCTTTTCCTTTTTACATACTCCTTAAATTGAAAATGAGAACAATACCTCCGCCTCCTTCATGAGGTAACAATTAAATGAGGTTTTACCTTGCAAAGTACTTGGGATGGAAGCTGGAACTAAGTAACTTATTATGTAAGTGATATTAATTATTAGTGTTAATGTCACAGTCATAGGGAGGTTAGAGCAACAAGATCTATATGGATACATTGAAAAGTGCCCATGTCCCTCTCTGGACAGTCATCCACATCCAAGTGAGCATCAATGGCTCTAAGATCTAGCTCAGGCAGCTCTTCATACAACACCCTGTCCTGGCATCACTCCTCCCCTCCTGCTCGGAGTGCCTGGCTGCTGCCCGTCCATGTCTCCACAGCATCCAGTACAGCAAGCTGCCATGCTTCCACTAAGCTTGTATTGGCTCGGTGTGTCCCATCAGAACTAGGCTGGGGAGGGTGGGGGTGTGCTGTACCCATCTCTGCATCCCCAGTAAATGAGCATGCTACAAGACAGAGGATAGGCAGGTATTCATTGACTACGGGAGGAAAGGAGGTCTAGAAAAATGAAGGGCAGAATAGAGGAAGGGAAGAAGGGGAGAAACAGACTATATCAAGATCAGGGAGTTATGTGATTATGAAATTTAACTATTGATCTTCTTCCTACTGGCCAAGAGAAGCTGACCTCCCTAACACTGTAACTTTCCCTCTCTCTCCTAGCCTTACTCATCCCAACTTTGCAAATAACAAATGGCAAGGAAAAGTTATAATACTCTCGTAACCATACCTACAAATTGGCAAAGTTTTTCACTCATCAGCCCATGAGACTCTTGAAGGCCAGCCAGGTGGCACTGTGGCTGGATCTCACATGGCCAGTGAGATGGCTCAAGTCTTGGACCCAGCAGCTTGAAAAACATACCAGGTATGTGTACACGTGTGCCCCAAATCCTGAGAGGGGAACGGAGGAAAAGGGACTGCGGCATGGTCATCCCCCTGGGGGGGGGGGATTTCTCACTTTCTCTCTCTCTCTCCCACCCCCTTCCCTGTCTCTCTCTTCAGGAAGTGTATACACACTATAGTAAATTTTTAAAAAATATTCTTTTGAGGCAGGGAGTCTATCATTGTTTTTAGATGAGATAACTTGAGTTCAGGGAAGTGAATTAATGTACCCAAGATCTAAAAACAACAACAACAAAACTAGAAAGCAGTAGAACTTGGTCTAGAACCCACATATCCTGGATCACAGACAGTCAATGCACTTAACCTCTCTACCATACTTCCTCTCTTCCATGCAGTGTACTCCCTGACCCAATTTTGCACCATTTTGCAAACACCAAGTCAACAATGATGGAATACCTAACTATCAACTTGAGCTCCACCTCATCACTGCTCCCTCACAGCACTCTCTTTTCCCAGTCTAAAAGTCAGAGGCCAGATGGTGGTGCTCTGGTAACACAACTAGACTCATATGGGAAAGGTCTTGGGTTTGTAATCCAGAACTTCTCTGAGTACGCAGGGTATGTACATACAAAGTGACCTGGATCTGCTGAGACAGGGGTGGTTCGATGTGAAGACCCTGTTGGGGATGCCTGTTTCCCTCATGAATGAATGAATGAATAAAACTTTAAGAAACCTTAAAAGTCAAGGTGGCCTTCTGCTCTCCAAAAATGGAATGGGTTTATTACCAAGAAAATTTGAGCTTCTCTACCCCTTGCAACAACTCTCTGCCCCCAGTTCCTGGGAACATATTTTTGGACTCAATCTGCTATCAAAACATAGAAATTAGTCTCCAATTTTAGATGTCAAACTCAGTTATCTCTTTTGTTAAGGAGGGAAATTAGTAACAATTCCTTCTGGTTGGAAGCCAAGCTAACATCTCAGCACAGAGTGTCATTAAAAATCCCAACCCCACTGGCTGTTGTGCTATCTTGAAAAGCTTGACTGTGTTCAGCTGCTTGAAATGGTTTTCCTGGATTTGTTCTCTGCCAAGCCTCTTGTCACTTTGAACCTGGGCATCAGTTACCATTTAAGGAAGAAGGGGCTCTCAGCACTTCTTTCCTTATGTGGTTTTGTAGATTTAGATTTTCCTAATGAAGAGGTTTAGATAAAAATAAAACAAGAGTCCCCACTGGGGGGGTAGCTGCAGCACAAACTCCAGGCCATTGCTAAGCAAGTTGCCCATTAAGTACAAGAAAAAGGAGAAGGAAGAAAACAAGTGTTCACAGTTTATAATTATATTACCAGTTTCATTACAGATCTCATTTTAATTCCGAGTGAAACCTAGCCTTGTCTTCTCTCTGCACTCTCTCGCGTATAGTTATTAAGTCTGGGTTGAAGTTCAACCTGTTCTTCCAGATTTCAGCATATTAATATGGTTTATTGGTATTTCATTGCCACCTCCCTCATGGGTGTTCTGAATCTCAGCTCAATTTATATTTTCTTCTTCCTGGACTCTGGGATAATGCTTGTTTCATTGTGGTATGTGTGGAGGCGGGAGGGAAAGAGGATTGTTGAGTTTGATTCGAGTTTCTTATCTTTGGGGATGGAAAAAAAGTCCTTGGGGAGTGAAGCCAATCATAGAAGAAGAGCAAGTCTCAGATTTCTTACATTGTCGTTCTCTGGGATCTATTTTCCGAGAGCATCTGGGCCCACCTGCTGGTCCCCCTTCACTTCACTCCTTTTACCAACACACTTTATGATTTGCCTGCTGAGTCAGAGCCTCCAGGATGAGTCACAATAGCTTAGGACAGGAATAAGTTGTAGCCCTTGCTCCTGGAGGGAAACTAAAACTAACTGTTGAAATCACTTCATTTTGGGGACTAGCAGTTGGCGTAATGGCTATGTCACTGGACTCTTTTGTGGTTGACCTTGGTTCGATTCCTGGACCTGGTGGCTTAAAAACTCACACTGGGCGCATGTGCATGCATGCCCAAGATCCCAAGAGGTAAATGGAGGAGAAGAGATTGCGACATGGCCATCCCCACTGGGGGGTGATTTCTCACTTTCTTTCTCTCTGTCTCTCTGGTGAGTGCATGTGCCCTATAGCAAAAACCTCTCCAAAAAAAAAAAAAAAAAAAAAAAAAAAAAAAAAAAAAAAAAAGAAAGAAAGAAAGAAAGAAATCACTTCTTCTTCTTTTTTTTTTTTTAAATTTAGCAAATGCCTTTGAATGGGTACCAACTCTATTTTGGACAATTTCCTAGGTGCTGAAGATAATGTGCAAAACAAACAAACATGATCTCTATCCTTATGGAGTTTGAAACTCAGTGGGATAGACCAACATTAACCAGGTAAGCATATAATTACAAATTGGGATACGTTCCATGAAGGGAAGAGCAGGGCTCCAGGAGAATGATTAGTAAGGGTCCTAATAGAGATTGGGATATACTGCAGTATATATGGGAAGGACTGGTTGGTGAGGAGGTTTTTGGGCAGAGAGAGTAACATTTGCAAAGACCCCAAGGCAAGAAGGTAAGGAACCAGTGTACAGAAAGTGATGTGAGGTGAGAGTAGAGAGGAAGGCAGGGTCCTGACCTTGCAGGGATGAAAAGGTTGTGTTGAGAAGTCCAGTCTTCAAAGCCATAGAGAGGAGGACTTCTTTTCTTAAATAATAATTTATTTAATTTTGTTTATTATTATTTTTGAATTTTCTATAGGGCACATGCATGAGAGAGAGAGAGAGAGAGAGAGAGAGAGAGAGAGAGAGAGAGAGAGAGAGGAGACAAAGTGAGGAACAAAGTTGCTGGGTATGGGATGCAAACTGTGGTTGGCCATGGGAGAGCCTTAACCACCATGCCACCTGCCACCACCACCGCCAAGTGATGAGGACATTAAACAGTTTTATGGAAACATACAGCAAAATGGGAGATTCATCATTTTAAAAGATCACTAAAAGTATTGAGAAAACATTAGAGGAAGGCTAAGTTTAATGAAGGAGGCCAGTTTCAGGACTACAGAAGTCATTCCAATGACATATACATGACAGTAACAGCAATAGGATGGATGCTGTGGAGTTGTCAATCAGGGACAATTACAGTTCTACAGATTCTACATAATGTTCTAGGAAGGAGAGATTATTTATCTCTTGGGGACTTACTGATAAAAGTTTTCTAGAGAAAGAAGAATACTGAGTTAGTCCTTCGAGGTGGGTGGTTCTGCAATATATGGAAGAGGTATTTCTGGCAGGGAATAATGTATAAGCAAAAGTACTGAGAGAGAGAGGCAAACACAAGGCAGGACCTGCCCTGTAGATTGTAGCTGCCTAAACAGTTTCAAGTGTGTGCAAAAGAGTCAAGGAAGAAAAAAGCAGAGGCATTCTGTTGAGACCTTCCACCCTGAATGTGTTACATGGCGTTCAAAGATGTGCAGTAAACACTGAATGCTTGAAAACAAAGGCTGGGAGCAGAATGTCCAAGAAACTACCTTTTTAAATAAATTGCTTGGCAGTTCGTGGCTGAGCAGCTAGTGTCAGTGTAGTGTCGTTTTTTCTTCGAAGAATTGAAAATACGCCTCCTGTGTATTTAAATCACTAACCTAGCTCTAAAGCCAGTTATGAACTTCATTCCTTGTTATAAGCACAAAGCCACACATTAACTCACTCTCCGGGATTGAAAGACATGAAGCAGGGTGGAAACAAATAAATGCAGACAAGATTCATTGTACACAGTTTTGTGTCCACAAACAGCTACATAGGTGACCCATTAATGATGTAGGCCATCCCAGAATGTAGGCATTTATACTTTTATGATTTCATAGCCTTCAAATGAATCCTCAGAACCCAGGTACCTCAGTCATAGGGACCACAGAAGATTTTAATATCATTTTGGTTCCACTTAAAAGATAATGTTAATATATACTAAATGTCTGCATTCTACAGCAGACACTGAAAGACTGTAAGGTATAATAGCAGGTAGGGCAACTACAGATAATAGAAAGTATAGGACAGGGTGGATAATAGGGGTTGGGGGGAGAGGATCAGGGAGAAAAAAATATTTAAAAGGCATAGAAATGAAAAGTTATCTGTTAGTGATGTCATGTATAGTAAGATCTTTGACTTGACTAATACGCACTGTATTCATTCTGGGAAAAAAAAACACAAACTCTGTAAAGAAATACAGTGATTGAATGTAAATTTTTTAAAATGCAGAAAAAAGACAATGTTAACAGTTTAGCTTGACATAAAAAGCAGACATTTTGGCATAGGTATTTTGTAATAATGACCATATCAACAAAAAAAATGTGTGTGTGTATATATGTGTGTGTGAGTGTGTGTGTGTGTGTGCATGCATGCATATGCGGTGACTTCAGTTAAGTAAAGTATTCAAGAAATGATTCTGGCCTTTGAGCATTTCTGAGCCTGGGCAAGGAATGGGTGACATTTAGGGATGAGGTAGTAAAGACTAAACAAATACTCATTTTTTTCTTTCTACTTTATTTTATTTATAATTTCTTATTTATGTTTAATTGCTTTACATCTTTGAATAAAAAAAATTAAAAGAAAAATAAAATAAACAAAAAAAGTAAATAAAGCATTAAAGCTAGAAGATGCAGTGTTAAGTGAAATAAACCAGACTCTGAAAGCCCAACACTACTACTCCACCTCATCCAATATATGCCAAATATCTGCACTCTATGGCAGAAATGGAAAGATTTGAAAACATATTCTTAAAATCGTAAGAAATTGAATGTTTTTAAGAATTATATCTGATAAAATGTTTCCCAATTAAAATGTCATATACTCAAGCTAAATACATCCCTTCCCTTCTCTTCTCTGGCTTCATAGAAATGTGGTCATCTATTCTCAGGAGAGTCTCTATGATGGGGAGCTCATTACCTTGCAATGACCCCCTTCTAATATTAAGAAAATATTATCACAACCGCTAACATTTATATGATTTACTGAGCCATTACTAGGTATTAGGCACAGAGCTAAAAGCTTTATGAGCATTATTTCATTTATTCTATACAATAACTCTATGAGATAAGTACTGCTACCATCCCAAATTTATAATGAAGCGTATGCTTAGAAAGTGCAAGTAACTAGCAAAAAGTCACATCAAAAGTAGATAGAGACTTTTCCAAACGAAAGCTCCATCTTCTCATCCTTAATCACCCTCCTCGCCCATTAAGCTCTACTTTTGTTTCCCGAGGCTCCTAATACTACTCTGTTCCTTCTCCATGAAAAATAGTAATTGTCATGGAATCTTCTCTAGAAGGTTAGAGCATGGCAGGGATCTTAGGATTAGGGGGTTACATAGATTTAGGTTTTCATACTGCTTCACCTCGGTGTGTTAACCTGGCCAAAACATTTTACATCTTGGAGCCTTATTTTTCATGTATGTAAAATGAGAATGCCACTTTACAAACTAAGTGACATATACAGTTGAATATATAAAAGAAATTAAAATTAAATAAAAAAATAAAAAATGCGAATGCTAAATTCTGCCTCACAACTTTATTAGAGAAATTGAATGAAGAACTCTATACAAAGTGCTATATATGCTGCTATATACATATAACAGATACACTCCTTATCTTCCTGCCTAGGTTCCTTCAACTCCTCTTATACCATGATTCTTTTCCACCATTGCTTTAAGAGGTTATTTGATATCCAAAATTTTTTTCAGTATCTTCACTGCCAAAATCTCTCTTTTAAATCTTCCAATGTACGGCAATCCTCAGAACAGAGCAGTGCACTCCAGATGTGGTGTTGTCTGCCTACATTGGAGTGGAATCATCTTACCCTTTTCATAAAAAATTCTATTCCTTTAAAAATGGTCTCTTCTGGGACCAGCAGATGGTGTAATAGTTATATCGCTGGACTCCCATGTAGTTGACCATGGTTTGAGTCCTGAAGCCAGTAGCTTAAAACTCACTCCAGGCGTGTGTGCATGCATGCCCAAGATCCCAAGAGGAGAATGGAAGAGAAGGGGTTGCAGCATGGCCATTCTCCCGGGGGTGATTTCTCACTTTCTGTCTGTCCCTCTGATGAATGCACACGCTCTATAGCAAAAATATCTCTTAAAACAAACAAACAAACAAACAAAACAAAAACCTCTCTTCTACTAGGGTAAACATATTCTGATTTACATTGGGAATGTCATAGGATGCATGAATCAACATCTTAGCTAAGACAGGCTTTAAATGTTGACCAATAACCATTCATTAATAATACTACTGGCATAGAAATTTTGATGAGGTCCAAAACCTATGTAATAAGGGCTAGTATGTTTGTTATAAGCCTTAACATTTACATTGTATTCAACACTATGGGCAATTACTGGATGAAAGCCAAAAACTACATGTCCTCATCCAATATATGCCTATGAGGCAATTCCATTAATAGGGCACCAATAATGCCCAAAGTGGAGGAAATCAGAGACTCTTATCAAAGACTCTTATGTGGTTTTCAAAAGGTCTCAAGGAATGTGGCCATCTATCCTCAAGAGATATGTTAGATGAAACTAAAGTAACACAGAGACATTGACATAGTTCTCAAAGTTCTGTTCTTATAAAGAATATCAATACCTGAACTCTATTCTCAGAAGTATGATTCACTAGTTCTACAAACTATCAGCTCATGTGACACAAATGCAAAAACTTACAAGTGACAATTTGAGAAAGAATGCTAAGTTCAGTAAGTTTAGATCAAATACAGTCCAGCTCACCACTGTGTGCTTAGCAGGATAAAAAGCCACTAATGGCCTTAAAGAAGCCCAGACAAAAGAAGGGGTGAACTTTGCCAAGGGCTTGAATGGGAATTGTGTCAGTATGTACAGTTCTTGCCAGCTGGGCTCTGGACAAGTGCTGTGTCGTACTGACCTTTTCTCTATAATGGGCAGTAAGCATCAATTAAAACCAAGCTCTAACACCAGGGCAAATTCATTTTCTTCACAAAGACAAGACTCGTTACTCAGACCCATCCATTGCTTCAGCACCAAGGACAGCTCAGCGTACAGACAGGGCTAAGAGCTGTACCAAGAAGGGGCCAGCACCTGGCAGCTTGGAGTTCATGCGGGAGGGTGAAAAAGGATGAGAGTTGCCTTAGACATTGTCCCTATAAGACCTTGTCTCCAGTGAAGATCCTCCCAATTCTTTCTTTTTAAATTTATTTATTTATTTTTATAAGAGTAAGAGTGAGAAAAGTGGGGAGAGAGACAAGCCCCCCTCAACAGGGTCTCCTGCTGTAATTCTTTTCCAGCCTTCCCAGACAACCAAGCTCATGGGTATGCATGACTGAAATCCACAGGTTGACTGGGAAACGAAACCCTCAGTCTTCCACAGGGATCCAGCATCACTCGAGCATCGTGTTACCACTGTGCCAACCCAAGGAGCTTCTATTTGACACAGGCTGCTGCCATCTGATAGGCCTAATCATGAGTTTATTTTTATTATATATATTTTTAAACTTAGTCAGTGGTCTTAGGAGGCTATATTATGATCTAGGTGTATAAATATAAGTAAAATATCATTTGATTTTACACTTTCCATTTGTATCATTACTGTGTATATGTTTTAATGCCATATATTTATAAATATCAATGTCAAATGATAACAAGGGTTCAGGAAAATAAGCACCATGATATCTTTCCTCTTGTCCTCCTACATAACACCCTCATATCTCTAGAAAACCCACTAGTCCGATATATAAAAATTGTTCTTTGCTAGATCCTTCTCTTTAATCACAGAACACTAGATTCTGCTCCTCTCCAAGTCCTAGTTTCCTATCTGTCCAATGTAGATCATAAAGACCACTTTGGAACACTGTGGAGAAATATGAGCAATGCTTGGGTAGCACTGAACTTGTCTGAAACTAAGAGACAGCCAACTGCCTGGCTTCAGGTACAGCTGCTTTCATAAATCCTGCTGATTCCCAGAAGGTTGATGATCTTCAGTGTCTTCAAGTAGGAAAATCCCTTCTATCTGGATGGGGAAATTTAATATATTACCTATTTCATTCACATGAGAATAGTTAAGCTCACCTATTCTTTTTTTTTTTTTTAATATTTCTTCTTTCCCTGCCATGGCTAAGCCTCTGAAGTTTCTTAAGTTTCTTTCTCTATGCATTATTTTAAGAATTAAAGTAATGAGGCAAGCAGGAGGTATGGTGGTCAAGGCACTAGACGCCCACATGGCCAACTGTGGTTCGATTCCTGGATCTGGCAGCTTGCTTTCTTACTTCCTCTCTCTCTGGTCAAATGAAATAATAATAATAAATAAAATTAAATTAATAATTCTTTTTATAAAATAATGCATATAGAAAGACTTCCCATATATTGAGCAACCACATTATTTTTTACTTTACCAGGCAATTTAAATACATCATGCTATTCATAACTTGTTCAAAAACATTCCAAATAATCTCATCTTCCAGGGGGAAAATGAGACATAGGTTACCTGAATGTCCTACGTTTCACAGTAACTAAGCAACGGAACGAGATTCGTATCTAAACCTATCGCATCTAAATGGACACATGCTAAACCAAGGGATCATAACTTGTTAAAGAAGGAGATTGTGTGATGCCTGGAGACTGAGGTATTGTGGGGTAGGTCCTCCTCAGTGCTTCCTACTATGCTCACCTGATTACAACTCCAGGTCCTATGCACTTCATGGTTATTCCCATTTTTTTTTTTTTTAGTATTAACTGTATTTTCCTGTCTTATGAATGTTTTTTAAAATCATAGAGAGCTTGTCCTCATGTATGAGAGAGAGAAAGAAAAATAGAACCACCCTTGCCAGGGTCTCTTTGTGTTGCGATCATCTCCTACGTGGCCACCAGCACCTTGGGATCCTGGATGCTCATATATATTCACCTAGGATGCTTCCAAGTCAACCCAGGAAGCTGAACCCATGGTCAGCCATATGGCTTCCAGCCTTGCAGGGCACTTGGGCTGCCACAGCAGCTGCACCTATTTTCAATATTCTTGATATTCTGGCATCTGAAGTCTCCCTGACTAGTGAGAGACCACCCTTCCCAGAGCTATTTAAAGTCTTAGAGATAGGCCCAGCTTTGGCAGCCTATGCTACTGAGACCCTGTGTTCCTTATGCTGTGACCATATGGGAGACCCAAATTTGGCTCCCAGTCCAACTTAAAGGGCAGGGACAGTGTGTGTATCTGCAATCCCAGCAACTTGGAGGTCAAGACAGAAGAATCATGAGCTCAAGCCTGGCCAGAATAACATAGTGAGGCCTTGTCTAAAAAAGAGTAGAACATAATGGGGTATGCCTGTAGTCTCAGCTGGGGAACTGGGGGAGCAGGATCGTAACAATGAGAACCTATTAGAAAGAAAGAAAGAAAGAAAGAAAGAAAGAAAGAAAGAAAGAAAGAAAGAAAGAAAGAAAGAAGAAGGAAGGAAGGAAGGAAGGAAGGAAGGAAGGAAGGAAGGAAGGAAGGAAGGAAAGAAAGAAAGAAAGAAAGAAAGAAAGAAAGAAAGAAAGAAAGAAAGAAAATAAGAAAGGAAATTTAAGAGAAGGCAAATGGCTTGCCCAGGAGCATGCTTTTACATAAGCAAATTAATTAGTCCAAATCCTTATTCCAACCATCTCTTCTATAAATAGTTCTTACACTCCAGAAGGCAATATTCTTCTTCCACAATCACTCCAGGGCCACAAACTAGGCATCCAGGGGCAGTCCCTAAACCCCAGAGCCTGCTAGTAATACTCAAACTAGTCAATCCTGAAACTGTCTACACTGCTTACCCTGTCTCCCCTGCTCCTCTTTGCAATAACCACACACAAACACTTGTCCTGGCTTCTTGCTCGTTCCCTCTGCTTCCATATAGATTCTGGTGCTTCTCCACATAGCACTGCCTAATGTGCTATACATGTTGTTTCTGGGACCTACAAATCTAAAAACGTCTTATTTCCTGACAGTCATTTCCATATCTGTATGTCTTACCACAGCTGACTGAAACAACCTTGAATACATTTCAAAATGTCTCTGATCTCTGTATTATCCGCCTTAGTTTTCTTTGTTTTCAGCTTCACCTTAGATGTCTAATAGAATAATTCCATAAGACCATTAACAATTCTACTTTAATTCAGGTGACATTCATTCACTCAAAACACGCTTACTGAACATGTATCATGAACCAGACACTGGGCTTGCTACTGGAAATACAATATTTATCTCAAAAGACACACTCCTGCCCTCAGAGAGTTTCCTCTCTAGAGGCAGGAAGGCAGGCAGGCAGGCAGGCAGGAAGGAAGGAAGGAGAATAAAAAGAAAGATAGAAAGAATGAGAAAGAAAGGAAAAGAAAAAAAGAAAGAAAGGAAGGCCACAGGCAGCTGTAAGATTTTAAGTCCATGGGAGCCAAAGGATGTGGTGAGCAGTAAACGCGACTGCACATCCATGGGACAGGTCCTGGGTTTGTGTGCTGGGATCTTCCTGAGCATGGCTGGCACGCAAATACCTGTGTTCTGGGCTGGCTGAGACTGGGGTGGATCATGGTGTAAGGACTCTGTTGGGGATGTCTATTTCTCTGTATTTCTCTGTCTGCCTCTCGTAAAGGAAATAAATGAATGAATTTAAAAAATAAAGTTAAGCCTATGCTAGAGGTCAGAATAAGAACCATTAAGAATGGATACCTTTTAATTCACTTTGTTTTGGTTTATCCTTCCAAGTCTTCAAGTTTGTCTATAGCTTTTTTTTTTCCTTACAGGTTTTCTCTTTATTCTCTTTATTTAATACATATATAATAAAAATAAACAAATTGTGCTATCACCTTAATATAATTATCTCACAATAATTTATAACTTTCTTAGTGATCCTTTTATTTGGCTATTCCTCAACTACAACTACATGTTATTTGAAAATCCGATAAACATGGCGAAGAGTGGGAGTTACAGTCTTCGCAGTACTCCTGTGACCTAGGCTCTGCTTTATTCCCATCTCTCAGATGGGGAGATGGTGGCTCAGAGAGGATAAGTCACTTGCTCGGCTGCAAAAGTGGCAGGCAATGGAGTAAGTATCAGAATTCATGCTGTGTTATTCCAGGGACTGTGCTCTTAGTCACTGAACTATTTTACCAGGACTTTCAGCAAGTTATGACAGAATGTTCATTTCTGCATGGACAAAAATATTTAAAACTTTAACAGACACAGAAATGCAGGGAGAGCAGGCAAATGCATTGTGGAACAGCATACCACAACAGAGGAAGAAAAAAGGAATGTTGCCAGGAAAGAAAATCAGAGCAAAAATTGAAAGTAGATACTATAATATGGTGTTCTTTGTTGAAAATGATAGCACCCTTGATTTGATTATCACACATTGCACTAATGCTTTGAAAATCTATACTATAAAGATGTACAGCTAACTTTAAATAAGAAATTATGTTTATATATATATATATATAAACTTGAATATCTCTAAGGCCTAACATGACTTCCTTAGTGATCAGAATTTACCCTCCTGATTTTTCTAACTCAGTGTTCACCATTCCTACTCTTTCACCTCCATTTTCCACCCATACCAAAGCTCTGGAAACTCATCTGGTCATAACCTCCCTGAACCTAACTACCTTCTCTTATTTTTAATTTTTTTTAGCTTCTATAAATCTTGTTCTTTCCACCTCTCTGCCATCCCCCTGCCATCTCACACACATTTTACCCGTCTAGTACATATGATTTGCTAGGCTTATTCACAGGTCTGAAAATCAACTGAATATATATGAAGTGAGAAATACTGAACTTATCACAATGCGAGTGAGACACACGTAAAGGCTGGTTCCCAGCGGTGAAGTAGGAGCCATCAAGATGCAGTAATAGAAGTCTGGGTGTTTCAGAAAAGGAAGTAAAAACTCCGCTCTGCTCTGGCCAGGACACACTGACAGGAGGGCACTAAGTTCTGAACACTGTAACTTAAAAGGTGGAGATAAAGCTCAGCTCCGTGGCACAGTGGAAATGTGGTAGCAATGCCACAGAAGCAGGAGGGCTTGGGGAGATGGGCACCAACCTGACCTGTCTGAGTAGGTAGACCAGAATGACTTTTCCAGAGGGCACTTTAGCGATCGAAGTCAAGCACCTAAATCAGTTTCTTGGACCATGCCTTGCTAATGACCATAGTGACTACAGCGTCTCATTAATTCAGTTTAATTGGGTGAGGAGCCAACAGTGGAATACAAGACATTTGTAAAGTAAAGTTATAGAAAATGAGATATGAATATTCTCTAGAACATTCAGAAAATTCCAGTAAGGCTTATACGATCTTCCCCGTCATACGTTTTTAATTAGCAAATATTTTGGGGGGCATACTTCTGGTTTGGAATAAGATCCACAAACAGGATAAGAATCAGCAGGCTCTCTGAAGTAGCTCTCTCTTTCTGCACGCACATTCTTCCATTATTTAACTAAACTTATCCTTGCATATTGAATTAAAAGTCTTAAATTTAGGTCAAATAATCCAAGTTGCCAAATGATAATGGCCTCTTCCAAAACCTTTAGAGGCTTCCCTTTCTCCCTGCAATATTTATAATATAATTCTTGGGTTTGTTCACACATGGAGGCATTTCACCAGCCAAGGGTGCTGACTAAGTGTGGGCATCTCTGATGCTCAGCTCTTACCATCAGCGATGAAGTGTTCAGGCACGTGCAGAGTCACCTTCACAGTGAGTGGACAGGACATCTGGCTGCCACACACCATGGCCAGGATGCAGGAGCTCACAGCAATTAGTGTCAGGGCTGTCTTGTTCACTGGGCTTTTCAGCAAACCTAGTGAAACAAACACACACAAAGACACACATGAGGTGAGGAGATGGTGATAATATCAAGTTTGGAAATCCTATTATTTTCCAAATGATAATCTGAAAAAAGAAAAAAAATATATATGTTCCAATATCTGGGCTGGTTATGCCATCTCAGTGGTCTTTGGCTGGGTCTTGGTTTAACTGTAAAATGGGTTTATTATTCCTTTTCATAAAGACAGTAAGAAACAAGTTTCCTACAAATTGTGGCAATTCTCATTCCTCCCCATCCCAATTTGGTTGGTCCTTCTTGATAATAATTACATGACATTGAAGTCCACTCTTTAAAAGCAAGTGAGAATGCACCATGCTGTTGAGTTCAGTAGAGCCTAGTGGGAATAAGTATAAGTTTTGGAGTCAGACAATTCTGGGTTTGGTGGGCTTTAGCCATCATTGACTGTGTGACCTGCTTTCTTCTCTAAACCTTGGTTTCCTTATATGTATGTTGAGGACAATAATACACATCTCAAAGGGTTATGATAATTACATAGAATAATATATGCCTGTCATCAAAATGGTTTCATAGATAGTTAGAAGCTGATTAGTTCAAATCAACCTCGCAAGTATTTACTGAGCGCCTACCTACGTTTTGGCACGTACAGAGCTGAATAAGAATAGTCCCTCTCTTCAAGAGTTTAATAGGCTAGGGGAAAAGGGTAAGCTTATCCACAGCAAATTAGATTCCAAGACAAATTGTGTTAAGACCTAGAAAAGACAGCCTGGGACAGGGAGAGAAGATTTGGCTGGAAAAATTAAAGACATTTTTAAGGATACAGGAGAAGTCAATTAAATCTGCATGGTTAGGAGAGCATTGGGCCAGCAAAGACATTCTATGGAGTCTGTCCTCAGCCCTGTTTTGTTTCCCAGTCCTTAGGCTTTGTTCTTACAACCACTCTCAAGATTTTGATTACCTGCTCCCAAACAGAAGCAAAGCTGCCCAAATTTCTTTTACCTGCTAGGCTCTTCTTTTGAGCAAACCTCTATCTCCGAATCTTCTCAACAACTCTCTATGACTATCCCATAAGCATGTCAAATAGAACATAGTCAAAACAGCTAATTATCTTCTTAAAGTCTCCTCCTCATCATCTCTCCAACTTATTGAAAGCACCCCACTACTTAGACTGGCTGGAAACTCAGATACAATCTTTCAGTCTCTGTCTTCCTCCTCACAGCATCTAAACATTCACGCAGCTTGATTTATTCTAGGTCCTTAGCATTGTCAGCCTTTCCCCATCTTCTCTTTTACTATCTTTTTGCTTGGAGAAAGAGGAGGTATGGGCATATATGTCCACATCACTCATTGCTGAAACTGCTTGAGCTATTTTACAACATCCGGTCACAGGATGTGATCTGGTTCATAGCCTGGCAGCCAAGGCCTTTCACGAGGACTTGTTACTCATACTTCCTGTGCTTGCTCCTACCCAGCCCAGGTACTGGCAGGACCGAATTATCATAGTGCCCCATAATCAACTCTCCTTATCATGTTAGTATTAGTGTAGGTTTGTTTCTTTTAGATAGAACTCCACTTGTTTCCATGTCTTCTCGCTGCTCTTTGAGATTCACCACAAATGTAAATTCCTTATGATCTGTAGGCACATAAACTCCCTATAATCATTGTGTTTCCCCAAACACCTATTTCAAACACAAGGGCCTAGTAAACAGACAGCATCATCCTTGGCGGCAGTGCCTTGCCTTTTGCTCAACATGTGCATCCCAGTACCTATCACAGGATGAGGCACACAGCAGATCTCAGTAAATGCGTGGTCACTTCTGGGAATGATAGCAACAATATCAGCAACCAGAATGACACACGCACTGACCAACCCCAAAGCATGCTGACCAACATGGCCATATTGATGGATTCCAATGGAACAAGAGCCCTGGGACAGGTCACTTTGGTTTCGTTGGTTTGAATATCTATTTCTCATAATAAGTGGGGAGCTGTTTGAGGGAAGAGGTCTCGTCTCCATCTTTGTGTCTCTCCTGCCAAGTTCACCCCCTGGGACCAAGGAGTTGTTTAAGAATAGGACTCTTTATTCCTAGTTCTAAGACATGGCATGGCTTATGGTAGGACCTATTTATACCTTTGCAGTTGTTATGTTGTGAACAAATGTTAAATAAAAGAGTAAACTAAACAAAAAGATGGTTCTGGGTGTCAGAAGATGGGAAGTTCCTAAAGCCTAAAATGACCACAGGAAAAAAGTGACCAAGTTTTATCTCTTATCTAATTGCCTTAAGATGTTTCAAACTCTTGTCATTTTTTTCTTTAAATTTGCTATAGGGCACATATAACCATCAGAGAGAGGGTGAGAGAGATGGAAAGTGAGAAATCACTCCCTAGAAAGGAATGGCCATGCCATAATTCCTTCTCCTCCATTCTCCTCTCAGGACTTTAGACACAGATGCACACACACACGCACACATGCACACACGCCTGGTGTGTTTTTCAAACTGCTAGATCCAGGACTCAAATTACACAGTCAGCCATGTGGGATCCAGATGCCTCTGTCTCCATGCCATCTGTTGGCCCAATAATATAAACAACTTAGCAACTAAGTAGCATAAATAAGTTTACGAACATGTTTTATAATGAAAAGAATATGGACCAAGGGCAAGTACCTTGCATAGATCTCCTCTGAAAAAAGCAACACATTACTCCACACCTCTTTATTTAACAAAATCTTCCAAATAACAGCAGAAGCACTGAAATTCCTCTCTAGATTCTATGGAGTCAATTTTGAGGGAAAAACACATTAGGACAAACCAGTATAAAAAACAATTCTTCGGAAGGTGAAATAGGTCAGAGGATGAGTGGTGATAAGTAGGTCAAGGCTCCCAGCTTTGGGGAGTGGATGGCCTGGACAGTAAGTCATGGAAACAGCACCCTATGGATTCTTGAGGAAGGCATTTCTCACTCCTGGCCATTCTGATAAGACCAAGACATTTCTCTTGCTAATTAACCAACCCCCAGAAATACCACGCTGGCTGCAGACGCTTGATTTCTGGCCTGGGGGAAGAGGGCTGAAGGGGAGGAGAGCAGTATTATCCATAGTTCTCTCCTCTGTCATTTAAACCTTTACAGTAATCCAGGGTCTCTAAGAGCCTATGTGAAGAGTGAAGTCATATTAGCTTAATGACTCACAGTTTTCTCACCTAGAAAATACTAATAAAACGACTTATCCTTTATGAATATTATAAGAACTAAATGAGACATGAGATCTTCATTGCCAAACATAGTTTCTAGCACACAGTCAGCACTTAGTAAATAAGTTTCCAGACCAAATATAAGGATGTCTCGTCCCTGATGGCAGAAACCAGTACTTCTATATCTCTTTGTCCAACACATTATCAGAACATATTAGGAACTGAATTGTTCTTTACAGAAAAGGAAGACAAAAAGAGTACATGGCGAAGGGAGGACATAAGAAGGGGAATAATGTAGGATAAAGAACAGAAATGAACAGTGTCCTGGGGCAACCATTACTCAGAGAATGCCTGAATCACCACAGTTGTCTCTCAAGTCCAGGAGGAAGCAAGCATGCAGGTCAAGTTTGCACTAAGGCTAGATGCCATGGAGCACTAGGGCTTGGGGTGTTGCCATGGCAACTGGACCTGGCAGAAACTTCACAGGAGAGTTCAAACAAAGGTGACTTCTTAAGAGTTCCTGTCCCAGGGAACTGAGCCTAAGCTCTAAGCTATGATTAGAGGTTGTAGACGGAGACAAGGTAGAAACTTTCTATTCCTTGATACCCACCCTCTTTCCCATGCAGGCTTGGAACTCTATTGTCATTTCAAGAATCAGGGACAGGAGAGATAACCTCCATTTTGTTGAATGGTTACTGCGATCTGGGCACTGTGCCAACCACTTATCCCTCCATCCACCCCTGTAGCCAATCTTTATGGAGCATCAATGGTTTCTAAGCACTGTTCTAGGCACAAGGGAAATGATGGTAGATCAAGCAGTTCATGTGCTTGAAGCTTACATTTTAGCGTGTGATAATTACTTCATTTGATCCTTATAGCAAACTTGCTACTGTCCCTGTTTTATAGGGAACAAAACAGAACAACTAAGTGGCTTGTCCAAGGTTATCCAATTTGTATGTGTCAGAGACTGGATTAAAATCAGTCCTGTCTTCGTTTCCTTTACACCTTCCTATTCCCTACTGTATCATAGAATAAGGAACCCAAGAGGTCATGATGTAGTTGTAGAAAGTATGGCCTTCGGAGCCAGACACAACTATGTTCAAATACTGGCTTAACCACAAACCACAACATCTTTGTGTGACAGTTGCCAGTTGAGCCCAGTCCTCCTGAGAGAAAACATCTCCATCTAAAGAAACAGGAATGGTGGGCTTCTTTCAGTGAGGACAAAGTAAGATAACATATATAACTTGAAATAATAAATATAAAAGGCCAACCTTACAGTGCAATGATTAAGTTCTCTGTGGAGAAAGCCAAATTCCACATGGCCCACAGTGGTTCAAACTTTGGTCTCAGAGGTTTGAGAGGCAAGCCAGATATATGTGTGCACATGCTTACCCAGGATCCTGACAGGAGGGAAAAATGAAGGCAGGAGGATTTCAGCATGACGAGGCCTTGTTGCTGGGGAGGAGGGGTGCTCATTTTTTTTCTCTTCTTTTTTCTCTTTTGCTCACGTATCTGCACTACCCTCTAGATTTTTTTTTTTTAATTTAAGAGCTCAATAAATGATAGCTGCAGCTCCTAATATGAGTATCCTCAGATGACTAAGGTCTCAGATCTCACCAGCTCGCATTCCCATTTGCAATTCCCTCCCTACCACTTGTAGAGGAATGAACTGTGCTGTAAGAATAGAATTCCACCAGGACATATTGATTGCTAGGGCTAGAGAAAGTTACTAATCTAATTTTCCTTTCACTTCCCTTCCCTCTTACCCCTTCACTCCTCTTGTGGCAGCAGAGGATGGCTTATAATGCATTGCTTGAGAAATTCGACCGGAAATAACTCAGCACTGTGGATCCACACACTGCCTATAATTTGAGGTCTGATTGATTCTTGGTTTGGAAATGCCAAGTTGAGAGAAGAAAATCAAATTTAAGTTAAATTTGGAATCGAATCAATCACATTTTACAATGAAGAAAATAGATCTCACCCCATCAGACCATTGTGTGTGGAAAACTTAAAGCCGCTATACTCCCATTAATTCCTTCCCCTTGATATCCTCCAGGGATTAGAGACTGAGTCTTAAGGCTGAGAAGTAATTTCTTTCTTTAAATGGCTTATGGTGTTGGGGTGAGGGATTGGGACTCTGGGAACCTTGGACATTAGGGTGGAGGAAGAAAGACCACTTAAAATAGGATGAGAAAGCTGCATATTGGTTCCAGACCCAGAGGTTTAAATACGAAGGCTTTCATTTGATAGCTGCCTAACTTTGGGTCAGTTTCACTAGTTCACAGAATCTCAGTTTTCAAATCTCTAAAATGGTGATGACAACCCCTAAGTGGTAGAGATGTTGTGTGGATTAAATGAGAGATCATAATTACAGCATTCAGCACTGTGCCTGACACGTGCCTGGAGCTCTGATAGCTCTCAGTAGATTTCCTCTCAGCTCAGTTCCCACCCACTGCGCAGCAGTTTGCATTTACATGGGCATTAGCAGGACATGAGATACTTTTGCACATACTAGAAATAGGAGTTTTACACTTAGTTGCCACTTTATTCCTGTAAGATTCAGTATTCTGATCTGGGAATTAGTTCATTCGGTAGACGGTATTTAATGTGCATCTATTATATACCAGAACTTATACTTTGTGCTCTGCTATTATTTCCAGAATTTATAGCATGCTGGAATATAACAGGTGCTCAAAAAACATCTAGTGAATGAATAAATGAAGGCTGAAATGTTTCCCTTTCTACCAAGAGGTATCAGTGTTGGAATAATGCTTTTTGGTTTTGTATTTATGTTTTTTTCTAGCCAAATGTATTCACTCACTTTCTCTGACAAAGTTTGGTCCCTGCCTGGTCACACATCATACAAAAAGCCTGTGTTGAAGCCACCAATCTGCCTGCATATTAGGGTGGCCATGTGCCAATATGCTTCTCCACCATATTTCTGGAAACTAAATTGAGGCACATTATCTGACAAGTGCAAGTATCATGCTGGAGGCAGAAAGAAAGAATATTTGAGGAGGACTGGACCTATAGCCTCGTGGTTAAAAAAGTTGGATCCCACATGCTGACTGCAGTGTGAATCCTAACCCTAGCAGCAGGAAAAGAATGTGAGACATGCATATGTGTGTGCCCCAAATCCTGGCAGGATGAAGAAATGACGGAGAATGAATTGTGCTATGATTACAGTGTATTGGGGGTGCTTTTGTCCTGTCTCTTTATGTCTTTCTCTCTTTGGCAAGCACAATCACCCTCTGCAAATGGGGGAAAGAAGGAAGGAAGGGACGAGAAGGGGAAAAGGGAAGGCAGGGAAGGTAGGGAGGGAGAGAGTGGGGAAGAGAGGAAGGAAGGAAGGAAGGAAATTGAACTTGAGGCTTTTACAGAAACTCAAGGATACAGGCTCCATACTTTCAGCCTGTCTCTGATGTCTGGATTCTCCATGCACTGCTTCAGTGAGATGTCTTAATACGAGGCATCTTTTCCCTCATCTTGCCCACCTGAGCCTGGCTCTCCTCATCTCCTCTCAGTATCTGCCATGGACTAATCCCTTATACTGCCTGTTTCTGGCATTCTCAAATCCTTGGTATCCTTGAAAGGATATGGAAATTTCCCAATTTCTTAACCTCTGTGAATTTGTCCTCTGTAAATCTAGGCAAATGTCTGCCCAGACTTTGTTTGCATACTTTCAGAGGGAGCAAGCTTGATGCTTACAAAGAGGCCATGTTAGTCAGTTTAATGTCTGAACAGCTGTAGAATCACTCTCTAAAAGCTAACTTTGGCTGTCCAAGTTAAATAGGATGCATCTAATACCTCTTCTTCAGGGCAGCTGTTTAGTTAGTTAGTTGAAGGTGGTGATTAGGGGACCTTAAGCTTTCTTTTCTCCAAACCAAATATTGCTAATTTACTTCTCTAAAGTCACTTTTGAGTCTCTTTATTATATTTTGTGTAAAGTTAATTTACTTAAGATAGCTTTCTTGGTTAAGAATGTCATTGTTTTCATCATCATCACTCTCAACACCATTGCCACTAACATTTCCAAAACTATGTGCCAGACAACATAACTAGAACTTTTTATGCGGCTCCTCATTCAATGTTCATGAGCTGGTTTCTATTAACACCCACGTTTTGCACATGACAAAACCACTTGCCAAGGCCATGGACCTCAAAGGAAAAGGGCTGAAATGGGAAATCACTTGACTTTTAAAGTCCAAGCTCCTAATTACTACCCTCCACTACGTCCTGATCAACCCTGCTAAATGTAGCCTGAGCATATTAGAAGCAGCAGTCCTAACTGCTGAGCCGCTCACAGACCTCAGCTTGCCTATAGACCTGCAGTAACTATGGATAAACTTAAAACATCTCTTCATCCAACCTGATGCTAACTGCAGGCCTTTAAGGGAACCTCTCTACAATACCAGAGGAAATTTTAAAAGAACAGCAAAAGATGAGAGGCACAAGCTATTGCTAAATGGCTGATTTTGCTCTTGTCTTGGCCCAAGAAAATACTACAAAGCTTTAAACAGCTCACTGTGTTACTTGGGAAACAATAACTGCAAGTCTACTGGGGGATGCTTCCGGTTAGTTCTGCCCATGAATAAGGAGAGTTTCTAGAATATAGGCTTGGGTGGTGGCACATTGTTGAGGTTAAAGCCACTGGCAGTAGACTCTGCATGGGACTACAGAGAGCTGACTACTTGGATTTTTCTGTTGCAGTTACAGGCAGCTATGCCTGCAAATGCAGTGGTGGGTGGTGACAGGAGAAAGGAGGCAATGATGTTGCATGTGAAAATGACAGAGGTGGTGCCACTTTCTCTGAGGTCTCAGTAGTTTACAAATCATTCTCAATACTCACTAATTCTTCCACATGGGCATCGCTGCTATCCCCAGTAGAAAACTCAGGAAACAAGACTTGATGGTGACTCATGTTCAAACACCAGAGTAATAACAGGGCCGAGAAGCCACATCTCCTGACCTGTAGCCAAGGGCTCCTTCCATGACAGTATGATGTGAGGGCCCAGCATAAATGTCAGGGGGTTACTATGAAGGTAAGATCAGAATCTGTGCCCCCGACCCCTCATTCATTGTTCTCACCAATGTATCCAAATACCTCAGAGAGCCGATACAGTACCTCCCATATAACAAGAAGAATAGAATATTTTTCCATGTAGGAAATAATTCTGAGACATTGTACATGCTTCATTTCCCTCTTAAAGTGACAGAATGTGCATCTCATTTTAAAAAGTCTTTAAAAATGCTTACATTAAATTCTGATTAGCATAATTTAACCTGAGGTTTCCCCAAAGTATTAATATATTGCAGAACCAACATTCTACATAACCAAGTAGGCAACCAACAAGCCACTTTAATAATTTATACAATGGTTGTTGTCGGTGTTATTAACAGATCCTACTAATTAATGATTATCCCATGCCAGACACTGTGTTAAAAACTGCCAGTACACTATCCTACTTAAACCTCTCAACCTTTGCAAGGCAAAGGTTACTACCTACTTTTTAAATTGGGAAATATGAGTCAGGTGATGGTAGAACAGTAACACAACTGGATCAGCATGGGAAAGGTCTTAGTCTCAGACCCTGGGACCTTTCTGTACATGCTAATGAAGACCCTGTAGGGAATAACTCTCTGTGTCTCTCTTTCCACTCTTGTTCTCACATTTCTCTCTCTCTCTCATGGAATAAATAAACAAATAAACTTTAAAATTAATTAATTAATTAATTAATTAATTAAAAATGGGAACTCCAAGACCTAACTAGCTAATTGGACATAGCAAAGAAAAATTTCCTGGTCAGTTTTGTCTAAGTACTCATCTGGATCTGAAGTGTGAGACAAAATAGAGCTTTAAAACCATGGAGAAATACATGCGAGAAGGAAGGGAGGAGGGTACAAGAGGCTAGTTCAGGAGGTTAAAGGTTGTTCAACCTCTATCCAGCAGGCTGACGGAATGCATTAGGAGAAAATGAATGCTGTATTCAGTAGCTGAAATTGCACTAGGCAGAAGAAAAACAGAGAAGATTATTTGAAAGAGTGAAAGTTCTAGGAAGGCTCAGAGATCAATGGGAAAAGAAGGAAGGAAAGTTGGCAGTTTGGTTTCCTATTCACAGGTGGTCAGCAGCTGGGAGTAACTTATGAAAAAGTAATTTTTTTAGAATTATTTATTTATTTCCATTTGTTATTATTATTTTTTTAATTTGACCAGACAGAGAGAAAGGGAAAGTGAGAAAGCAAGCCAGCCAGTTCAGGACTTGAAATGGGGTCGGCCATGTGGGAATCCAGCACCCCTAACCCCCACGCCACCTGTCAGCCCGAAAAGTTATTTTTTCAGACATGGGTACCTGATCCTGTGTTAGCTCTCTTAGACTGTGCGTGCTTAAATGCATTTCCACATTCATTCCACACCACTCATGGGACAAAGAAAGGCAAAGAAGAGCTAGAGACTAAGTAGTGGGTGTTAACAGAGTGAAAGACAATCACAGGTTTTCATGGATACCAAGGAAGATAAGGGCCAATCATTTCCTGTTTTACATTTCTAGATCTTTTGCCCTCAAAAATTGATTTTAAAAAGCCACTAGAAGATATCAGTGGACTTTGGCTCAAGGTTTGTGAAAGCACGAACAAGGAAAGAACATTCGTTGTGCATTTGGTATTTATCGGTCTACTGTGGTATACACCTACTGAGTCTCTCTTACTCTGTATGCCCACCATAAACTTTAAGCACAGCTGCCCTACTGTGATATTGGGGAAAACAGAAGTTCAGAGGATGTAATAGACTTGCCCAAAGTCTCAGAATTAATAAAGACTAGATGTGGAACATAAGACCTATGGACTGCCAAGCTCAGTGTTCCTTCTGAATCTCAGCTTGCCCTGATCCCATGGTGATCCTGGGTGGTCATATGCTTCTAAAGGTAGCAGGGCTTTCTCAAATTTCTGCTTCTCTATTTTACCTTTTTCTTTGCTCCAGACTGTACTTCAGAAATCATGGGAAATGGGGTTTTTGCCTGATGGTCCATAAGCCCTCTGTTGCAGTTAGAATTACCTGTCTTTTTCCTTCTGACTGTTCACATGCATTCCTCAGCCCCATGTATTTTCTTTCTTACTTTTTCAACAGGTCTAAGGCCAACTTCTGAAGATCAAAGGTAATTCCCATCTCTCAGAAATCTGTCCTCAACATTGCAGCTAACAGAAACCCAATATTCTCCTAACTGGTATCTCATGTATCACATGTTGACCTCGAATCACAGAATTGCAGAATAACCTGGGGTTAAATGGGATTTGACCTCAACATGTTACATGATCAGGTAATTCCTACAATGTCCCCATTATGGTCATTCAGCCTATGCTTAAATATCCTAAACTGGGAGTGTGTGAACTCAGAAGGAAACACATTTCCTTAACAATGATGATAATAATAATAACCTTTGCTCTTTATAGAGCACTTACTATGTATGATACCTGTGTTTACTATTATACAGATAATATTTTACTTGATCCATCATAAAGGTTTGTCAGCTCCTCATTTTACAAGTGAGGTAACTGAGTCTAGCTCAAGGCTAGAAAGCCACTGAGAGGAACAGTCTGTATTCAAATCCAGCTCTGGGCATCGAAGCTCTGAACAGGGTCACCACATAACCTCCCATCACTAGCAACTTATATGTGAGCATGCATGCCCAAGATCCCAGGAGGAGAATGGAGAAGAAGGGATTATGGCATGGCTATCCACCCTGGGGGGGGGGTGACTTCTCACTTTCCCTGTCACTGTCTCTGTCTCTTCCTCTCCGGCAAGCACACATGCACTATGACAAAAACCTCTTTTTAAAAAAAGATAAAATATGCATGTTGCATAGCAGTAGTTCAGTGAACAGCTTTTATCATCGTCATCATTAACTTTAAGAGCAATTAATATAAACACTGACCTATATATCCAAGAGATCACCTGTATAAATTTAGGATGTATCAGAAGTGGGAGAAAAACAATGGAGCCTAGAGGATACTGAGTCTTCAGTAAGAGAAAGTCCGAATGCATGTAGAGTGCCTACCATGTGCTAAATCTCTGTTGGGTCCTTGATAGCCATTATTTAAATTGTTTCCCATGACTACCCTTGGAGCCCCATCTTATGGATCAGGAAACTTGAACTCAGGGAAGAGAATTAGTTGGCTCAAGGTCACATGCTTAGTAACCCGCAAGGCTGGTAATGCAACTCAGATCCATGTGAAGTTCTAAACAGGATAAAGACCAGCGGTCCCTGTTCTGAGGAGAGCAATTAGGATTGATCTGGGATTCCTGTTGGGAAAGAACGCCATGGAAGGAGATATTTAGCCTTGAAGCAACAAAGGCTCAGTGAGAACACCTACTGATAGGATATCATCAAAGATACTCAAATACAGAAAAGAGAATGGAATCAGACATTCTACACCAATAACCATTGTGAACTAAGCCTTGGGGGAACATAACACTTGACTTGCATAGTTTCATTTGCTCCTTAAAACAATCTTCTAAGGTTAATCCCATTATCTTCTTTTATAAATGAGGAAAATGAAGCTCAGGGAGATCAGATACTTGTTCCACGTTGCACAGTCAGAGGCACTGGGATTCAAGCCAGGTTTTTTGACCTCAGAAAAGTCCTTGTTCTTCTCAGTTCTTACCAGGGCTTGTTAACCATCAAGATCCTTGCAGGTCTAAGAAACTATGAAGAGCTTTGCCCTGAGGACATGAGTTCCAAGGCTCTATCTCAGCACCAAAATCTCATTCTAGCAAAGGAAAATATTGGGACCCTCCTGGGGACAGAGGACTCTATCCTTTCCTGGGTGTTGCAGTCTGGCTGTAAACCACTTGGAGACTTCATTGGAATATACATGTCCATGCCCAGATCTTTAAGTCAAAGAGCATTTTTTTTTTCTGAGTTTTAAATCCGTTGTCTCCTCTTCAGACACTAACATTTTGGCAACGCGTGTTTTCCATTGTGTTTAAACAGCCATTTGCAGATAAACAGCTTTGCCTTTAGACCTTTGAGAAGGGAATATAAAAGAGGATAAAAGAAGAAAGGGGTGGGGGGAAGAGAGCAAAAAATGTTCCATGAAGTGTTTCTGCCCAAATACATTTCCATATCCATTTCAGGCTGATATTTTGGGTCTGAACTTTTCAAGCCTGTTGATTTAAATATGCCACCTCCAGAAAAACAATAACTCAAAGGACGTTCTAACCTCACTTTCTATCCTGTTTTTCACTGTCAAGGAAGTGCTTGGAGGCTGTGCAGAGAGCTCTGTTCTGGGAGTCTGAAGCCCAATCTGGGAGACAAACTATGCCATTATTCACTGTGAAACCATGAGCAAATTCATTCCCCTTGCTGGAATTTTGTTTCCCTATCTCTAATAGGAGACAATCCATTCATTCAAGAAATACTATGAGGGACCCACTCGGTACAGAGCTCTTCGCTGTGAGCTGAGATAAAGAGATCTAAGCCATCGGAGGTATTCAGTGACAAGCCCCTGGATAGTGGTGGCAGGGCCCATGCAGAGGAACATACCTCTAATAGAGGTTTGGGGTTCACAGAATGATTACCAAGACCTGGGGCTTGGAGCATACATGAGAACTAGCTGGATGGAAACATGAGGATGTGCAGTTCCAAAGACGGGAAGGAAAGTGCATTGCACATGAACTCGAGTGGTGGGAATATGAGGTGTATGAAGCACAAAGTGGGCAGAAGAGAGCAGGGAGCATTGGTAGATACGAATTCAAACACAGGTGAGCTGGTCCAGGCGAGCTGGTCCACATGGTTCATAGCGAAAAGTGGATTTCATCCTAGGTGGTGTCCCCAGTCCTTCCCGTGCCCTCCCGACACTGCAAATATAACACATCCTTTGCCAATGAAAATATGGCTAAGTATCTACTCAGTGACAGACATTGTTTGGGTGATGGGGATACAGGAGGTTGAGTTATCAGGTATTTCAGGAGCTGAAGACCTGTGACAAAGGATGACATCTATAGCATCTACTCCTGGATTGAGATATAAGGAGAGGCACTTGGGCTAGAGGGAGGAATCATATTCTGCAAAGGCAGTCTATAAGGATATCAGGGGGTGTTTACCAAGAAGGCTAAACAACAGCCTGGTCAGAATTATAGAAGCTTGGCGGTAAGTCTTTAGTATATGGACATGAACAAGCATGTGTCTCCTAAAATGAAAGAAAGATTCAGTATGAAGAAAAGGAAAAAGACAAGAGGAATTCAGGTAAGTAGTTTTCAAATGAATCCTGATGGTCTTTATCTTCTAATGTCCATGTCCTTACATGACCCAATCCCTTAGTCACTAGTTTCTGCCAAAATGAACATAGCAAAAGTTGGGCAATATCACTTCCAATGTTACATCACGGAAGACTGACTTCCATTCTGCTCACATTTCTGTGGATCTTCTTACTTTCTTCTGCCCTACACAGGGGCCCAGAGGGAACCACATGTAAGTAGCTGAGGGTGGACTCTGGCTCACCCTCTCCAGGAACAGAATCTTCCTGCCTACAACTGCATGCATGAGCTGGGAAGCCCATCCTTCCCCAGTGAAACTTTGAGATGACACAGCTCTGACTGATGACTTTACTGTAATTTTCTGAGAAGCAAGCCCTGACTGGTGTCTGAATTCCTGACCCACAGAGACTGTGTGATAATAAATGTTTGTTGTGCTAAGCTGCTAATTTTGGGGTAATTCTTTACATCGCAATAGATAACTAATACCAGGACCCCCTTACGTAGGTAACTGAGAAAGGGTGAAAAGTTCTCATGTCTAGCAGTAGACTAAGAGACTTTTGAATTTATAAGAAACCTCTATCCATGTAAAAAACTTTCAAGTCCATAGTATATGCCAGATGCTGGCCAAGTCATAGGAAGTGAAAAGGAGCCAGGAACAGCTCTACCCTGAAGGACCCACAGTCAGGTAGATGAGCAGGGTAGAAGACAGTCATACTGTGCTAGAATAACTGCTAGATTTCTTTATCAAAGACCCCGCAACCTTGGAAGAGTTGAGCAAAAGTAGCCATTAAAGTCTGCTTGATACAATCAGGGCTGGCTTCCCAGAGGAGGAAGCAGATGAGCTAGTTTCTTTTATGTCTCCAAAGGTAATTCTCTCTGGAAGACCTGTTCACACATCAATCTTGGCAATGAGGTTGGTTTAATGGAAGTCTTTTGAGCTCTACAATCAGGTAAATTAAGATTGAAACCCAGCTCAATAATTTCTTAACACTGTGAACTCAGAAAGTCAATAAAAAGGAAGAGCAAAAAACATGGCCCTCTGCGTCTCACAGGGTTGAACTGAGATCAAGCACCAGTGCTGCCATTATCGGTTGAGAATGTTGGTACGAGCAATCAGATCTTTCAAAACCTTAGTGTCCCCATTTGTAAAACAGAAATAATTAAATACCAACTTCACAAGATCACTTGCGTTCAAGCAGGATATTTTTTTTTTTTCTAACACAGTTGCTGATCATATAAGAAAGACTCAATAATTGTCAGCTAATATTGCCAGGAGAGTTACTTAACTTCTTAATGAATCATTATGCATGGAAAGCCTTGAGTTCAGTGCTCTGTATATAGAGTGCTCAGTAGCTGTTAGTGCTGTCCTTTTTGTTACTATTATTAGCAGAGGCCCTAGACCCCATAAATTCTCAATATTTCTACTAGACTAAGGGCTGGCTGGCAACAATATATCCAAGTCACATTCCTAGTGCGTTTACAAAAATACTCTTCTCCCGATCCCGGTGCTCTGCTCCTCGTGCTGGGATAGGGTGTGGGGCACAAATTATTCCTGTGGTTGTAACTGTGTGGAGGCATCATTAAGGCAGAGATGGCAGAAACAAGGTAGTGGTGGTTCCGAAGTAACTATAATTCAGGCGTTACACACACCTGGAGCTTCCTGTATGTGCTGTTAAATTTATGGGACACTAATAATAGTAACATTAGCACACATCTATTTATAAAATGCCCACACCTGAACAGCCTGAAGAGCTAAAGTAGAAACCTTACTAAATTTTATAGAAATCTATATATCTATGTGAAGATGTGAAAATATGCAGAAGTGAATGAGAACTGAGAACAGAATGTAGGTATGCTTAGTGTAGAAGTAACTGCAGCCTTGGGAGTCATAACGATGAATTTCTTCTTCCATTTCAATCATCAGCTAGGACCAGCGTTATTAGCAATGCTGCTACCTTCTTGGTTTTTCAGTAGTCAGCAGCTCAAAGAATGGAAAATTCACTAGTGTCTAGCTACATGATCGTGGGTTGGTAATTTCTGTCTTTGTGTGTCCAATTCCCTAAATGATAAAAATAAACATAATCACACCTTGGTCCTATACCAAGTCTGGTGTGGAGGATACGCCCTGTCTCCCTCTTTCATACTGCGTAATACAAAGGGCAGAATATATTAAAGTATATCATTTTCATAGACCAATGACCCACTTGACGATTTGCAGTTTTTTTGACCAAGTCCTAAAACCAGTAAAGAGACATGTCGATGTTGCCCTCCTGCCACAAGACCCCAGATTCCTTAAGAACATAGACTCTGCCTTGTTTATCCTAACATAGAACATGATATTAAGTTTCAGTTCAAGTAATGGTTGGTTAATGAAAAAATGGACAAGTAAAAGAAAGGACAGGGCTTTCATTCAGTCACTTATTTCAGACAGATGGACTGGGCTTCATGGAACCTTTCCCAAGGGAGGAAAGACAATCAAGTCATTCCTTCCTTCATGCAGAGTTGAAGTGGGCAAAAGTTTTGGCTGAGATATCACTTTGCCTCAGGATAAAAATAGTAACTGTTACCATGTTTAAGTACTTACGTATTTGTGTTGAGCCCTAGACTGAGTGCTTTGCCTGGAATATTCTCATCCCCTCCTTGCAACAGCCCCATGATGGAGTTACAGTTGCTCTACAGTTTGCTCTAACTCCGTATGGACACAATTTTATGCCTAAGATGTGACCCCAAGATGTCTGACCCAAAGGGCAGCCTCTGGAACTCACTACCACCTTGTCTCCCAGGTGCAACTTTCTGACCCGTAAGAGACCTCTGGATATAGCATTAATTCAGCCAGATCTTGCTGGTACAGGAAGCTGGAACAGAAACAGATGTGAGCTCCATTCCCATCAAGTTTCCATCCCAGTGGGAGTGCAAGTTTATAGACATGAAAGTATTATTGATGCTCTGATTAATGGTACGCTGGAGGAAAAGGTGGCATGGATGATGCCATGGATTTTTAAATTCATTTTCTCTTTCTTTATGGAAAGGCTCTCATTTAGAACGGGGCTTTTAAGATCAGTCTTGATAGTGGGAAGGTGGGATGCACTGAGCAGCAGGATGGATGTTCCAGGATGCAATGCAGTGACAAACATAGTAAGTGACATGATATGAGCCTGGAGAGGCAGGAGGGGCAAAGCCTTGAAGGCCAAGTGCTAGCGTTTGAATGCCTCCTACCCTCAAAATTTTATGTAGTTATATCTGGTTGTGACAGGATTAAGAGTGTGAAAAATTAATTTGACTGTGATGTTGACTAGAATTAGGGTCATAAGGGTGGAGTTCCCATGATTTGCTTCTGATGGGTTTATAAGGAGAAAGAATGAGACCAGAACAGAGACACCTGATGGAGGTGCATGTACTCCTGCCCTCCACCTGTGGCCCCTGGACCTCAGACCTCTAACCCATGATCTGAATAAACTTCTATTTGTACAAATTATCCAGGCTGAGGTATTTTATGTCTTAACACCAAAACAGACTAGTACAGCCAAGGTAAGGAGTATGACTGTACCATGAGAACAGAGAAATCATCGGCACAGATATGATGAGGATATGTATTGTGTTATGATTGCCCATTCTGTCTGTTGGAAGAGAACAGCATCCCTGCCAGAGTGGTTGTGAGGAGAAAGAGATGTGATGACTACATTGTGGCAGTGCTAGCAGGGATGAAGAGATGCTATCAAGTGCACCGTGCATTTAGAGACAGAGTTGCTGAGCATGTGGTATAGATTTAAATATACCCTTTTATACTGATAGATCGGATCTTCAAGGAAGTAGAGAGGAGAGGAAGAGTGCTGTTTGGACATCTGAACCCAAACTCCACTTTCGGGCAGAATTTGTTCACCAGTAGGTCACCTGATTGCCATGACAGAATACAGATAAGAACACAAAATCTCCTAATAAGACGATACTATGTCTTTCTTAATCCAGGACTGAAGATAATATCTTCCACCCTCCACTCCAGTTTTGGTTATTTATTTAGCATTCAATTGTTTACCTATTCTTTAATAAGCAAATATTTACTAAGTTATTATAGTTATTATATGGATTAAACTGTCCTAGATATTTTAACATACAGGGAAAGACAAGACAGAAATTCCTAAGAGATGTATCCCTAGTTCATCCCATTGGATTGGAACTCCACTTCGCTTGCTAGGTACAAATGGTAAATGTTTAGGAATGTTGCAGGTAGTTGTTAAGTCTAATGGCTTGAAATTGGACCAAAAATTGAATTTACACCCCAGAAATTGGCAAGTGCTACAAATTTAGCTTTTTTGTTTGTTTTTGTTTTTCAGTTTACCAACATACTACTGAGTGGAATAAAGGTGCTGAAAGTATGATAGGCTTCTTTTCCAAGTTCAGAGAAGGTAGATACATAAGGGAACTTCAAAAAGTCCATTCAAAAATGAAATTAAAACATAAAGAGTATAAACTTTATTTCTCAATGTAAGTTCCAGCAAGGTCAAGATACTTTTGTAAGCAATGATACCAGTCATTTAGTTCATCCCTAAAGAACTGAGAATCCTGAGAATTTAGCCATGTCAATGCAGTCTTTTTTTTTTTTTAAATGCATATCATAATGTTTGTAAGTGTAGGCACAATGTCTGGCACTTGGTAAGTACTCAATAGATGATGTTACTATTATTTTTTCTATTTTTTATTCATTTTCTTTTTCTTTATGGAAAGACTGGTCCCTAAAAATCTGCTTGCTGATTTGTAGTGTAGTTTTCTTATTTCAACCGTTTGCATAGGCTCATCAGGGAGAGACTATTATCTCTGTCTGTCGCTACTTGCTGTCTTTGCACACCGATAATTTAGATGCATCCTAAGTGTCCAGCTATCAGCACTTGACATGTGGGAGGGAGTCAAGTGGGCAAATCCTAAAGTTAGTGGGAGGCTGTAAATCATACATTACAAATGCACATTATGTGATTTGTTGCATAAATTATTAATGCCAGTCTGGGCTGTGGCTTGTTTACATTCTCTGAACAGGGAAATAAATACTGTCATCCTTGAACTTTCAAAGGGAGAGTAAGGAGGGAGAGAAGGCCTCCAATGCATAGCTCTCTGAGGACTTTCTTATCCCTGGGTAAGAACAGAAGGGAGAAAATGTGAATGTTGGAAAAAAGGGAGGAAGGAGTGAGGAATAAAGGCCATATTAAATCTATACCATGTGCCACATAGTACTATAGTTTCATTATGCATATTACTTTGTTTAAATCTCATTATAACACTGTACGAACTTCTACAGATAAAGGCAAGGGACTCAAATAACTGTGTCACCTGCCAAAGACCATCTAGCTGGTGTAGTGGTGGTGCTGTGACTTTATGCAAGGTCTAAAGACATGTCCTCTCCAGTATAGCACACCGAATTCTGTACAGCAAGAAGAATGACATTAATGAGGGCCAACTGCAGCAGAATTGACTCTAAAGTGAGGCTGCTGAGTGGTATGGACTGCCCCCGATGCCATACCCATGGATTTGTAAAGGTTTCAGTCAACCCCTGCCTCCCTGGCTGATATAGTCACCACTAAAGCATCTTCTTATTTGGTCAAGAATAAGTCCACCACTACTTTTAGACAGCCACTCTTAAAACACTCCCAACACTTAGGACCCCAAAGGAGCTCTTATTCAATAGCTCCTTAAACTTATTGAGCAGGTAAAGCTTTGTGTTGCTCCCTGCTCAGAATCTGCTATGGAGCTTGTTAAAGATATCAATACAATGCTCTGGTGGTCAGCAGGTGGCAGGGAGGTTAAGGCAGCTAGATTCCACATGGCTGACTGTACTTCAAGTCCCAGACCTAGTAACTTAAAAGTCATGCTGAGCACTTGTGCATGCATGCCCAAAATCCTGAGAGAAGAATGAAGAAGGGATTACAGCATGGTCATCTCTCCTAGGGAGTGATTTCTCACTTTCTCTCTCTCTCTTTCTCTCTCTCTCTCTCTCTTTCTGTCTCTCTCCAGTGAGTGTACAAACCCAACAGCAAAAGCTATTTTTTAAAAAGTACGGTGCTCTGGGCCTCATGGTAGTGGCTGCGAATACGCTGTGCTCTGCAGGCTGGGACCACACAGGAGGCCCAGGCTGGTCCCTGCCGGTAACCCCAGCAACCAGAGAGGGATGAGGCAAGAGAATACCGAGCTCAAAGCTGGTCTGGGCAACACAGCGAGTCCTTGTCTAATAAAGAGCCAGGTATGGTAGCACGTGCCTGTAGTCCCAGCTGGGATGCTGAGGCAGGATGACTGTGACATGGACAAACCCTGTATTTTACAAAAGAATATGCAGTGCTCTGGGGCCTGCCTAAGACCTACTGAACAAAACACTCTTAGGGCAGGGCCCTAAGAGTGATGTTTAAACACCTTCTTTCCCTAAAATTGCTAACTATCATTCATGTAGATAGAGAATCAGAGAAAAGTCATTTAAAAACCACATAGTGATAAGTCAGTATATTCAATGGAATATTCAGTGTACTGAAGCCACCAGTTGTGCCCTTGCGTACAAATGGATGTTGAAACCTTCAGAACAATGGTAATGGCATGTGCGTGTGTGCGTATGTGTGTGTATTCCTTTCACACACCGCATAGAAATACAGAACCATTATTATTATCATATATATAATATATATTATGATATAAAATAGTATTAAAATTAACTTTGTAAAGGCTATTTATGTGTAGTAAAGCAATGGTATTTGTATTTCTTTTTTTAAAATACTTCCAGAGAGAGACAGAGAGAGAGAGAGAGAGAGAGAGAGAGAGAGAGAGAAAGTTAGAAAGCGAGCCCCCAGGTCTGGGACTCAAACCATGTTTGGTCATGTGGGAGTCCAGCACCTGTAACCAGCACATCACCTGCCAGCCTCAGTATTCCTATTTCTTACATGAGGCAGATTAATTAGGCTAGTAGATAAGACTGGAAGTCTAATTCTCATTCATAGTCTAGCAATTTGAAAGAAAACTATGGCTTCAGAAAACTTTTTGAGGGCTAGCCTTGGCTCCAACTCATTATTTTTACTTTCTCCATGTCTCAGGTAAACTAGAATAGAGATTAAAAAGGATTTTGCATGTTAGCCTCCAAAGCTAACCACTTCCATTGTATTTTCTTCAAGTGCTTTCCAGATTAAGTATATTTTTTTTAAATGGAATAGCTTTGGAACCTGACCGTATTAATTTATGGATATTTTCATTATGTATTTATTAGATCAGGCATAGTTCTAATTCCACTATATCACATGGTACATTGTGAACTAGGGCTATTCTGAGCAATAACCACAGTTCATAACCTTGTGTCACTCTTAAGGTACATTTCTTTGGGCTAAAGAACTATTTAGGGCTTATCTGATCACCTGGATCTCTGAGACACTATTGTAATGTTGTTTTTTTGTCCATTAGTAGGTAAATTAAGTTTCATGAGCTAGCCTGGGAACCTTGCCCTATGTATATGTTTTTATGAGAAAGCACACCCTCCATGCCAAAAGATCTTATAAATAAATTGCTGGCAACGCGGTGGGCTCCTAGGGGCTACAGCAAAAACTTACAAGGGGTATTGTGAGCCACAGGACCATAGGGACTGACTGGCTAGAGAGGAGCTGGCTGAGAGCTAGAAATAGCATGCCAAGTGACCCTAACAAGCTCTCCTATCCACTGGGGCTGCTCCAACAGCTTTCTCTTTCAGATGCATGAAAGTGGCTGAAAGGATTGTTTTCCCGAGAGCTTTTTGGCTGCCCTGAGTATGTCAAGGGACTTTGCTGTTTCTAATTATCTCCCTTTATGTTCAGGCCGAGACTCGTTAATACAATAAACCAGCGTTTCCAGGACACGCTCACAACGCAGAAACATCTCAAGGTGTCTTACAAGCAGAAGATCATGTTAAATGAAATCAAATACCAATTAAAGTTTAACAACGGTGTTAGAGCGCTGTTATCACCGTCCAGCTGGGGCCATGGGGACGGCCGGTGCTTCCCCCAACCTGCCGCAGTCCAGCTCCCATCCAGATCACTATTAGGTTCACAGTCTTTGTCTGAGCCCCAGGTTGCAGAATAGCAGTATTAGATGATCTGCACGTTTCAAATGGGGAAACTGAGATCCAGAGAGAAGGAGTAAAATGACATTAAGAATCCACGCTCTTTGAGATAGTCTTAAAGGCCTAGGGCCTTTTCTGGATGCTTTCTACTGCCTTGAATATATTCTCTGCTGTCTACTTAAAGTGGGGTACATTGTGAACCCCAAAAGATATGTCCACCTGGAACCTCAAAATACGACTTTATTTGGTAAAAAAAAAAAAAAAAAAGAAAGAAAAAACCAAAAAAAACCAACGTAGTCTTTGCAGATGTACTTAAGTTCAGGGTTTGTAGGTTTCAGGTAGGCCCTAAATCCAGAACCTATCTTAAATGTAAAGGCTGTTGTATTTCAAAGAGAAGACCAGAGAAGGATTTTAGATGCAAGAGTACAAGGTTGTGCGATGACATACCCAGAAATTGGTTTGAAGCATCTGCAAGTTAAGAAATGCCAAGGACTGCCAACAGGTCCCCAGAAGATAAGAGAGTCAAAGTATGGCTTTCTCTTAGAGCTTTCAGAAGAAATACACTCTGTTCTGCCTTGATTTTAAACTTCTGGGCTCCAGACTGTGAGAGAATATATGTCTGTTGTTTTACCTCACCAAGTTTGTAGTAATTTGTTCTAGCAGACACAGGAAACTAATATACCCCTTTTCCTGGAATGTCCTTCCTCACCTTCTCCAAATGCTTATATATATATATATATATCTTTTTTTTTTTTTTTTTTTTTTTGGAGAGGTTTTCGCTATAGGGCGTGTGCGCTCGCCAGACAGACAGACAGAGACTTAGAAACAGAAAGTGAGAAATCACCCCCCAGGGGGGATGGTCACGCTGCAATCCCTTCTCCTCTCGGGATCTTGGGCATGCACGCACACGCGCCCGGCATGAGTTTTAAGCCACCGGGTCCGGGACGCGAACCGTGGTCGACTACATGGGAGTCCAGCGACATAGCCATTACACTAACTGCTGGTTCCCCTTAGTATATATTTTTCCTTCAAGACTCAGCAGTAACAATGCCACCAGCCTGAGTGTGAGCCTTCTATACCAAACCCCTAAATTGAATTTGCCTCACTTACTCTCTAAGTCCCTAAGTGTATATTCTCTACTAAGTTCATCTCAGCATCTGTAACTTGATATTTTAGATATTGGTCTCTCCCACTGTGAGACTCTGAGTTCATCTAGAGTACAGACGACATGTGTTTCAGTTCTGGGCCCCATGATACCCTTGGCTCATAGAGGTGTTTAGAAAATGTCTATTGAGTGAATGTGAGCATAAATGAATGACTTAATTCTTGTTCCCTTCCTTCCTTTCCAATAATAGAGCCCTAGACCCACTGCATTTCCATGTTCATCTATCAACTCTTCCTCCCTCCCTAATTTTAAGCCTATTTAAATATGAATTCAGAGGTTTTTCAGGCTCAGATGTAAGGCAGTATAATATTAAAAATAAGACATCAGCATTGATGATGGGAGGTCAAACATACCTAAACCAATGCCCTGGATCTGTCATTTTTCTATCCATCATAAGAAATTTAACTTCTTTGAATTTCAGAGTCTTCATTTTAGGTAAAAACTGAAAAGAGTTAATACCTATGATCTGAATAATAACATCTTTAGGGGCACCATCACTCATGTTTTTCAGATTAAGACTTTGAATCCAAGAAAAGTGAGGTTATATATATATAACCTATATATTATATATATATATATATATATATATATATAGTTACATATATACTGAAGGTTTTCGGTATATTAAGAGCCATTGTTAGACTTGAATTCAGGACTCCTCAAGTCCTTGCTCTTTAATACTACAGTTTACAGAACCACAGGACTCTACTGCTCCAAAATTCCCCTCAATCCATTTGTTGAGTGACAAAAAATGATTCTTTTGTTTCCAAGAATTAAGCCCTTTTTCAGAATAGCACACATCCTTGAATTTATCCTCAGGCCCCTTGGGAGGCCTCTAAATCCATATTAAATACAGACTCCTCCAGTCTCAGCTGGTTTGAGACACTGTGGATCGTAATGCTGGGAGTATGAAAACAAACACCTTCTGTCCAAACCATCGTCTTTCAAGTACAGATCATTCTCTCCATTCAGAACTGCCTTCCTCCAGATGCAAACGTCCTACAGTCTGGTACTTCTGAAAGCAGAGGAAAAAACTGAGAAGGAACATAGGGAGAGGAAGAGACGGGGCAGAGTTAGAAAAATGGAGGAGAAGGTGAAAGACACTGGGCTCATTTTGAATGGATGCTCAGAGCATGAGCTCAAGGCTGTTTTAACATCATTCCAGGGTCTCTGAGCTCATGAATCTGTAAGCCCACAACCAGGGAGATGAATGGCACCTCTTGGAATGGTGGGATATGATGACACACAGATAGAGTCTATTTTTTTAAAAGCAGTGGATAAAACAAAGCTATAGAGAATTTAAGTGGCTTCAATCAACAAACTAATGGTAGAATCAGAAACCTGGACTTCTAATTCACTGCTCTAGCATACAGGTGGTTAGGTATCCTGATAACATTTTTAAAAACAGAAGCCAAGAGAGTTGTTCTTAAGGCAAGGTAAACAGTTAAGACTTGAAAGAGAGAAAACAAGAGGAAGATGAGTTAGAGAGCAGGAGGGAGATCAAGAAAGCATCTATAAAGGAGAAGAGGAGGGAGGGAGAACTCATGAAGAAAGAGGGCAGAGAAGGTGTGAGAAGCCAGAAATAGTCAAAGATGATATAGTGCAGTGTAATCCCAAATAAGACAAGAGACAACTGATCAGTCACACTCTGAAGAAGATGCTTACTGCATACCCAGTGTTTGTATGCATGAAGACTGGGCACCTTAACTGGATCTCCAGACCTCCTTGACTCTTCTCTCCACTCCCTCAGCGCAGCTGTCCAGCAGTGCCATCTGCCTTGACCGTCCTTCTACTCTCCACTCCTGGATATCGCTCGGTTCATCTCACCTAGTCCTCTAAGATCTTATCTCTCTGAGGAAATCCTTCCTTCCCCTCTTCCTGCTTCCACCCTCCACTCCAAGTAAGACTGGAGACCCTCTTCTATGTTTCCATGACACCTCATCATCCCCATAGTACTATTTATAATATTGGGCTGACGATCTCTGTTGTAATGTTACTCTCCTTCTCCCTAACGGACAGTAGATTTTGCAGGGCTATGCATTGGGTTTTACTGACCTTAGCACTTCCCACAGGGTAAAAATGATAGTATTTGGACACTCAATGCCTGATTGATGAATGAACGAATGGACATACTCCTCTTATCCGAGAAAGAAAAAATTCCATCTACAACCACTTGGGGGCGCTCTTGGGTAACTCCAGTGCTGAGCCTTGTGGGAGCAGACAATAAAATTTCTCTCTGTTCCCAACACCACAGCAAAACATAGAAGGTAAGAGTACTACCAAACTGGAGAGATCCTTCCAGACTTCACCAGGTGAGGCTGAGAATGGAACAAAGCCTGCCCTAGTGGATTAAAGGCTAAAATGAAAGTCAGAGGAACTGGACGCTAGTCTATGGAACTGGTTAGCTCTGTGGTCTGGGGAAGTCACTACTCACTGAAGGGCAACAGTTCACTGCATTCACACGAGCCCAGGAGATGGCCATTATCTCGCTGGCCCTCACCTGCCGGGAATAGAAGGATAAACGGGCAACAAAGCTTTCTGACCTGAAACAGGGAAAGAGATCTTTTTTTAAAAAAAAATTTTTAATTATTTATTTTGCATTCACTCACTGAACATCATCACAGCATACAAGATGCAGTTTCCATCCAGAATGTACTGTATAGTGGCTTAGTCATACATGTGACCATCACAAATAATTTTCCATTTCTTGTTTCTTTCTGATCTGATGGGGGAAAAGACCTTAACAATACAAGGAGTGAGGTTCTGAGATTCATATTGTAATTTGAAGCCTTCATTGCACATCTTCTATGTCAAACATGATTCCAGGCACTAACTATACAGGTCAGAATGGGTCTCTATGCCTGATCTCCCATTCTCTAGAGGAATAGTAGAAACCTATAGGGAGAACCATACTTTTAAGAGAGTCAGAGCTCAATGATCAAGGGGTATAGTCAACACGCCCCACTGTGGCAGGTGGTCTGCAGAGAGCAGGGGACGTTTCAGAAAGGTGATGACTTTTATTCTAAAGAGACCTAGAAAGACATGTGGGCTTTATTAGGGTAGGTTACCCTCACACTGAAGGCTGACGGATGGCCCAGTGGACACCAGTCAGTGAAAATAGACAGGGCGTGCTGTGGAAATGTGAACAGAAGATGGAATGGAAGTCAGGGCTGGAGAGGCGGGTTTGAATCCTATCAGCAAGTGCAATAGCAGTGGAAACAGCAGAAGCAGTAATGGTAGGGTGGGAGGGATTCCAGCTGTAGGGGCCACAACTGCACGGGCACAGCAGCAGCTGCCTTGATGGTGCGGGGTGCCGAGGACTCCGCTGAAAACTGTGTCTGTGATGTCTCATGGAATCCTACACATATACACACACAGCCATACACATATACACACGTGTATACATCTACATGTATGCATATGTTTATGCAGACATTTGTAGTTGTTTTAATTTCATAAGTGAAGACCATTATACATAGAGGGGTTAGTAACATATCTCAGGCATGTAAGCAACGATCCCAGATCTACATCCACGTTTGTACATGTCCAAAGGCAGTGCTCTAAATGTGATGCTACACCTCACTCAATGTCAAACTAAGAAGTTGATCATTTATCGTGAAGGCCAAGAGGGAGCCATCAAAGGCAATGCGAGGGAATGCCAGGATCTAACAAATGTTTTAAGAACATGACTAGTGCCACTCCTAGCCCAATAGCCTTGGGCGACTCCTGCCTTCCCATTCTAATGAAGCCCTCCTCTGGGTAGATAGGGGTGGACATGGGTCATTGGTGGCAGCCCCCAAACCTCCTGAAAGAGGACAGGATGAGCCCAGTCTCCTGACAAATGCTCCAGCCTCCTCTGGCCCCAGGGAGTGATTTATCAGTGCACCATCAGCTGCGCCTCTGCCCAGCAGTCTGTGATCCAAGGCTGGGGTTTTTAATTAGCTGAGAGAGGGGAGAGTCAAGCCCTCTCAGAGGGAAAGAAAAAGAGACACCAGGAAGGCTCATAAATCCAGCACCAAGGACCCATCGACTGGAGTCTGGCAATGGTGGGTGGGTGGAGGGGGTCTGGAGCCGGCAGACAGGCTGTCTTTTCTGTGGTCTCCCTTGCTTTCTGGTCTAAACACTACAGGCAAAGTAGAGTCTGGATTGCCTTTAGACAGGACTCCCGGGGATACACCTTGTCCCAGTGTAACTATGTGATCAGAAGTCAGGAACACTCATTTTCTGTTCCACACTTATCACTGGGTTTTTGAGTAAATCAAAATGAAAACTATAACAGGAAAGCATGCCGGCTTTGGAGTCAGACACAGGGGTAACTCTCTGCTCTGGGATGCTTGCTGAAACTATGAGACAGGCATGCTGTCCTCTGCACCTCAGTTTCCTAATCAATTAAGTCAGGATAAGATGTCATATTGCACAGGTTAAAAGAGGCAACAGAGGTAAAGTGCTCGACCAGGAATGGATGCTCAATAGCAGCTACTTTTAAAATTTCTTTTTCTCTGTCTGGACCTCAGTTTCCCAATATATAAGATGTAAAGTGTGCCATGTGACTTATAAGGGCTTTTCTAGCACCAACTTTCCACACACTCGTTTTAATTGACTATAAGAAGACTTGGATGTGTGGAAAAATACCATTTCCACACCCAAGTCTAGAGGGGCGCTCTCTTAGGGTCTAGGGTGCAGATTGCTCTGTGTAAGTCTGGAAGTCAGAGCTGGTACTAGCAGGACAGAATCTCGAGGGACAGAACATTCACACCAGCAATCAAGGTGGTTCTGAGTCAGAGCTATCGGCTGCTTCAATAGTAAGTGAGCTCCCCAACCCTGGAGGAATGCAAGCAAAATTTGGATAATAATTTAGAAAGGGTGCTCTGAGAGAAATGCACACATTGGACGAGGTGGGGGTCAGGATTTTCCCTTTAAATTCTTCACCTGCCCTGAGAATATTATGGCATGGTGCTTACTGGTATTATTTCCTCACTACACAGCTTTTTCATTCAACTCTCACAACCACCCAGTGAAGTAGGAAGCATTACCTTCCCAACCATACAGAAGTCACCTGCTTAAGGTTTCACCCAGATAGAAGCAGGCAAAGCAAAGACAGGCACTCTAGCGAGCTGTACTTCAAAAGCCCCGTGTTACACAGCGAGTGTCCCATCTCTGATTCTACACCTGACGGCAGAGCCCGAACCTGGTTCCTATCGATTGCAGCTGCCCCTTCCTTCCTCCCGCCTCCTGTCTCTCTCCTCCGCCTGCTTCCCCACTTGTATTTACGCTGGGCTGCCTGGTAACAAACGGCTCGTTACCATGCGGAGGGCGACAGCAGGGCGATTAGTGAAATTTGTTACCCATGCGTCTCTGAACAAAATTAAATTAAAAGTGCTGCTTCGCTGTCAAGATAAGGGCCAAGCTGCTGAGATAATTTTTCACTCTCAAACACTCAATTACCCAGTGCGGCTGGATCAGATACAATCAAAGGGGGAAAAAAAAAGAAGAAAAAGAAAGAAAAAAAAGTAGAGGCAGGACCTCCAGGAACAGATGTAAGAGTTGTTATCGCTCTTTCTGACCAGGGATGTTAAAGAGGCTGTTGCCATGGTGATGGGCTGGTCCACAGGAGGCAGGTAGGGGGTGTGGCCTCTGGCTGCATCCTGTATTAAAAGAGATGCTCTTTCTCCATCTCCACTGCCTCTGGCTTGGGACATATAGAGTCATTTTCCACCTGAATTATTGCACCCTCCTAACTGGTCTCCCTCATCTCACTCTTGTCCCTCCATCTCACTAACGCTAGAATGACCTTTCTACGATACAAATTGGAACACATCGCTTCTTTGTTGAAACTCTTTGATGGCCTTTCCTTGCCATCATGATAAGGCTCAAATCAATTAGCTAGTGTCATCCCTGACTCTCTGCCTCTCAAACATTGCATTCCGGAGAAATGAACTGAAGATACTGTTCCCTCCCACTCTTCTCTCCTTTATCTAACAGAAATTATTTTCAGAGCCCACAGTGTGCCCAGAATTCTGTTCTCCATCACTCTGTTCACAGTCCCTCTCTGCCAGGAATACACTTTCCTCCCTTCTTCCTCTCAACAAGGCCAGTGCACGCTTCAAAACTCAGTTCAGGTACTTCCCACTGCAGTGTGCCTAATGTGCTTCCAACAAGCATACACACATGCCTCCCAAGATCCTAAGAACAGCCCTGCATGGTTTAAATGAATAATAAAAGAGAGATGGGCATTTTTAAAGATTTCAAATCAATTTAAAGCTACAATGGACCTTTGAGATTGTCCAACTTAGCTACTGAGAAGTCTCTTCATGTGCTAAGTGCAGTGGTCACACCTTATCATACCAGTGGTTTATCTACCACCTTACAGGAACTGTGCTAAGTGCTTTCCTGGTGTTATTTTATGTCAACCTCTAAACCAGTCTTAGAAGGAGGAAATGTGAGAATCGCCACTACACAGCTAAGGAGAGTGAGGGTCAGTGAATTAGAATGATCTCCCCACGTTTACACCGTCAGGACTCAACTAGGTGTGTTTGGCTACAAAAAGTACAATACTGGGCTACCACTAGCAAACCTAGCCACCTCAAATCCATTTTGGGGACGGGTAGGGTATAAATAAAGAGGAGGATAAATAAATACACATACATATAACATTATGATTCACCCACATATTTCTTTTGAAATGAATTGTTCTGTGTGTTCCCAAAGGTACTCATTGTGATGTATAAATTCCCTTCTTAAAAAAAGCCACATTGCAATTCTTTCTCCTCCATTCTCCTTCTGGAATCTTGGGCACACATGCACATGTGCCCAGCATGAGTTTCAAGTCACTGGGTCAGCCATGTGGGAGTACAGTGACATAACCACTCTGCCATCTGCTGGCACCCTCTGGCTGCATAATAATATATCAAGTTGACTCATCCTAGTTTACTTAGCAATTCCCCCATTGTTGAATATTTGGGTTTATTCTAATTTTCCAATATTAGGGATTATAATAAAAGTACTATTTTCAGGCTCAGAGATTTATGAGAAACCTGTAGTGCCATAGGAAAAATATGGTGATACAATGTCAGATGAAAAGAACAGGAGTGCAGATGTGTGTGCTGACTACAGTTAAAATGGTGGGAGAGTAGGCATATAAAGAGGATAGGAAAGAAATGAAATGAGCTCTTCAGTCTAGAGGGTTTTTGTTTCTGTTTTTCTATTTTCCCTTGGTAGCATTATTACATTATTTTACACCGGGGGGGGGGGGGGGGGGGGGGTAAAAACAGTGAGCATACCGCTACCTAGGGGACTGAAACTTCTCAGTCCATGGATGCCCAAGAATGGAGAGATGGGCTGAGACGGTGGTCTTGACTTCTTCTACAGCCAGAGGAACTTGTTAGAGGGTAGAGCCAGGTCTTATCAACCTCTGACACCCCAGAAAACCACATTGTTCCTGGAATCTAAAATGTGCATTAAATGAATAAGAGCACAGAATTTCAGAGCTTGAGCATGCCTCTGATGCAATTTTTGAAATGAAAAAGAGCTAAAGAGATTTGCCCAAGCTTCTTCAGCATCTTAGTGCCAGAAATGGAGTTGGCCCCACTTTTTCTAAAGTATTCCCCAATACTTAAGGGAGGAGGTTAGCCTATTTGTTCAGTGGGAGTGGTGGAGGACGTCCATGCCAATCATACACAGACTGGGGTTGGCTGAGCGACTAGGGTCACTGCACATTGTTATGCATTTGGGTGCATGGCATTATCATTTACAAATCCCTGAATCCATCGCTCTTGCAGCCTTGAAGATGTTCCCATGACCAATGTTCCTGGGCTACAGCATCTGTCTCCTCACATGGAACACTTCTTGGTTTGATTATTTCCAAGACGTTGCAAGAAGGACATCTTCAACCCAGAATCTATGACTGAGGGGCACACCCTCAGCCCCTTCAGTTTCCTGTTTATACCCTCTTCTAGAGTGTAGACTACTCTCATAGGGTAACTTCCAGCTCTGATGCCTTTATTTACCACCCTATAGGAAGCAGAGTTCTCAACAGAGCACCTGAGATTCCCACCTATTCTCACTACCTCAGCACACATCTGTTATTTCCCCTCTTCTTGAATAAGGGTGAGGCCTTTATATATTATAGAATTTCACTCCATGATTAGATTACATCATATGATAAAGGTAAAGGGATTTTACAGGTACAATAAAGGTTCCAAATCAATTGATCATGAGTTTATCAAAGAAGAATTTACCCTGGGTAGGCCTGGATGAATCAAGTGAGCCCTTAAAAGAGAGCAGGACCTTGAAAACAGAGAATCAAGATGTTGTGTGCTCCCGCTGGCCTTCAGGAAGCATGCTGTGAACTGCCTATGGAGGAAGCCATGTGGCATGGCTTGTGAGTGACCTGTCAGAGGCAAGAGAGGTCCTCCTCCTGACAGCTGGCCAGAAAACAGGCACATCTTCATACAGCTACAAGGAAATGAATGCCGCCAACAACTTCATGAGCTTGGAAGAGAACCCTGCACCTCCACTGAAATAACAACACCCCTGGGGATTGACTTCAGCCTTGGGGGATCCTGAGAGGAGAACCCACTTATGCCATGATTGGACCTTTGACCTAAGAATGGTGAGGTTAAGACCTTTATGCTGTTTGGAGCTGCTGAGTTTGTGATAACTGGTTACTCAGAACATAAAGCTAATGCAAAACCACAGACTGCTGGCTCCCACTCACTCCTATAGAGAGATCTCTTCTGAGCTCAAGTCTGGTTGACAAATGTTTCCATCTGGAAGACTCATGGTCACCCCAAAGGCAGCCGCTCTAACATGCAGCCCAGCCCTTTCCTCTGCTGGAACTGTAGCCCTCCTGTCTTCCTGGGCTGTGTGATTCTCTCCAGATCCTATGCCAGAAGCCACTGCTCACCTTCAGCAGTCCTCAGCAACTCACCTTCTTAGAGCCAGTCAGTCGCTGGGTCCTGTTTGTTTATTTTTTAACATGTCCCTGAAATCTACTCCTTCCCATACCCACCAGTGTTTGCATTCTTTTGCAGTAGCCTCCCAACTATCCTCCCTGGTCTCTCTTCTTTTATTTCACAATATTTTTTCTTTATGAGGAAATTCAGTCAGGTCACATTGGCAGGAAAAAAAAATACTAAAACTAAAAAGTTTCTATGCTTTTCTTCACTTAAAAATCTCTGAATACAATGATCTATACTCAGTGAAACAATGGCTTTTTAGATGACGTCGAATGTCTGTGGACTTGAAACATAATCTCTATTATAGTCCATATCTTATGTGTGAAATTACTACAGATGATGTAAACAGCGGTGCGTGGGTTTTTCTAGACTTCAGTTCTTCCTCCAATGTGCAAGGTGTGGTCTTGATGGGTCCTTCTTCAAAAACCCTTCTGGACTCCCCATTTCATGTAGGTTCAAGTATAAGGTCTTTCTTGCTTTCATGGGCAAATCTTTGTTTAGCATTTGGTCACCTTTATTCATCCTTCAGGTTCAAGCCTTAATATCGGTTCCTCAAAGATGTATTCCATGACTGCCCAGATTGCAGTAGCCCCTCTTTTCACTACAGCAGAGTTATTTTTCATAGTTTGAAATGATACATTCACTTATAGGTTTTTAAGCCCCCCCCCAAAAATACCAAAAGAGCACTTCTTTAGGAAATATTATCTTGTTTGGGGCTTAAAAAACTATATAGGGAATGTATATAAGTAAGTATAAATACTTATAAATACTATAAGTGAATTTTTTTTTTTTTTTGGAGGGGGAGTGGTTTTTGCTATAGGGCATGTGCACTCGCCAGACAGACAGAGACAGAGAGACAGAAAGCGAGAAATCTCCCCTGGGGGGATGGTCACACTGCAGTCCCTTCTCCTCCATTTTTTTCTTGGGATCCTGGGCACACATGCACATGCACACGCACCCGGCATGAGTTTTTTCAAGCCACTGGGTCCGGGACTCGAACCATGGTCGACTACATGGGAGTCCAGTGACATAGCCATTACGCTAACTGCTGGTCCCTAAGTGAGTATTTTTAATGAAATACTCTCTCCATTCCCTTTTCCACCTAGCATGTGTACAAACTTCATGAAGATAGCCACATTATTTTTTTAAAGAATTATTTTTACTTAATTTTTATTTATTTATTCATTTTACGTTAATTTGAGCAGAGAGAGACAGAGAGAGAGAGAAGTGAGAAAGCAAGCCACCAGGTCCAAGACTAGAACCGTGGTCAGCCATGTGGGAGTGTCCAGCGCCTTAACTACCATGCCACCTGCTGGTCCCCAAGATAGCCACATTATTGATCTATTCCCCACTACATACCTCATCTTAGCAAAGTCTCAATAGAATTGGATGTTTAGTAACATTAATTAATTAAATGAATACACTTGGCACTCAAAGCCTTTCTTGCTCTAGCTTATTTGACCCACCCAAGCCTTTTTCTCACTATCTTCCTTCCCATACCTTATATTCAAGTAACAGATGATACGGATTAATCATCTCAAAAACCTATAAGGTGGGATTATCACCCCCATTTTTAAAAAAGGTTTATTTATTTCTTCCATGAAAGACAGACATACAGAAACAAAGACAGACGGAGAGACAGGCGCTGCTGACGGCCTTTACACAGTAGCTGACTCTCAGCCTTGGCTGACCTGGATCACAGAAACATACATATTTGCATCCACAGAGAGGTGGACACCAACCTGGGGCTTCCCTTGCACCTTCAGCCTCACAGGGCATTGAGTTACTGCTGTTGGCCTCCATCTGTGGCCGGCCCCACTTCCATTTTTGAAAGGGAGAAACTGAGGCCCGAGAAGGTGAACTAACTTGCCCCCAAATCACCCAATCTAAGGGTCAGGTCTAAAACAAGCTGCCTACAAGCATCTTGCACAGCTCTGAAAGCATGGCAAGTGCTCATGAACAACAGTTTGGCCTCCTTATCTAGAAAAAAAATAAAAAGAAACATTTTGCAGAGCTAAGAGAATCCCGGCCATCCCACAGGATTGGGAAGGAAGGGGATGACAGAGTGTTCTTGCTTGGGGCGGGAAGCAGAGAGTCACAATCTCTCGCTCTGAGGAGGGGGGGGATCCTGCTGAGCCTAGTTGAAAAACAAGAAAGCGAGAAAGACTGATTATCCCTTCTCGCTAGTGTAAGCAACTAAAAACGACATGTTTGCTTTATTGCCTTTGGTCTCCCATTTGATTCCTGACAGCCGTCTCCCTCCCTTCCATGCAGGGCTGTCAGGTGCTGAGCTGGTTGGCATCGCAAAGAAGGAAAAAAACTAAAAACAATTTAAACAATATTTCAGGGACCTTCATGGGCTTGGGGAGGGAGTTTTTGAAGTTGGCTGCCTTTCTCCCTGCATTCAAGGAACCTCATTTGCCAATCCTGCTTGATATTTCTGCAGGTTTGGGTGGAGCTGTTCTGGAAGGAATCTTTAAGGGAAAAAAAAGAAAGGAAAGAAAGAAAAAAGAAAGAAAGAAAAGAAAAAGCTAGTGTCTCCTTTCTCTGAGGTTTGAGGGAAGAGAGAAAAGAGAGACATCAGAAAGAAATTTTTAAAGCCCTAACAACTTCTGAATCATAATTTTCTCTCCTCTAATGTCTCATTAAATAGGGCCAAATGCAGGCATAGATCAAAGCTAGGTTTCTGCATTTTACTATGCTTTTAGTAAGATGAATCCAAACACCCAATCTTTCTTCCCACGAAGGAAACTAATCTCTCCAGAAAGCCTGTGTGAGCTAAAAGAACCTTCTACAAATCATAAACCTCTAACCACCAGGGAAACAGTTATGATAAAAGGAAAGAAGTAAAATATCTACAAGGTTCTTCTAGGGGACAGTTCTGGGGTGTTGCGACAACAGTCATTGAGCCAAATGGAATCCAGTTCAAGACTGTCTTGCAACTTATTCATTATATGACCTTGAAGAAGTTACTCCACTTCTTAGCATTTTGTTTTCACATATGAAGACAAGATAATAGTTGACCACATGAGAGGGTTAGTGGGTAGTCAATGAACCTAGCACAACAGTGGTATTCAACAGTTATTAAAAGTTGTTATTCCTCTTATAATTATTACTTAAGTTCCTGGCTTAAGAAAGGGGAGATAACACTTAGTAGAAACCCAAAGCCAGAATAGGAACACGGATATAGTGTTGGCTAATATGTCAAGGGAGCTATACTGTGGTTTCTCAATCCTGGCTGAAAATTAGTATCTGGATAAGAGCTTATACCAATGCCAGACTCCTTGGCCAGGTATTCCCATCTAATAGGTCTGAGATAGATATTTGGAACTGGTATCTTTAAAAAGCTTTCTAAGCGAATCTGAGATTCATTGAGGCTACAGGACTAAGCCCTGACAGTTCTGATCACACTGCTGAGGACACTCTAGAGAGCTCCTCTTTCCCTCAGGTGGGAAGCAGCAAAACGTCCAACCTTCTTGGAAGACCTTAACTGGCTAGCTTCTCCAGCTGACCTTGTCATCTTCTGCTTTCGAAACAAAAAATCCTTGATCTGGGACTTTAGACAATGTGGTTTGTCTCATCCCACCTATTGCATCATCCACCAGGGAAGATTCTGGATTGCTTGGATTATCTAGAAAATGAACCCAATGTGTGGCTAAATTCTTACTTCTTACCAATAGTTCTCCCCAGTGGCTTGCTGGTAACTATTTAACTCGATCTCTTGAAGGCTGGAGGGAACTTCATTTTAAGTATTTAAAAAATAGGCAAATGCCAATTTTCAAGGTGTAAATACTTCCACAATGACTGAGTACAAGCTACTGATGTGATATTATTCACTGCAGAGTTAGGAAAAGATGAGCAAAACTAGTTCTCACAAGTTGGGACAGGCTAGCTCCAGCAAAGCCCTGCAACTTTTGTCATGTTTTCCTAACTGATCAAATACCAGGAACTCCATGAGAGTTGGTGTCCCTAGATGTTGCCTTTTGTCCTCCATATTAAAATAACTTCTCGGTGCCAGAGATGGTTCCAACCACTGCTATTCTGGTTCCAGTCTCTCCTAGACTAACCCACTCTGGCGGAGTTACAGAGAGGACATCAGGAAGTTCTCTTAGATATGATTGGGCTTCCCGTACCAGATACAAGCATATTATTCTCTTCCTGTCTCTTTGTCTCTTTTTGAGCATATATCTTGTGCCAGGCATTATGGTTTATACTTTATGTGACTTATTTCACTCATTGTTACAATGGCTGGGCCAGGTTTTGAAATTAAATAACATAATTTAAATCCAAGCTAGCGTTCTTTTCCTCCCGGTAGTCTTAGGTAAGTGAACTCTATTGAAAGTCTTAGTTTCCTCATTTGCAAATTGGAGATGAAATAATCCATTCTCATATTATTCTTTGGAATTGCATGACCTGGTATATTTGAAGGCATAGTCCAGTGCAGAAAGAATCCAACAGGATAAGTGTGGCTTCCTCTATTCTCTTTTTTCTTTTCCTTCCTGGTTGTACCCACTTCTATCATGACCTCTCAAAATGGTATCATCAAAAAGTGCTTAAGACAGTGACGAGCTCTACCTTGCTGGTTGAGAGATGGGAAACAGATTCAAAGCCTTGTGCAAAGTATCATAAACAAATAAGAGTGCAGGCAGGATTAGAATCCAAATCTTACAACTTCCAGTAATTTCATGACACTCTCTGGCTTGCTCTTCCTCCCTCTGTTCCCGTCTCCTTGATCTTCACCCAGCCTTCATGCTCCCTGACTTTCCTTTCTTTTTTTCTTTTCTTTTTTTAGAGGTTTTTCCTAGAAAGACAGAGAGAGACAGAGAGACAGAAAGCGAGAAATCACCCCCCAGGGGAATGGCCATGCCACAATCCCTTCTCCATTCTCCTCTGGGGATCTTGGGCATGCACGCACACATGCCCAGCATGAGTTTAAGCCACCAGGTCCAGGACTCGAACCGTGATCAACTACATGGGAGTCTAGTGACATAGCCATTACGCCAACTGCTGGTCCCAGCTCCCTGACTTTCCTAACCTTCTCCTGCCTTCTCTATACCTATGTCCATGCCCTATATAGTTATAACTTACAACAATATAAACCCATCCAAGGCAGTGCTAATGTGTTCACTCATGGGGGAAGGGAGTAAGCTAATCCTTTGTTTTGAGCCTCTGGTCATGTTGTCCTTAATAGGAATCCCTGTTGGGCAAGAAGGAGCAGGCCAACCTGTCACACATCTCTGACACCATTCTGTCCCTCCAAAGCCTGGGCATCTTTTCCAGGTCAGCCTGGCTCTGAAGACAGATTAAATACAGATTGATCTGTCTTCCATGTTTTCTCTTTTCTGAGCAGCAGGTCCTAGGGGTATACTCTGCAGCCTGGCAGAAGACAGCCAATAGATGTGCCTGTGAGAAAGGTAATCTTTAGGCAAGAAACAGAGGACAGAGGAGGGAAGAGGCATCAGAATGTCCTCAAGAGGCCAGGCCTACCAAATTCATGCTCTTATCCAAAATGTGTTTTGTTTTGTTTTGTTTTTCTGCTAGAAGCAAGACCAATTTACAGTCCAGCATACTGGAAAGAGGCCATGGAGCTGTGCCTGGCTCAAGTGCTGATTTGCTGTGCTTAACTGCTTAGCATTTAACTGATCACATGGCAGGCACACTTGGCCAAGCATCTCCTCTGCATACATATCTAATTTAATTATCACAGCAAACCTAAGGGAAAATGCAAAAACAAACTGTGTTTATCCTCCTTTACCCATGGAAACATAGATCGGAGAAGGAAAGGGTCATGCCTAAGGTCACACAGCTAGGATACGACAGAGCAAGGATTTGAACCCATGCCTGCTGATTCCAAAGCCCAGGCTCAACCTAAAAGCACTACTGTTTCTAAGTGTATTTGTCTGGAAATAATTTTAAAAATATGGAGAAGTTGCAAGAAGAATACAAAGAATATCCATTTATTTTTTGCCCAGCTTCACCTATTGTTAACATTTAGGCCCGTTTGCTTTGTCATATAAAGAGATGTAATTTAAAAAAACGATTGCTACAGGGTGTGTGCACTTGCTGGAGAGAAGGAGAAAAAGAAAAAAACGGAAAACAAACAAACAAACAAACAAAAACCCACTCCTGGGGGAGATGACCATGCCTCAATTTCTTCTCCTCAATTTCTTTCTCTCCTCTTGGGATTTTGGGCACACATGCACACATGCCCAGCATGTCTTTCTAGCCACTGGGTCCAGGCCTTGAACAGCTCAGTCGTCCATTTGGTATCCAGCTGCCCCATCCGCCATGACTCTGGCTGGCCCAAGAAGATAGCATTTTCACCTTGAGGAAAATGCTTTCTTTCTTTGAGCCTTGGTTTCTATGTACATAAAATGGAAGATTAGATGGATTATGTTTAGGACTGAAAAACTTTGCAGTCTGATGAGAAGGCATGGATAAAGGATGGGCAGGTCCCTTTGGTCAGGCATAGTTCCCACCTATTTCTCCAGTCTCATCTCACATCGTTCCTGGAGCCATTCCCACTTGGGCTCTCTACTCAGTCTGGTATCTCTCATCTCTTTCCCCCATGAACCTGCTTCCTTGGTCTTCACACCTGGGTAGGTATAGTCTATGAGTGCTCACCTTTCTTCTCAATTCATTTGCATTTTCTGAGGTCTTTTCTCCACCTAGGCACTCTTAGCTTAAATTTCAGAACCATCTCCTACCCTCGATCCTAGAGTCTTCTTTTCAGATAAGGCTTATCCTTTCCTTCACCTGTCCTTTTCCTCTAAAACAGGATTAAATCATTTGTGCATGTGTGTGTGTGTGTGTGTGTGTGTGTGTATGTATGTGTTTTGTTGGAAATGAAGTATCATAAAAAAAATTTACACATCCATACACCTTAGCACAAAAGCTTACATTCAATTCAAAGGTTCTTATCACTACAGAAAATCTCAGCTTAAGAACTGCCAAACTAAAAGAAGCAACTAAAGCAAATAAGGAAAACCAGGAACTGAATGCTGGGGAACAAATCTGCAAGGCTTAGAAGAAAAAAATCATGGGATTAGGAATCAGAAAACCTTGATTTCTAGAATGGGTTGAGCATCCAGTGGATGAGAAGGAGGAGGTCCAGAGAGGGAGAGAGATTTGCCCAGGGTCACACAGCCAGTAGCAATAAGCTGGGCTGAGAGGGTCACACTGAGTGCTTGAAACAGACCAGCATTCCATCTGCTCGGTCTCTTGCTCAGTCTGGTGCCTGGGGCCAGACATACCATCCGCACTTCCAGTATGGACGGTCCATGATGTACTAGCTTATCCTGGTCAGTAGTGCTTTTCTGCATGAGTTATAGCCCCCACTCCCAGGAGATGAGAACCACCTTAAGGCTGGGGGTTTAGGCTCAACTTCCCATACGCCCAGCAACATGCTTAGTCAACTGTTTATTCTATAAATAGAGGTTAAGCTGGAATGAGCTTTAGACCTGATGACATGAGATTTACATACTCTTGTATGACAGACAGGAAAACTGAGACCCTAAGAGAGAATAGGCTTGCCAAGGGCCACAAAGTCATTTAATGGTGGGGTACGGACTCAAGCGTACATTTCCTGACTACGTGTCCAGCGCCCTTGGCTGTATGGAGTTGTATCTCCAGTTAATAAAAGTAAAATTCTGCTCAATGTAATCTATCACACAGCTACTCCATTAGTTAATTCTGTAGAGTACTATCAGAATTGGCAGATCTGAAACAAGTGATATATTGAATGGTTATTTACTTGACCAAACAGTCCCAGTTCAGTAGACAGAATAAACATGACCCAGAGAACACTTCAGTACACGTGAAATTATAGTACTAGTCAAGTCTACAAAGGGGGAAGTGCACAGACTCTGGTATAGAATGAAACAGAGACATGAACTCAGAAGCAGGATGGCTCAGCAGAAGACGTGAGTGGGGAGATCTCGGCATGAGTGGGGATGAGCAGAAGTGAGGCAAAGGGTAGGGGAGAGCTTTCCAGGAGAGATAGTCTGTGAAAGTTCTATTCTGTCAGGACAGATGTAAAAATGATGATGAGGAGGTCTGGGTGGCGGGAGTAGAGAGAGTCCCCCCAGAGACTGTAGGAGAGGGAAGGAGTTCACATTCCATTCTGAATGCAAAAGAAAGAAATTGAAAGACGCTAAATGGAGAAGCAACACGAACCCTACACATTTGTAAAAATGATCACTCTGGCTTCAGGTTGACAATGGCATAGATAGAACCTAGCACATGAAACCATCAAGAAGAGACTTTCAGTTTCAAAGCAAAGCATGCAGGTAGGAGGGACTAGGATGGTAGCAGTGGGGAAGGGGAGAATCTGTTGATGGGGACTGAAGTTATAAAGGAGATAATGTTATCTCATTTAATCTTCACAATAATCTTTTGAGAGAGGTGGTGTTACCCATCTTCAAGATGAATATATTAAGGGTTTTGACACATGCCATATAGTTGGGAATTAGGAAACTCATGTCCAGAACCTAAGATGCTTCCAGCTTCATCTCTTCTAGGGAGTCTTCCCATAGTTCACTATAATTCTTCCATGTCTTTCATTTCTCAAAGCGAGGATAATCAGAAATGCTCAGTTCAACACCTAGTTATATATTGTCTTCTAAAGTCTTCTAACTTCTTCCCCAACTCCATGAGACCCAATGTGAGGCCCAAGGAAGAAATTGACTAGCACTGACTGAGTTTCTCTTAAGCATCTGTCTTAGTTTGCTATTGTGTTGCCATTGGAAATGTCTAAAACTTGGTGATGCATAAAAACAGACATCTATTAAGCTTGGTTTGGAGATCTGAGGTCCAGGGGACAACTTCTGTTGAGACTACAACATGGCAGAGGCCAGATCTTGAGCATAACAGCTGTCTATAAGTTTTTGCCTGTTCTGGTCTCTTATAAAACCACAATAACTCAATGATAGGTGTCCCATTCTAATGACCTTATCACACCCAAAGACCCCTTTCTGGGAGAACATGAAGGCATTAAGTGAAAATTTAATACAACCAAATCCCAACACCTGAATGTTTGACAGGTATTCAAATTATTGCAGCATCCCTCTTAAGCTTCTACTTAGAAATTGAAAGTGAGACTCTGAGACCAACAGTGACTTGGACAAGATTACAAAGAAAAGTGGTGGGAAAGATAAGACTGAAAACCACTGCTCCTGTCATCCTCAGATGATGTCAGAGACTCATCTCTCTTTTGATTCCACAAAAACAGCAACAGTTGAGCACTTTCATCTAAGTCTACATGCCCCTACTTTGAGAAACGGGGCTCAGATCCCATTTTCACATAGAGCTGAAGGGGAAGGGGGGGGACAGTGAATTAATGTGGAATTCCAAGTGTGTGAGAGATCTGTTCCAATCAGCATAAAGATCCATCTTTCCTAAGTATTTTCATCTCTTGCATCCTCCACCTCCTTGCATGTTATCATGTCTTCGGCATTACAGTCAGGCTGTCATCCATGCCGCTGGACAGACCACAGGGAATTGATAACTTCCTGAATTTTCTAAAGAGAAGCCAGGATGCATAGTGACAGAGGCGGGGAAGAAACCTGGATGATGGGAGATTAGGCTAGCCTGCGGGATGTTGCAAGAAGAAAGCAACTGGCACAGTCAAAACTGATGACAGAATTCATTTCAGATCTCTCCTGTCTTACCTTTGTGTATTTTCCCCACTAGGGTAGTAAGTTCTGAAGGTGCCCAGCTCCTGTGCAAAGCTTAAAAAGAAGCAAAGGCATGTTATAGCTCTTTTGTGGGGAACCATGGTATTTGTAAAACTTGACATTGGGCTCTCAATTCATTTGGCTGAAACAGACCAAATTCATTCTCTAAACCCAATAAAAAACACAGTAGCAACAGCAGCACTGGAAAGACCAGGGCGGGATTAGAAGGGTGGCACTTTCAGCCACATCGCCCAACCTCTGAGGGAGAGAGGCTGAAGGTTAAGTCGATCACCAATGGCCAATGATTTAATCAATCATGCTTATGTAATGAACCCTTCACACAGTAGCACAGCCTGGATTCAAGCCTTGGTGTGTCTGATGTTTTTAAGGAAGAAGATTTTATAGCATTCTTGAGATTCATGTTGAATTTTAAAAATTGTTCTTTATGGTAAAAATATAAGCATCATTTATAATTTTAGAAAATGGAAATAGGAGATTAATTTATAAAATGTTCATTAAAAAAGGATGACATGGGGACCAACAGATGACATAATGGTTATGTTGCTGGACTTCCATGTAGTCAATCACTGTTTGAGTCCTGGACCCTATGGCTTAAGACTTACGCCGGGCATGTGTGTATGCATGCCCATAATCTCGAGAGGAGAATGGTGGAGAAGGGATTGTGACATAGCTGTCTCCCTGAGGGGAGGTATCTCTCATTTTGTGTCTCTCTGGCTCTCCAGCGAGCACATGCACCCTATAGCAAAAATCCCTCTTAAAAAAAAAAAAAAAAAAAAAAAAAAAAAAAAAAAAAAAAAAAAAGATGATACAGGACCAGAGAGTGATACAGCCATAATGCAGGTAGATCCACATGGGAAGGTCATGGGATCTCATCCTGGGACTTCCCTCTACACGCTAGGCACATGCGCATGCCGATGATCTAGGGCTGCCTGAAGCTAGGGCGGATTGTAGCATGAGGACTCTGTTGAGATAGCTGGGAATGCATATGTTCCTAGCAGGTGGTCTACGAAGAGTGGGCATGGAAACTTCATGCACCTTCCCACATGCCTTGCCCTAAAATTCTCTTTACTAGTACTCTTTCTGTTGTAAAAAATAACTGATATACTGATATAAGAAAGTATATTCTTTGGTTCTATGAGCTGTTCTAGCAAATTAATCAAATATAATGAGAGGGTTGTGGGGACTACAATTTGGAGCCAGTTAGTCAAAAGCACAGGTGAAATAGCCTGGAGCCCAAGAATAGTGTGGGAAGTTGGGTGGGGAGTGGACTGTGAGAATGAGCCCTTAGCCTCTAGGATCTCTTTTGTGGGGGGCCATGGTATCTGTAAAACTTGTCACTGAGCTCTCAGTTCATCTGGCTGAAACGGACTTTGTCAGCACCAAATTCACTCTCTAAGCACAGCAAAAACACAGTAGCAACAGCAGCACTGGAAAGACCAGGGCGGGATTAGAAGGGTGGCACTTTCAGCCATATCATCCAACCTCTGAGGGAGAGAGGCTGAAGGTTAAGTCGATCACCAATGCTCAATGATTTAATCAATCACACCTAGGTGATGAAGCCTCCACACAATGGCACAACCTGGATTAGTAGTATGTGATGATACGTAATGTCTTCTCTGGGGAGATAGTGTCACAGCCGAATTGAATTGGAGGACACCCAGCTGGTGTGTGCTGCAGAACTGATGGCTTGCCTGGAGTATGGGGAAAATCCCCACACATTTGGTTCCAGAATTATTTTGAGTTCATTGTTGAAGGAGAAAATAGAAGAAATTTACTTAACTTGATCCTATATTCTCAGAAGTGTCAAGAATGCTTTACCCATAACCCTGACAAAAGGGTTGGGTAATTTCATACTCACAGATCCTAGACATGCAGTTCCTTCCCTCCTCTCAATTCCCTTTCTTGCTGCGTTATTTTACTTGTCACTTGTCATTATCTAATATATTTATATTTGGATATAATACAAGTTCCACAAGGATAGGGACTTTAGAGAGTGTTGCTTAAGTCCCCAGGGTCTAGAAGTGCAGCAGACACATGTTGAACTGTGCTGAACAAATATTTATGATAAAAATGGAAGAAAGGAAGGAAGGATGGGAGGAAGGGTAGACTGATTAGGAACTAGCCAAAGAAAAGAGTCTAAAATAGTAGGAAGGAGGGGAGAGACAAAGAAAAACCAGAAAGAAAAAAGAACGAGAAGAGAACAAGACTGAAAAATGAAGGAAAAAAGGCATTGACAGGTGGGAAGGCATAGAGAAAGGAGGAGACAAGAAGATGGAAAAATGAAATACAAATTAAAAAAAAAATTTCAACAAACCAACCCAGGGTAATGAGGAGGAAGAAGAAGATGTGAAAACACCAAAGGTGGAGGAAAAGGGACCTGCCAGTGGAGGGAAATACGTGGAGGACAGAGATGACGTACATGACTTCGCTGTTCAGCTGGCGGTAGGGCTGGGAGAGGAAGAGAGAGAGGGCATCGCAGTTCTGTCTCCTCGCCATCCTGAAAACAGAGCCTGGCCTTCTGGAATGTAAGGAGGCATTGGGCCAAATCATTTTTCTTGAGACCTGCAGCTTGATTTTGCTTTTCCTTTTGAAGTGTAACTCCGATTTATGGGGGGCATACTTAGTGATGGATGCTTTTCCAATTAACTGTAAATAGCCCAGTCCAGCAGAAGAGACTCACGACTCTCCCAGCCCTAATTCTCACTGCTGAATTGGGGGTGGGAAGTGACGGGTCAAGAATCATTGATCACCAAGTTCTAAATCTCCACTCCAGCAGATTCCAGAAAGCCAAGGAGGGGGAATGAGCGGGAGGCTGGCCTCTTTATTCCTCTGGCGGCAGAGGATGTAAACCCTTCCCAGGAGATGTGTCACTAGAAATACTCCCCACTGGGGTCTCTGCAGTAAAAGGTGGTCAGGGGTAGGGAGATAGAAAAAACAACAAGAATCGAACTGACATCAATAACGTCAGGGCCGAAAGATGCTGTGGAGATTAAGGCAGCTAGATCCCACATAGTTAACTGCAGGGTTCAAGTCCTGAACACTCCAGCTTGAAAAATATACTGGACACATGTGTGTGTGTGTGTTCAAAATCCTGACAGGAGAATGGAGGAGAAGGGTTTGCAGCATGCCCATCTTCTCCCAGGGCAGTGGGGAGGCAGGGTGTTTTCTCACTTTTCTTCCTTCTCTGTCTCTGGTGAGCACACATGCCCTATAACTAAACATGTTTTTTAGAAGTCTAGCTTATTTTGCTCTTTGTATATACCAGACATCATAAGTGTATTTTTTTAATTGCCAGAGGGCGTGTGTTCTCTCCAGAGAGAGACAGAGAGAGTAAGAAAGTAAAAGAGATTAGAAGAAGGTACCACTCGATAGAGTGTGGTTATACCACAATCCCTTTTCCTCCATTTCTCTAACTGTGTGGGATTCTGGGCATGTACACACTCATGCCTGACATGTTTTTTTAAGCCTCTAGGACTGAGATTTAAACCTTGCTTGGCCTTAGCTTCCCTAACCACTACTCTACAAGGCTGACTCATTGTCAGAAATTTTTTATGTAACTTACAAAAATTCAACCCCAGGTCCATGAGGCAGTCACAAGACTCGATTTTAAAATAAAACTGAGGCATGGGGCTGGCAGGTGACATAGTGTTTAAGGTGCTGGAGTCCCACATCGCCAACTATGGTTTGAGTCTCGGACTTAGCAGCTTGCTTTCTCACTTACCTTTTCTCTGTCTCTCTCTCTAAGTTAAAAAATAATAATAACAAATGGAATTAATTAAATAAATAAATAATACTTTTTTTAAGAGAGATTTTTGCTATAGGGCATGTGCAATTGCCAGAGAGACAGAATGTGAAAAATCCCCCCCCCACCCCCGGAGGAAGATGGCCACACTACAATCCTTTCTCCTCCATTCTCCTCTCAGGATTTTGGACACACATGCACACGTGCCTGCTGTGAGTTTGAAGCCACTAGGACTGGGACTTGAACCATGGTGACTACGTAGGAGTCCAGCGACATAACCATTATGCTATCTGCTGCTCCTATAAATAATGTTTTTTTCTTTTTTTTTTTTAAGCGTGATTTTTGTTATAGGGTGTATGCACTCACCAGAAAGACAGAGAGACAAAAAGCAAGAAATAACTCCCCTGGGCGGGGTGGCCATGCCACAATCCCTTCTCCTCCATTCTCCTCTTGGGGTCTGGGGCATGCATGCACACATGCTCAGCATTAGTTTTAAGCTACCAGGTCTGGCCCTCAAACCACGTTTGATTATGTTGGAGTCTAGAAACATAACCATTATTCCATCTACTGGTTGCCCCGTAAATAATTCTTTAAACAAAAACAAAAACAAAAACAAACAAAACTGAGGTGTAGGGGGGCCAGCAAGTGGCATAGTGGTTACATCACTGAACTCCCACATGGCTGACCATGGTTCAAGTTTCAGACATAATGGCTTGAAAATCATGCTGGGTGCATGTGCATACTGAAGATCCCAGGGGGAGAATGAAGGGACTGCTCTGTGGCCATAACACCTAGGACTATCTCTCATTTTCACTTTCACTGTCTCTTTCTCTCTCTCCAGTTAGTGCATGTGCCCTATTGAGGTTTTAAAACCTCTAAAATAAATAAACAAAAAAAATTAAAAAATTACGACCAGCACTTAGTGTAATGGCTATTTTGCTGAACTCCCATGTAGTTGACCACGGTTCAAGTACTGGACCCGGTGGCTTAAACTCACACCAGGTGCATGTGTGTTCATGCCCAAGATCTGAGAGGAGAATGGAGGAGAGGGGATGTAGTGTGGCCATTTCCCCTGGGGGGTGATTTCTTGCTTTCTATCTCTCTGTCTCTCTGTCTTTCTGGAGAACACACGCGCCCTATAGCAAAAACCTCTCTAAAATAATAAAAATAAACGAATAAATAAATAAATAAACAAACTGAGGCATAGAGAAGGTAAATAACTTACCTAAGAACAAAAAGAGCTCAGAGAACCTATGTGATCTGTGCTTTTACAAATGCACCGTGCATATGTACAATGCAAGTAGAATAGTTTGTGAGGAAGAGTTCCCTTCCTCTCTCTGCTCCAGCACTGTGACGATCCCTTCTGTGCAGAGGTGAGGGGATCAGGCATCCTGCCATGGGCCTTGCTTAGCTGCTATCACATTTGCCACAGAACCTTCTTCTCACCAGGTTACTTAAGTCCATGGACTTGCCCTTAATCACCAGCATGGAAACTGTGTTGGCACCCCAGGGGGGTCCCAAGAATGCAATCTTAAACTTGCTGCTTTTCTATCTTTATGAAACACTCAGAGATGAGAAATGAGAAGAACAGGTAATTGTCTGAAATATGCAATACACGTATTCTCCCTTCGGAGCATGTTGAATCATCAGAGAACTCTGGACCTTGGCCACAAGGTTCAGCTTTTTATAGAGTCCTGCTTCAGCATTTTGACATTACCTTACAATGAGTGTCATTGTGAGGTATAATTATGCTTTGACACTGATTTTTATCTGTTGAAGACATTTTCTACAAAGTCACTTGGTGTCATGTTTATAAGGACCAACTGGAAGACTTTCTCTCTGGTCTCTGTTAGGTACGGAATTTCCTGAACAATTGAATGGTTCTATCCCATAGACCCTGTATATTTTACTACTGAGTATGTTCCCTTTGCATTTTGACTTCAAGGAATCTCTGAGTTCAATTGGTAGCTCCTTCTAAGAACTATATAACACTGTAGTTACATCATGGTTTACTCTGCAGTCACCTGAGTTTAGGTAATTTTCCTTATTCCTGTTTAACTTCAATGATTAATATTTCATTCTCTGTACTAAATTAAAAGCAAGCAAACACAGTGGTAATACAACAATAACTTTTTTTTTGAGAGTTTTTTTTGCTATAGGTTGTGTGGGCTTGCCAGAGACACAGAAAGAGACAGACAGACAAAGTGAGAAACCACCCCGAGGGGGATGTCCACATCACAATCCCTTCTCCTCTAGGGATTTTGGGCCTGCTCATACATGTGCCTGGCATGAGTTTCAAACCGCCAGGGCTGGGACACATACAGTCAACCACATGGGAGCCCAGCGCCCTAACTACTAACCACCTGCTGGTCCCAGTAGTACAACACCATGAAGCTGGACCAATGCAGTGAGATTCCAAGTTTGTATCTCAAGACTTCCCTGTACATGCCATGTACGTCTGCATGTATCCATGACATAGGCTGACTGAGACTAAGAGTGAATAGCCACGTGAAGAATTCAGTTGGGGTATCTTTTTCTCTTTTTTTTCCTCTGAAAATGATTCATTTATTTATTGCTCAGAAAAAGAAACTTAAAAATAAGAAATTCCCAGGCCAGTTGGCATGGTGGTTAAGGCAGCTGAAGTTCACGTGGCTGACTGTGCAGTTCAAGTCCCAGACCTGGCAGCTTAAAAAATGTGCCAGGTGTGTGTGTACACGTACCCAAAATTTTGAAAGGAAAATGGAGGAGGGATTGTGGCATGAACATCCTCCATTGGGAGTGCTTTCTCAATTCCCCTTTCTCTCTTTCTCTAGCTAGTGCATGCATCCTCTAGCAAACTTTTCTAAAAAAGAAAAATTTCCCAAATCCTTTGAGGAATGAAATAGGACAGACAGTAAATAAAGAATAGAACAGGAAAAGATATGAAAGAGGTCACTTGTCTGGCCAGGGCAACAGATAACCAGACTCAGTGTTAACCAGATAAGGGTCAGGTTAAAAAACATGACATTTGTGGGACACAGAAATGGTTTATTACCTGTTGATGACAACATGTATAGTATTCTCAACTGGACTGGTCTGAGAAGGATTTCATGTTGGGTAAATTCTTCATACAAGCCAAATGATATATAGTAATTGAATGTTTAAAAAATAATGAGAATAAATAATAATAATAATAATAATCTGAAAAAATGATGAAAAGTTATTTGATGATGATCATGTGGATAGTAATGTCTTTGCCTTGACTGATATGCATGGTAATCATGCTGGAAAAAGAAATGTAATACACTGTAAGGATATATGTGATTCAATGTAATATAAAAAAGATTATGATGATAATAAGTAAAATTAAATTTAAAAAGGGCAGATTATTCGGGAAAATAACACTTAAAATTCATAAGTAATTGGCAATAAAAACTGAGTATAATTTTCCTAGCTAAAAAAAAAAAAAAGGACATTGAGGGTATGTTTTTGACACAAAATCTGCCTCCCAGACTTTCTTACCAGGAGCTCGGCTCTGGAACTTCCCAAGGGCTCTTACCTTTGCTGCGGCGGCGACTGCGGTACTGCTCTGTGTAGAATGTCAGCTGTGTTTCATCGTCTGCCTCGGAACCCGACGTGCCCTTGGTTCTCCCAAAGCTGATTCCCCCTGCAGGGAAGTACAATCCATCACTCAGCCTCTCAGGCTTCCAGGAGATTGTTAAACCCCTCAGCCCTCCCAAAGATCAGCAACCCTATCCCCAGACTTCTCTCTGTAAATCCCAGCTGACCTGGGAGCCTGCCTGATTAATGGAAGGAGCTGGGGCTCGGCAGTGAGGTGGATCCGAGTTCCAACCATGGCTCAGAAGCTTCTGGGCTGTATGACCTTGAGGAGACAGCTCACTTTTCTGAGGCCTGAGCTCCTTCTTTCTAAAATAGGGACAACAGAGCCAGAACCATAGCCTAGTGGTTAAAGGAGTCGGACCCTACATGGCTGATGCAATTTGAATCTTGGCCCTGGAAGCTTGAAACACACACTTGGCCTGAGTGAATCCCATGCCAAATCCACATGGAATAGAGAAATGGAGGCAAAAGGATTGTGGTATGACCGTCACCCATTGGAGGATGCTTTCTCTCTCTCCTACTCTCTCTCTCTGGTAAGCATAAGCACCCTCTCACAATTAAAATAAATAGGAATAACAACTATTAACCTTATGAGACTGCTTTGAAGATTAAAGGAGGGAACCAGTAGTTAGCGTAATGGCTATGTCGCTGGACTCCCTCGTAGTCAACCGTGGTTCGCATCCCGGACCCGGTGGCTTAAAACTCACGCTGGCATGTGTGCGTGCGTGCCCAAGATCCCGAGAGGAGAATGGAGGAGAAGGGATTGTGGAGTGACCATCCCCTCTGGGGGGTGATTTCTCGCTTTCTGTCTCTATGTCTCTGTCTGTCTGGCGAGCGCACATGCCCTATAGTGAAAACCTCTCCAAAAAAAAAAGAAAAAAAGATTAAAGGAGATCTTACATGTTAAATACCTGGTCCATGGTGCATACTAAATAATTGACAATTGCTGTTGTATGTTGTATCGTATGGTGAGCCTACCTCTAAAAGAATACCCCAGGCAACTAATCTCACACACATTTCAATCAAGGGCTTACTATAAGCCAGGCCCAAAGCCAGACACTGGAGATACAAAGACAAATATAACTCAGACCTTGCCAGCCAGGGGATCATAAGCTAGTCATGGGGACAAATGGGATCCTAAGGAGCCTTAAACTTAATTCATGGCCTATGTTTACCACAAAACGAGACGCTCAGAATATCGAGGAGAGCAATTCATTTCAACTCGGAAGACCTGGGAAGGTTTTATGGAGGAGTGAAGATTTAAGTCAGAGCTTGGCAAATGAATGGCGTTTCAGTGTTAGAGAAGGGAGCTACAGGAGAGGTAATCCAGAACAACTCCTGGGAGAAGGAGGGTAGGCAATGGAGGCAACCTGGAGTTGAGTCCTGCCTAGAAGGGTGAACCGGAGCCACACAGGGGAAGGCCTCGAGTGTCTGAGTGAGGATGGGGAGCTTCATTTTGGGTATCATGGAAAGCTCCTGAGCAGGAGAGCTGGGGAGTGGGAACAGGCAGGGCAAGCATGAGGAAATGCAGCCATCATCTAGCCGAGAGGAGGTGAGGGATGTGCCCTGGGGTTGGGAGGAGAATCAGGGCAAGAGACACTTCAGAGACAGACTCAGAACACGCAGGGAATACAGCAATGTGAAGTCAATGGCTAGGGACCACGGGCTACAAAAAGGACAAAGGAAAGAGCCAAGAAGAGCTTAGCCAACGTATTAATAGTCATTAACTCTGAAGAAAGAATATGGAGAATTTCATTGTTATATATATTCTTCCTTCCTTTTTATTTCTTTTTTTTTTTTTTTTTTTTTTTTTTTTAAACTTGCCAGATGGTATGTGTGCTTACCAGAGCAAGAAAGAGAAAGTGAGAAAGCACCTTCTATGGAGAATGTTCATGCCACAGTCCTTTCTCCACCTCTCATTCCTTTCTGGATTTGGGGCATGCATGTACATGTGCCTGACATATTTTTTCATGCTGCTGGATTCAGGACTTGAACCACTCAGTAGGTCACCTTAACTACCATGCCACTGGCTGGCCATCTTTCTACATTTTTAATTGTTAAAAGATAAAGAAGAAAATGATTTGAAAAGAGGGATTACAGGATTAGTAAACTCTACCCTGATGAGGAAATAAAGAGGAGAGAGCATCAGTGGATGTTGGGGTGTTGTGGGCAGGGAAGATCAAGGACTTTTAATTCAGAATAGCATTCAGCAGATGGGGTTTCAGCCATCTACATCAACAGGCTCTCTGGGTGGAGAGTCAAGAATCTGGTAAAAATGGTTACTCCAGATGGAGAATTAAGTGGCTGAAGGATGAGGATACAGGGAAGCTACTTTTTCCTATAAATCTTGCATTTTTTTAATCAATCACCATGCAAACCTATTACCTATTCAAAAATTCCATCCAAGGAAAGAAAAATATACATTAGAGGAAAATGTTATTCAATTCATGAAAGGATTTACTGTGTAATTTCCTTGGATAGGGTATTTGAAATGGCTTTCACTATACAGAAATTCCACTTGCAGACACTTTTTCTGCAATATGGTTATTACACATTCATTTATCCCGGCAACACTGTTGAGCAATCTACTACGTACCTAGAAGATTTGTATACATTACCGCGTACAACCCTCATCATGGCATGCTCATAAAGAAGGTATAATTAACAAGCTAGATAATGAAGCAAAGACACAAAGACATGCTAGGCAAAGTTACTTGCTTAAAGTCACACAGTGGATGGATGCACGAAGAGTTAGGATTCAGGACTAGCCTGTCCACCTCCAAATTTTGGTTCTCTAGTACACACATTGTTTTCCTCGAAACAACTTGAGAGAACCTTGGGAAAACAGATTACACTTCAAGTACCAAGGTACCAACTACTGTGTTAGGAGTTTTACAACCATCACCTGATTCCAAACTTATCGTTCCCTTGAGAGAGAGTAACATTATGCCAACTTTGCAGATGAGGCAACCGAGGTCCAGAAAAGAAAGATGACGTGCTAATAATGAGTGAAGCTGGACTTTGAACCAGGTGTGACTGAGGCCGAAGCTCAGATGTTAAACTGTCTTTCTGTGCAATGCTCTGTGAACAGAATGAGTAACATCTGCTCTTCCTGACCCTCACTTCCTTGAAACAGTGTGTATTAATGGATAGGAAAGTCTAAGGGAGAATAGCATCGACCTTTGCCCCCAAATGTCCCAGCAGGCCTGGCCTGTCCCTGAGCCTTAGTGCACACTTCCCCAACCCCCAGAGACCAAAAGCTGTTCTGGTAGAACAGATTCTACCAGATGCTGTTCTCCACTTAAAGATGCTGCTTTGAAACGGAGTTGGCAGTGGTGCTGTGGAGGTTCTGGAAGTGGATGAAAAGCAGAAGTCCCCACAGGCCACAGGGCATTTTGTTTATTTATTTTGAGGTTCATTTATTTATTCATTACAGGGTACATGCACTCATCAGAGAGTGACAGAAAGAGGAGAAAGTACCGCCCCCCCACGGGGAGTGGTCATCCTGCAATCCCTTCTCCATCTCTCCCTCCTTCGGGGATTTTGGGCACACATGCATCCACACTCGATGCGTCTCTCAAGCTGGGGTTCAGTACTCAAACTGTATGGTAAGCCATGTGGGATCCAGCTGCCTTAACCACTAGGCTATAGAGCTGACCCAAGTTTGTTTGTTCAGAGACAGGTACCCTTGACAGGGTCTCACTGCCACACCGTGATCCTCTTCCCAGCCTCCCAGCCAGCCAGAATCATGGGCTCAGTGTGCTCAGGCAGACCTGGAGTCAGCAGCCAGGACTCCCCCGTGGCTTCAGCATTGTGCAGTGACTCCCTACCACCTGCGTCACTGTGGCTGGGCCCCGCAGGGATTTTTTTAAATGTTCTTGAAATATTTGTTAGAGAGAAAAGAAGCAAGGGAGAAAGGAAGGAAGGAAGGACTTTTGTTCATCTAAACATAATTCTTGGCCAAGGGGAAAATGAAGGGATCTAATGAAGTAGTTCCCTTATGTACAGGGAGCATCTGTCAGATTTCCTGCTTTGTTTTGGGGAGTGTAACAAAAAGGAGGGGTCTTCCTCTTTCAAAAGTTTCCCTTAGACACTTTCCATAGTACCTTTAATGCACAGTCATAGTTCTAAACATTCCAGCAAAATCCTCCCCCACCTTCTTTCCTAACCTCTTTATCTTCCTTCCTCTCACAAATACAGGATCTACTATACCCTACATTTGTGAGCAAATGTGGCAGATAGGATTCAGGAAGAATGCTTTTCCTAGTGGGACAGACTAGTGGGAGTGACAGAAAAGTCACCAGGCATTCTCATATCATAAGAGCTAGCATTGTCTCTCCACCAGGCACTGTCCTCAATTCTTTCTATGTTCTGACTCATTTCACCCTTATGAGAACCCTAGGATGAAGGTTGCTACTTTTCTTCCATTGTAATGGATGAGGAAATGAAGGCACAAGGAAAATAAGTAATTTGACCAGGGCCACACAGCTTGTAAGTTGTAGAACTGCAATTCAAGTCCAGATAGTGGCTACAGAGGCTATTCCCTTAGTCTCTGTGCTGGTGTACAATAAAATGTGAGTAAATACTTCATTTAATGGCTCACAGCCAACCCTGTAAGGAGGGCACCACAAACCTTGTTTTACAAATGAGGAACTGTGTCTCACACGGGTGATGTGAGGTAGCAAATATGAGAACCAGGGTTTAAACCAGGTCTGTCAACCTGCAAAGCCTGCTTCAGAGTAAGTACAAACTGGGTAGTGAGAGTATGTGTCTGTCTGCATGTGTGTGTGCATGCATGCATGCATGTTACACAAAGAGGTGGATGAGTAGTAGTCTTGATGAGTTGGCTGCTATAGATTAACAGGTCTGTTTCTTAATCCCAATGCCTGGACATGCTGTCCATTTCTCCCTGCTACTTCTCTGCACTTCTGCAATGGGCGTTCTTGTAGGAACGCTAATAAAGCTTAGCAAGATCCTGGAGACTCCTGTGTCCTTTCATCTGTCCAAGCACACAGACACCCTGCTCCTATAATTGCTGGTGAAGGCTTCCTTTCTGGTCCCACATCTCCTCTGACCCTCATCTCAGGATGGAAACTAAGGCTCAGAGAAGATAATTCTAGACCAATCTATCTAACAGATAAGAAGTGTAAGACCTAGCCACAGTGGCACATACTTGTAAGGTGCTGCTGCCCAGTACCGGGAAGTCTGGAGTTCATATCCTGGCTGAGATAAACACAGTAGGTGTTCCCTTGATCCTGGTTGGCTGGGATGCTGGAAGGCTGGAAGGTGGTCCTGGTGACTGTGTGGTGAGATGCTATCCATGCGTGTATATGGCAGGTGTGTCCCTTTCCCCCTTTCTCTACTTTCTCTCTTGAAATAATAAACTTGAAAAAAGTGACTATAATATAATCCATGGATGTGATTTTAAATGTTCTAGTAGCCACATTGAAAAAGATGCAAGTGAACAGATCCAACTGATTCAATTGATCTAACATATCTAATTTCAGAATATTTCACCCAATATAGTAAAATACTATCATGTTAGCATATAGTTAATATAAAATTATGATTATTGAAATATTTAATAAAAAGTTCTCAAAACTAAGTGTGTATTTCATGGACATGGCACATCTCAGTAGAGGACAGTCATATTTCTAGTGCCTGTCACGTTTAGGGGGAGAGCGCTGTTCTGGAGGCATTGTAGTCCAACATTACTGAGTATAATTAAGGGCCAGGATCTGAGTACAGGAGACAGAGAAACAAGTTGCTGGTCCCAATAGGGTATTATTATTATTATTTTTTAAAGTGTGACTTAAATGAATGGTGATGGGCTTGGGATTCCACTAAAAGATAGCAAGGCCTGTCCTGCCCTTAAGCCCTTTAAAGTCTAGTTGGTTTTATGCTTGTTTAACCCATGAGCCAAGGGAATGTAACTGCACTTCAGAAGACAACAATTATGGTATTGGAATCAGACATAAATTCTAATTCTATGTCTCACTTACTAGCTGTGGAGCCTTGTGCAAGACACCTAACCTCTGAATTCATCTTTAAAAGGGAGGAGAGTAACTCTCAGTTCACATGGTTATTGTAATGTGTTGTTTATAAACCTTTAGCATAAAGACCAAAGGTATAGGAGTGAAAGAGCATTCTTCATCTACCCAATGCTTGTCTGAGCTGAACAGACTGGTTGAGGGTGGTCAGCCCCCTCCCCCACTGCCTACTGTGGCATCCCGGGGAGGTGGCAGTCACCCAAGTCATATAGCCTCTGAGTGCACATATAATCTGGAGGGGCCACAGGCCAATTACAGACTGACTTGGAGGTGATTCAGATGGCTGGAAAAAGGCCCCCTCTGTTAGCATTTTAATATAAAATTAGTGATTTAGTGCACTAAAATGCAGTCTTTAATTACACAGGGCCGCTTGGGTATTTCCATTTAGAGGCTGAGAGAAAGTGAGAATGGTCAGATACTGGCAAGAGAAAGGAAGAGGCAATCTGTCTATTGGAACCAGCAGCCTCACTGTCCTTGCTTCTTAGGTCTCTGGTTCTTCTGGTCTGAGATGGAGCCACTGGCATATCCACAGCATGATAAACCCTGACCTAGGCACTTTCTGTGCTGGACCCCATTCAAATCTCACAAAGGATCTGAGAGGTAAAGTCCTTCCCATTTCACTGACACAAACCAACATTCAGAATCTCAATAGTGTTTCCTCAAGGGTGCACAAATTTGGAGGAGGGATATGGAGGCAGAGCATTGACGGGATGGGGAGGTGTGGTGTTATCGGTTAAAGATATTTTGATCAACTGGACCGGGGAGAAATGTTCATATATTGAAATGTTCACTTTGTAAGCTAAATAATGTGATTGAATGTATATAGAAAAAAAAAAAAGAAAAAAGGAGAAAAGAGAGTGCACAAATTCCAAATAGTAGAGCCTGACTTTGGAACTGGCTTTTGTTTGATTCACAAAACTTCTGTTTTCGTAAAAAGATGTTCTGTGTCTTTAGTGATTAGGGCAACGTAAATCAAAGCCACAGATAACCATGCCTCACACACTAGGTTGGCCATAAGCAAAATAACAAAACATAACAGATGTTGGCTATGATGTGGATAATATGGAGCCCCATACATTGCTGGTAGGAAAGCAAAATGGGGCCTAGTTGCTGTGCAAAACAGTTTGGCAATTCTTTAGGAAGGTAATTAACATATGACCCAAGAATTCTGAATTCTCAGCATATACTCCCATGCACTGAAGATCGGGTATTCAAGCAAGGATTTGTATGTGAATGTTCATCACAGTACTATTCACAAAGTCAAAGGGTGGAAACGACCTAAATGCCCATCAATTGATGAATGGATACAAGAAATGTGGTACATCCCCACGCAATAATATTTAGCTGTACAAAGCAATGCTGATGCAAGCAGCAATACAGATGAACCTCACAAACATTGTGCAAGTGAAAGAAGCCAGGCATAGAGGGTGACTCATTGTATGGTTCCATTTATATGGAATATTTAGAACAGGTAAATCCATAGAGACAGAAAGGAACTAGAAATTGCTAGATCTAGGCAGATGGAGGGGGATAGGGAATGACTGTTAATGATGAAGGGCTTAATAAAGGATTTCCTTTTGGGGTGATGGAAATGTTTTAGAGTTACATAGAGGCCATGGTTGAACAATCTTGTGAATGAACAAAATGCCAATGAATTATACACCTTAAGTTGTATTTAATTTTAAGTTTTGTGAATTTTAACTCCAGAAGTCTAAAAAAAGCCTTAAAAAGGCAACAAAAAAACAAAACCAAAAAAACCTCTCTGCTCTCTTTGTAACATCACAAGACTAATGACAGAATTTTAGAAGCAGAGACAGAGCAGTGAAAGAGAGGGAAAGGTAGGGCAGAGTGGGGGTATTACAGAGCCACCTGGAAGGAGCTGAGAACTCAGATAGTCAGTGCCCTCACCCAATGTTTGGGAACAGAAGAGGGTGACCGTTCAGTCCCATCTAAGCCCAGTGGTCACACCACAGCAATGCTCACTAATCCATTTATTCATTCATTCAACTCATTCACTAAGATCCCACTTTGTACCAAATACAGCCCTAGGCACCGAGGATAAAGCAGTGAATCAAAAGAAAATTCCTGTCTTCTTCAAGTTAACTTTTTGGTGGGGAAGCATTGAAAATAGTCTAAGCATGATATTCTAGGGGTTAGCAAAACTCTCTACAGGGTAAGCCATACCTCAGTTTTGCTGACAAATAAACTGAGACATTCAGAGGCATTTGCAAGCATCCTCAAAATGATATATATATACATAGTAACCTAGGGGTCTGACCTAGGTTTGCTCTGGGTCAAATCAGAACATCGGAATCACCTAGAAGTCAGAAGGAAGGCTGGAATAAAAGGATGCATGGTCTTTCCTGGAGCTAAGAGAGTTAACTCACTGTTCTTTCTGCAAATCTGCTTTCTCTGCTTGGGTTGCCCCATCCACAGGCTTGCTCTGCCAGCTTTGGTAGGCCCACCCCTCCACACTCCATCTCTTGCTCTTGCTATCATGATGGATGGTGGTGACATGTTCAATTATTCAGGCTCCGTGTCTTCCTCAAGCTAGTGACAGCGATATTGCATTTTTAGATTGCCCAGAACTACACCAGATAGAGAAATATGTGGCTTGGGAATGCAAAACCCATCTGACCCCGAACCACCCAGGGAATACAAATGGTGCCAGGCATGGAAAGAGGACAGAAATGACTAAAATTCCCACACTCCCTCAACCACACAACTTGCAACTGCTTGAGCTTGAGGGCTAAACCACAGATGTCCACATGTCTTCACCTCTTGGAGATGTTTTGACCACAAATGCTATCTGGCATTAGGCACCTGCAGTAGTCCAGGTTTAGCACTAGACACCTTACACAGAGGGACTATGCATATTTATATTCCTCCAAATGTGGACATAGGTGCTGAGAAAGGTGGAGTTCCTTACCTGTGGTCAAACAGCCAGGGAAGTGGCAGAACTTGGATCTATTCCCTGGTTTGTTTGATCTCCCAGGGAAGAAGATTTGGGTACATTTGTTAGATTCATATTGGACTTTTCAATTGATTGTTATAGCGAAAAAAATCTTTACGGTAAAAATATAGCATTGTTTATAAAAAATGGAAGTAACCAAAAGGCCCATTTATAGACAACTGATTAAAAAGTAATGATATGGGTTAAACAGTGGTGTAGTAGTAACTCAATTAGACCACAAGAGAAAGTGTTGGGATCTCATCCCAGGGCTTCCCTCTATGTTCTTGCCTATAATCCAGGCAAGCTGAGACCAGGGGTGAAGACCTTTTGGGAGTGATTCTTTCTCTCTCTCTCTCTCACACACACAAATGATATAAATAAGTAAACTTAAAAAAGGTAGCATATCACTATAATAGACTTTCATGAACCATTAAGTGACACAAATCTTTGTTTACTGACATGCAAACTACCCATGACACATTGTTGAGTAAAAAATACTGAGGAATTCTACTTCTATAAATTTCCACACATTTGCTGATATTTGGTGTGAATTTCACCGCATGTATGTAACAAAAATAAACATATCTTAAGTTTAAAAGTAAAGAAAAAAGTAAAACGCCTTTATTAAATACTTATGATTTCAGGTTAGAAACTAAGTCTAAAAAAACATGTTGCAGGAGAGGAACAAGGAAAAGAACCCAATACATTTAATTGACACAAGAATGAAAAGTTATTTGCTGATGATAATGTATAGGATAATGTCTTTGTCTTGACTGACATGCACAGTGTTCGTGCTGAAAACCATGTTTTGTATACTATAAAGATGTATGGTATGAGACCAGCAGTTGATGTAATGCCTGTGTTGCTGGACTCCCATGTAGTTGATCGCGGTTTGAGTCCCAGACCAGGTGGCTTAAACTCACACCGGGTGCATGTGCGTGTGTGCCCAAGATCCCAAGAGGAGAATGAAGGAGAAGGGATTGTGGCATGGCCATCCCCCCTGGGGGATGATTTCTCTCTTTATGTCTCTCTGTCTTTCTGGCAAGTTCATGCACCCTATAGCAAAAACCTCTCCAAAAAATAAATAAATAAATAAAGGATGCATGGTGATTAAATGTAAATAATAAATATAAAGAAGTAAATATTTTATAAAAGGTAAATAATAAATATAAAAAAAGGAAAAAAATAAAAGAAATACAGCTGGCCCTAGAACCACATATTTGACCTCTATGGGCCCTACAAGGATATACATAAAGCATATTGAAAAATTGTTAGCACAAAACAATTCTATTCTGTTTTTGAAATACACATTGAGAGTTAGTAAATACACACAAAAATACTGAAAAAATATATTAAAGTGCTACAGTGTTTATTTTCTAGGTGGTAAGATTTGAAGCATTCTTAACATTTTTTAAATTATTGCTCACCATAATTTTCCTCCAATGAAGAGCTGACGCATGCTAGTAAAAATTGACACTTATGAGTTCTATTTTTTTTTCAGTAAATTCTCTTTATTGTTGCAGCTTGAATCCATTCCTCATTTGCCCTTTAGTGCAATATGGCCATCCAAGAGGGAGATTGTTCTAAGGGAGACATCTCAACTTATGCCTGTATTTTGGCCCAAAGAACTCCTCATGAGGAAGAAGTTCTCCAGTTAAGCTCAACTCACTATTTCATTAAAGTAAAATCTTTGCCTTCTGGAATACCTCATTGAATATCTCCCTGTGGGAGACTGTGTTCAAAAGAGGAACATCTTGCACCCCACATTTCTCTTTTGCAGTGTGACCTTTGCCACTCCCCCATCAATGATAATCTCATTTCACCGCCCTTGAATCTGGGCTAGACTTAGGGATGCACTTATAATCCACAGAATCCTGAGGCAGTGATTTTGCATGATATCCAAGGTTAAAAGGCTGATTCTCTATCCTCTTCCTCTTTCAATATCTGCTTCCAAGCTTTGAGAGTCTTAGCTCCACAAAGAAGCCATGTGAAAGTGGCCCAGCCAACAGTCTCTGCTGAGCCCAGCCTCAGAGATTTCCCAGCCCACATGAAGTGGCAAAAATGTGGGAGAATAAGCTTCTAGTTGATTCCAAATCCCAGCTATCAGAGTCACTCAAAGATACTTGAGTTTCCCCAGTGAATGGATCCAAGACAATCTATCTCCCCTTTATCTTTTATGAATTTCTGACTCATAGAATCTAGGGCAAAAAAGTGTTGTTTAAAATACTAAGTTTGGAATGGTGTATTGTGTCGCAGAAGATAATCAGAACACTCCTTTGTTGAGTCCTATAAAAATAATCCCCATTTCTTCCAAGCTTTCACCACGTAGTGTCCCTGGGTAATGGAATGAGCTTGGTGTCTAGAAATCCAAGTCCCAGGTAGCAAATATTGCATAAAACTTAACACTTACTTCCTTTCCACAGAGAGCAACTAACTCGGCTCACAATAATTAAATAAGATAAATAACGCTGTCTACATTTGAAAGATGAAGAGACTGAGGGTCAGAGATACGGCAAATAGCTTGCTCAAGGTCACAAAGCTCATAAATGGCACAGCATTGACTAGACTATAGGGCTAGGTCTGGAAGGTCCATTGGAGAGAGTAGATCTGAATCTCTGAAGTTGGCCCATTATCAAGTTCCCTGAAATTTCCACCCTCTCAATTATATCTGGTTTTTAGAAATGCCAGACTCCTCCTGTCCCCTGACCCCATGCATTGCTCCTTCAGCTGCCTGAAGTTTGCTCGTGCACCCATTCATAAGTTTTTCATCCAAGAGGAATATTCTTGGTAATTAGTTCAATCATTCCTTACACCATATACTTTTTTTTTTTTTTTTGAGAGGTTTTTCGCTATAGGGCGCGTGTGCTCGCCAGACAGACAGAGAGAGACATAGAGACAGAAACCAAGAAATCACCCCCCAGTGGGGATGGTCACACCACAATCCCTTCTCCATTCTCCTCTTGGGATCTTGGGCATGCATGCACACGCGCCCGGCGTGAGTTTTAAGCCACCGGGTCCGGGGTGCGAACCGCGGTCGACTACGTGGGAGTCAAGTGACATAGCTATTACTCTAACTATTGGTTCCCTACACCATATACTTTTGAAATTATGATTTTTTGAATTATAATGCCAATACATATTTATTGTAGAAAATTTAAAAATAAAAATATGACAAAGAAGACAATAATAAATCAAATACTATTACTCCCAACTGCTTTCTTCTACTTTAACAATGTATTTATATGTATATGTTTTTACAAAGAGGTTTTATTGTTTTGTAGCTTGAGTACATCCTGTGAGTTTTGTAAAATATACCTATCTATCTATATTAATTCATTTATTTATACCAGAAATATACAAGGAGTCTTTAAAAAGTTCGTGAAAATGTGTATTATGAAAAAAGTTACACATAGATTCCAAAATTTGTGTAAAAAATTAAACTTGTACTTTAGTTCCATTTTCCATGAACTTCTTGGAATGTCATCATATATTGGGATCTAATTATATGCCTGACACTTTTTCTATAATTTGCACACATATTTGTGTATTTGTGCATATAAACATATCAAGATCTACACATTCATCTTATCTATACATATACCTATATCTACATTCACCAAAAGGTAATAGTGACTTCCTCTGAAAGTCACTGAGCTTTATTGAGCTTTTCTTCTTTCTGTTTAATCTTCCCCCATTTTTGGAAAATGAGCACAGATTGCTTGTAGAACTAAAAAAAAAAAAAAAAAAAAAAAAACCTACATAAAATGTGGCATAGATATGATTCCATGGCATTAATAATCACCTCCTGTATCATCTAATACCCCTCAGATTCCACTGTATCAATGTATCATTTATTTAACCAATTCCCTATTGTTTAAATTCCACACTGTTTCCAACTTTTCACTACACTGTGTCACAGAGCCTTACAGTTTTCTTAAATTTAAAGAAAACATTTACTGAAGACCTGAAAACAATTCCTAAAAGATTGACTTTTGAAAAAACTGTAGCTGCACAGTGCATTGTATCTGTTATATTAAAACATGCATTACACACAAATACAAAAACCATTAAACAAGCCACAATTTTCAACAATTCGGCCAAAGATAAGATGCCTAAGGAACAACAGGATAGCATGCAAAGGATGGGATCCTTAAGTGCCATAAAAAAAGCATAAGTGGTTGAATGTGTTCAGTTACATACACTCGGTTGAACCTTTGCCACTAGGAATCAAAGTGTTCTGTCATAGAGCATTAACACATTTTAAAAACATGTGTAGTGTCAAAGGAATGGAATCACCAGTTCTCAGAAGCAGCTATCACACATTTTTGTGAATAAATCTTTCTATGTATTTTTGTGTAGAATTTTCTTGAGAGTGAAAATTTAAAAAAAAAAAAAGTGCTGGGTCAAAGGGGATTGACATATTTAAGATTTCTGATCTGTACTGTCAAGATGTCCTCCAGAAAGGCTATATCAATTCCATCCCAATCCAGAGTCAACATTTCACTTTATCCTCTGTTGCAGTAGGTATTACATCATTGTTTCTGAATCTTAGTGATTTTGATATTCATTCCCCATTTCAACCTCATTCTGTCATAGTCTTTAAGTCCCATTTGCATTTTGATGACCAGAACCAAGTATGATAATCCAGGTGTGATCTGACCCACACAGGGCAGAAATGGACTGTACCTCCCTTTCTCTGAACATAAGACTTACATAATGCCATCGGGATTGCTTCAGGTTTACTGGCAGCTGACTTGTATTCAATACGTGCTTAGTTCTTTGTTTACATGCCCTGCAAATAAATCTGGTCTTGCCTATCATGTATTTGTAGAATTGATTTTTCTGAGCCAAAGTAAAGAACATTTTGTACTACCAAATTGTATCTATCTGTTTCAGCCCTCTTTTCTAGTCTCTCAAAGTATTTTCTTTACTGTGCTAATCTTCTGATCTCATGTTCTCACTATTCCCTGACTACATGCCCTCTATGAATTGGATAAGCGTGAAAAGAAGCAAGAGGCACAAGGAGGGAATAACAGTAGTCAATTGCCTGCTACACATGGAGCAACAGGACCAGATGTTTGTGTATGTTAAAAATCATTTAATACATATATGATGTATTAAGTTGATATTGAAATCCCTACTTTAAATATCAGGACATTGATGTTTACAGGGGTTTTCTGTTTTGAGCAATGTCATAAAACTAGTAAGGAAAGGGATGGTTTGGGAAATCTAGCTGCAGTCCTTGTTACTTCCAGTATCCTGTGCCTGGTCTTCCTTTGTTCAAGGCATTGACATCAATATTAGAACGAAGTATTGGGTCATTGACAAACTCATGATGTATTTTTCTTTGCAAAAATGCATCATGACTTTTCCAACAACACAATATACAGAGTATAGAACTAGATAACTCATGGGCAGAGAACTCTTTTCAGGTTGACATTGTACCTTTAATAAAAATGCTTTGGGAACATGTTATTGAATAAAAATGAACATCTGATTATACTGTCAAGGAAGCCTACAATTTTTCCCTTTGAGAACAAAAAATACTGGTCATTCAATAAATATCTGTTGAGAACCTGTAATGTGACAAGGAGTACATCTACACTGAGGAGTGCAACAGAAATACTCCTTTTCATTGAAGAGTTTACACTTATTTAGGAAGATCAAATACTCAGATAAACACATGTAAAAATTGAAAAAACCTTATGAAAAGGTTTGTCAAATATCTAGTGTACATTCAAGTATTCTGTGTCTGGAGTATTGCCTTGATCTTCTTTCCATGCAACAAACCAATCCAAAGCAGAAATGCAGTCCACTTGACATAATTTTTTAGTGAGCCCATGCTGGCTTCCACTGCTCCAAGCTTCCACTCACACACACTGACCATGTAAATTGGAAAAATCCATATCATTGTTCTTGAAAATAAAAACCAAGTTTTGACAGTGCTTCACCATCTAGCTGTAAGTTGGGTGAGATTTGTCCTTCTGTAGAATTTTGAAAGTCTAACTGCCTTGATTCTTTCAATTTTCCAGTTCTGAAAACATATCTTCAAATTATTTTAGTGCCTACACAAGTAATTGCCTTGGGTCTGGAGACTGAAATTGAGGCAGACACTTCAAAGTAAATACTTACTACCTCCTCTGTGTGTTAAAACTCCATTCCTTTCGAGAGACATCTTTATTCTCCTTTTTCTTGTTTTCAGATTTTTTTCTTGATATAAGTGACAGATCTGACAGATTCAGAATGAATTTAGTTCTATTCTTTCATCTGATAATAAGGTTTCACTTGTTTCTTGCAATGGGACAATCATTTTCTTGTTCTTATTGTTCCAAAAGCAATTTTAAAAGCTTGTTCTATTTCTGTTTGTTTTCTTTCAAATTTGCCCACCCTGCATTGACAAATTTGAAGTCTCAGCCTTTCTAGGAAGAGTTTGGGCTAAACTATTACACATTTGTGGCCTGTTTTCCATCTTTTAGCTTTAGGTACAAATTTATATTTTTCTTCTGTACTTACCAATTTCTTTCCTCTTTGTAACTATTTTGATGATCTCTTCAGAATTTCATTTTCCAAATTTTTTCTCTGCAATACACCTATTTCATGTTAAAGTCTCTGACCATAGAACTAGAAAGATCTACCCTCTGCTATTGAAATGTTATACATATATGTTCATAAATTTTGTATATAATTTTTTATGTCTTAAAATATAAATGTTATGTCTCAATTTAATAAAATCCAGTGCTGGCAAGAGTTTTATGAAATTATCATTTTCCTAAATTGCTGCAAGCCTTGCAAATTTGTACAGCCCTTTTGGGAAGCAATTTGGCAACATAAAAATGAACCTTAAAGAATGTCCATCCCTTTTGACCTACTTCTGGGTATTTACTCTAAGGAACTCATCCTAAATACAGAAAAAGTTCTACGCACCACTATACTCATTGCGATATTATTTATAAATTTTGAAAAGTAGTTCTGAAGACCAACTCGACGAGAATATTTTAATGACACTGGAATATTACACAGGCCTTAATGATGATGAAATTCTGTAGAAAATTCTTATGCTCCAATAATTTTAAGAATGAGGACAAAACATAAAAATATACCAATAAAATTATTTATATAAAACACAGAGGATGTTCTGCATATGGCAGGAAAGAGTAAGACAGTAACAAAACTGCTCTCTTACAGAAAACAATGATAAATTATGGACAAAATGCAAAATATCACTACTTGAGAACTCTAAAAAGTAAATGAGAGCAGGTATATTTTTGAAAGAAGTTGTAAAATGGAGCAAGCAGTCAACATAGGATTAATTTTTGATATTTAAGGCTTTCCCTTTGAAGGTAGGCCACACTGACAGTAAGGATCAAGGCCCCTGAAACAACAATAGAAAATTTAATGTCTTTCTGGACTGAGAGCCCAGTAAATAGATCCCAGATCAATCAGGGCACCAGAGAGCCAGGAATGAATCAGGAAAATAAGACTCGGAGAAAGAAACCCACAGTCTGTGCACAGTCTCTACCCACGTTTCTGGCCGACCTCCTGCTGCAAACATGAGGCACATGTCATGAGGTTCAGCCAGAAATAATCAGTCACCTGAGATTTGAGCTCACTGCAGGCAAGAGATCTGGAGTCTTACCAAATTAACAGTTTTCAAAGACAAACCTCAACATTATTTGAAAAAAAAATTAAATCTCGAGTCTTCATATAATAGATTTACAATGTGTAAAATTTGGCTCAAAACTACCCAACTGGTAGATCAGGAAAGTTTCATCTATTCCCAGGGGAAAAGACAATTTACAAACACCAACTCTAAAACAGTCCCAATGTTGAAATAATCAGGTAGGAAGTTAACACAACTATAGTTGTGATAAATTAGGATAAAGGAAATGATGATCATAATGAATAAAAACATGAGAACTATTGATTAAAAAAAGCTACATACAGTTTATATATATATATGAGGGGTCTTCAAAACATTATAGGAAATGTGTATTATAGAAGAAAGCTATGTATAAACTTCAGTTTTTGGCACCAAAAGAAATTTGTATTTTAATTCCATTTTTAACAAACTTTATGAAGTCCCCTCATACATATTATACATATATGCACACATTTATATACATACATTTATATACACACACATATGTACATACATATGTGAGTATATAAACAAATAAAACAAATGGAAATTTTAGAGTTGATTTTAGAATACTTTTTTTATCTAGATATATATGTACATACATATAACACATTCTCCCTATCTATCTATCTATTGCCACTGGATAGACTTAAGAGAATGGCAAAAATAATCAATGGCATTGAAAATAAATTTAGGTATTCTCCAAATTCCCCAATCTGAAAAGAAAACATTTTTTAAAATATTGTTTAATTTTGAGACACTATCAAAAAGTCTAAAAAGATAACTGCAGTCTTAGAAGAGAGATGTAGAAGGGAAAAAAATTAAACAGCTAATGGTCTAAATGTACCAAATTTAGTGTAAAAAATAAACTAGCAAATTCTCAAAGAGTAGGGCACACCAAATAGGATAAACATGAGAAAAAGAAAGTCTATGCACATCATAGTCAAAGCATTTGAAAGTAAAACACATAGAGACATCCTTGCTTTAGCCATTTCAACGAGTCAAAGAAGAGAAGAAAAAGCAAAGTTTGGAAAGGAAGGGAAAAAATGATATTTGTTCAAAGATGACATGATTAGTTACAAAAATAGTCACAAGGAGTCTACAAAACTGCTATATGACTTTAGCATGCTTGAAATATAAAAAGTGAATTAAGTGTATTCTTATATACAGGTAGCAAACAACTGGAAAATTGAATTTAAAAAATAATTCTACTTGTAATAGTATAGAAAAACTTCAAAAATATTTAATAATATGTTTAACAAAAGGCATGCAAGATCTCTTCAGTTAGAACATCAAAATATTGCAAAGGGAAATTAAAGAAAATCTAAATAAATAAAGAGACCATGTTTATGTACTGTAAGATTTAATATTCTTTTTTTTTTTTAGTATAGAGTCTCTCTTTCCCTGTGCTTCCCAGAGAGAGACAGAGAGAGAGAGAGAGAGAGAGAGAGAGAGAGAGAAACAGAGACAATAGGGAGGGAGAAATGATCCCAGGAGGTATGGGGCAATGAGACACAGCAATCCCTTCTCCTCCATTTTCCTCTTGAGATTTTGGGCAAGTACATGGACCCGGCATGATTTTCAAGCCACCAAGTCCAGGACTCAAACAGTGTAACTTGCCATGTGGATCTAGCACTGTAACCTCCATGTGATCTGTTGGCCCAAGATTTAATATTCTTAAGGTGCCATCTATCCCAAAATTTATCTATAGATTAAGTGCAATTTTAGTTTTAATCTCAGCAGACATTTTGTATAGAATTTGACAAAATCCAAAATTCATATAGAAGTACAAATAACCTATAATAGCCAAGTAATTTTGTAATACAACAAATTTGGAAGACTTACGTTGCCTATTTTTAAGACATATTATAAAACTATAGTAACAAAGACAGTATAGTATTGGCTAAAAGGTAGGCATTCAAAACAGAATAGAGAGTTCAAAAGCAAATACAACTGACTTTTTTTTTTTTTTTTTGGAGAGGTTTCTCGCTATAGGGCGCGTGCGCTCGCCAGACAGACAGAGAGAGACATAGAGACAGAAAGCGAGAAATCACCCCCCAGGGGGGATGGCCACGCCGCAATCCCTTCTCCTCCATTCTCCTCTCGGGATCTTGGGCACGCACGCACATGCGCCCGGCGTGAGTTGTAAGCCACCGGGTCCGAGACGCGAACCGCGGTCGACTACGTGGGAGTCCAGCGACATAGCCATTACGCTAACTGCTGGTTCCCAATACAACTGACTTTTGATAAAATTGTCAAAAAGTCTTTTCAACAAAGAGTGCTAAAGCAAGCAAGAAACACATACAAAAAGAAAAAAAAATAGACAAAAGCCCTTAGTTCGTAAAATATACACATAGTAACTCAAAATAGATCACAGATTAAATGTAAATGCAGAAAGAAAACAAGAGAGAAAAAAATTTGTCCTTGGTTTAGACAAAGATCATGAACAGGAAACCAACATGTGTGAATCATAAAAGAAAAAAAAACATAGAAATAAAATCTTACAGAAGTGAAAAATTTTTATTTTCAAAAGATAATACTAAGAAAATGAGCTATAAGAATGCTCACCACACATGTACTTTGAAAAACTAATGCTTCTCTAAGTTAAACTTAGGTCCACACAGAGACCCGTGCATGGTCTCAGCAGCTTTATCCACTGTGACAATAAACTGGAATTAACACAAACATACTTCTACAAATAAATGGACAAAATAGAGCATATCCATATAATGAAACACTATGCAGCATTCAAAAGGAACTACCAATACATGCAACAATATGCATGAATCTCAAAATCATACCGAATGAGAGATGCCAGACACAGAAGATTCATCTGTAAGATTCCATTTATATGATAGTCCAGAAAAGTCAAATCCAATCTACAGTGATAAAAAGCATATCTGTGGTTTCCTGATGTTGTAGGTGAAAAAAAAGGACAGACTACAAAAGGTCACAAAGAACCTTTTGGAAGGGATAAAAATGTTCTCTGGTATGTACATCTAAAATTCACTGAATTGCATATTCTAAATGGATGCAGTATATCTTATATATGAACTATACTTTAATAAGACTAATTTTAGAATTATATATAGAAAAATGTAAGTAAATCTTAGAAAGAAACCAAAAATTAAGTTAAGACAGTATTTAGATAATGGGATTACAGGAATTTTATTATATTTTTTTCTATTTGTACTTTGAGGAATTTTACAAACTCTCTTTAATAAACATGAATCTATTTATAGAACAGTCTATTGGATTTATCAGATTAAAGCCAACACTTTAATGCACAGTAAAATGTATGACTGCAGTATGGACTTTAGTCTAAGATAACTTGTTACCAAACAATGTTCTTCTTGTTGGTCAGACTGAAGGGCAGAGTGGCAATCCCAGAGGGATGAGTATCCTCAGTTCTCTACATTTCAGGCATGAAATTGGAACAGAAACAATTCAATAATTTATCAGAAATTGTGTTTCTAGCAGAATAATTCTTTCCTGCGGCTATCTGAAGAACTGAGGCCTGCATTGATATACTTCATTAGCTCTGAATTGTTTGGTGTATTCAAAACTCATCAAGTATACCGGCTATAGAGTAACAAAAAATTAAAGGATTTTGAATCTATAACTTGAGTTTGAATCTTGGTTCTTTAATTCTGTGTTACTGTGGTGTTTTTAAACATAGCCCCCAAATCCTTAACATACCTCCTACTGAGATAGCTTTCTGTGATCCTTGAATATGGTGTTCTTCTTACTGCTTTACCAAAAGGAATGGCAGAATTGAGGTTATGCATCTTCCAAGGCTAGTTCAGAAGAGGTTGTGTAACTTCACATAGTTCTCCTGAGAGAGCTGCATTGGGAGAAGCTAGTCACCATCCATGAGGTCTAACAACCCAGAGACTACCATACTCAGAGGTCGCATGTGGGCACGCCAGTCTAATTTCAGAGTGGTGCTCCAAGCCAACAATTAGCAATCAACTGCCAGTCATGTAAGTTTGCCATTTAGGATGTCCAGCACAGCCCAGGGAAGCCTTCAAACGACTGAAGCCTAAATTGGTGTCTGACTGTAATTACATCAGAAGTCCCAATACAAATTGCTCAGTCAAGCACATCCTGAATTCCTGACCCACAAAATTGTGGGCAAAAGAGAAAGGTCATTGCTTTTAAACACAAAGTTTTAGGAGTAACTTGTTGTGCAGCAATAGTCCCCATTAATAGTGATCCTGGGTGACGATTTAATGCTCAATGAAGCAAGCCAGACTATGAAAGACAGGCATTGTATGTCCCCATTTAATATGTACTGAATGTGTTCACTCTATAGCAGAAACAGGAGACTTAATAGCAAAAAGGTTTAATAGCAGGAAGCCAATGGTAGATATTAGAGACAGTTTAGGATGGGGATGGGTAATAGGGGGTATAAAGAAGGGGATCAGGGGAAAAAACAAACAAAATATTTAACAGATACAAAAATGAAAAGTTATCTGTTGGTGATATGGTATATGGTAGTATCTATGACTTGTCTAATATGCACTATATTCATGCTGGGAAAAACCATGTTATACACTGTAAAGATGTACAGTGATTAAATGTAAATGTGGGAAAAAAACAGTTATCTTGGGTGAGTCACCTGATCTCTTTAAGGCTCAAATCTCTAGAAAGGAAATGATATGTACTGTTCCAAGGTTTAGATGAGATTATATATTAAAAGGATGTTGTCAGCTTGGACTACTGAGTAAGTGCTTGTAGTTTTATTTCATTCAAATATTTATTCAACATGTCTGATAACATTAAACTTTTTTTTTTTTTTTTTTGAGATGGAGATGTTTTTGCCACAGGACGCATGCGCTTGCCATAAAAACAAAGATGGACAGAAGACAGAAAGTAAGACCCCACCCCCCCACCACCGGGGAAATGGCCACACCACAATCCCTTCTCCTCCATTCTCCTTCCAGGATCTTGGGCATGCACGCACATGCATCCAGCATGAGTTTAAGCTGAACCACGATCGACTATATGGGAGTCCAGCGACATAACCATTACAAAATCCCATCACATGGGTGGTGGGGTGATTTTTCACTTTCCCTTTTTTTGTCTCTTTCCATCAAGCGCATGTGCTCTATGGCAAAAACCTTTTTAAAAGGGGGGATGGGGGAAGCATTTAAGGAGACTTGAAAAAGTTCATGGAAAAAAATGAAATTAAAGTATGAATTATTTTGGGACCATCAGATGGCATAATGGTTACGTTGTGGACTTCCACGTACATGACTGTGGCCCGAGTCCTAGGCCTGGCAGCTTAAAACTAATGCCCAGAGCATGTGTGTGTGCCCAAAATCTCATGAGGAGAATGAAGGAGTAGAGATTGCAGCATGGTGATTTCTTGCTTTCTGTTTCTCTCTCTCTGGCAAGCACATGCATCCTATATATATATAAATAAAAAATAAAAAAATACACAAAAATTCTCTCTAAAAAATGTGTGAGTTATTTTGGTACCAAAAAAAAAGATAAAAGGAAATCTGTGCACACTTTCTCCATGATACACAATTTCCATAAACTTTTTGAAGAACCTCTCATATGTGTGTCCCTGAGCGTGTGTTTGTGTGCAGGTGTGTGTGTGTGTGTGTGTGTGTGTGTGTGTGTGTTGATGGGAGTTGGGGACATTCGTAAAAAAAAAAACAAAACAAAAACCTTTCTCATTCAGTATTTTATTAGGTCCACTGAACCACTTCATAACGTGAGCAGAAGGTCACATCATTGATGTGGAAGGCAACATGTTTAGGAGGTGCAGTAAAAGAGCTGACTCACAAACCCACTTCATACCCAGTGTTTTCCCCCTGTACATCTTGTAGACAAAATACTCACCCAACACTTAAGAACAGGAACTAGATATAATGGTGAAGTTTTCATTGCAGTCGAGGCCTCTGGCAGAGGAAGGTAAGAGAGAAGGGGCCCCTATTCAGGAGGAGAGACCTCAGTTTCTTCTTAGCTGGGAAAGACCATTCTCCACTGCAGACACGTGAAAGGCTGTATACAAATGCCACATTTCATTGGCTCAGATCCAAGTGAAAGGGACTAAATTCAATCTGCTATTTGTATTTTTTTTTCTTTCTTAGACAAGTTTAGGATTTTAAACAGCTTGGGGATGGGGACAGCAAAGAGAAAGAAAGAAACAGGAAGAAAAGAAGGAAGGAAGGAAGGAAGGGAGGGAGGGAGGGAGGGAGGGAAGAAGGGAGGGAAGAAGGGAGGGAAATAAAGAAAAGAGAGAAAGAGAAAAAGAATAAGAAAGAGAAAAATGTAGCAGCTCTGACTCAGAGTTGTGTCAAGAAAACTGTTTCAGGAAAGGCTGGAAGGACTTTGTTGGCAACAGAGCGGGCTCTGCTCATAGTGTTTCAGAAGACGAGCTGAAGCGTTTCCCTCCCTTCGCTCTCGCTATGGTACCTGGCACAGAGCAGCGCTAGCAAGAGCTGTCCAGGAGCAATAAAGGAAGAGGAGTGTTCACCTGCACCTCCCAGGGTGCTGCAGATGTTTTGAAGAGATGTTCTCCAATTGCATCCCGGGTGCTGAGTTATTAGTCTGTTAATCTCAAATAGAAATCTACGTTGTGCTGAGTCTGGCTTTTCCTTTTCCTTAGCTACCACACCCCTCTCAGCCCTTCTTTATTTCCAACCCAGGAAGAAGCAGCATATTTTCTAAGCAATCAACACATTCCATCTTTCTTCAGACAAAGGACTCAATCTCAGGATGAGCTTTGCATGCCTCTGGTTGTAAGAGCCAACCCATAGCTCCCTGAATCTCATGATGGCAAGAGCAGAATGCGGTAAAAATTCCAATTTAAAATTACTGTTATGCAAAAAACAAAAGACGAACAAAACCAAGATAAACACCATAATTTCCAACCTCTTCCTTCACCCACCAGGATAAAGTGCCAGGCAGTTTTATTATTCTGAGATGCACTGGGACTGGCTGGTGATGTGGTCATGAAACCTCTGTGATCTGGGAAGGTTCCCGGTTCATGACCTGAGGGGTCCCCGTACATCCTGGGTGTGTGCCCATGATTTAGGTGGGCTGAGGCTGGGGGCAGATTGTGGCATGAAGCCTCTGTTGGGAGGTTTCTTCTCTTTCTCTCGAGAAATAAATAAGTAAACTTTAAAAAAACAGGACTCACTCCTCTGATATAAAGAAAGATTCATAACCAGGACTTAGGATTCCTAGGTCCTTACTCTGTTTCTAACAACGTGGCCATGTGGCTTCAGAGAATCATGTAACATTCTGATTTTTTCTTCTTATGAAAGTAATTATATATTCCTCATATAGTTTGAAAGCTCCTCTTCAGTTCAGATGATGGACCATTGCACAGCCAAGTCAGAATTCTTGGTCATCCCTCCCAAACTTGTCACTGCACCAGTCTCTTTCATCCTGTCATGCACTTACTCAGGCAAAAATATGTTATGATCACTGGACTCATCCTCTCTGGCCCAGAGAACAGCCACGCCATACCCAAGTACCATTGTTTACTTAACAACATGTCCTGAAGTCTGATCATTTCTCATCACCTCCACAGCTGCAACCTGAGATCAAGCTATCATGTCTCCATTTGATGATGACATGAGCTCCCTGTTCCTCTCCAGCTTTTGCTCTCGTATTACCAACATCTGCTCTATACACGAGAGCTAGAGAGGCTGTATTATAAATGTAAACTAAACCACGTCCATGCCCTGTTCACAAGTCTCCAAGAGCTACTCATCACTCTCGGGACAGTGCTCCAAACTCCACAACTGGATTCTACTCGTGTAACTCTAGGCCATTTCTCCAACTTTATCTCCTTCTGCCCTTCTCGCTCACAGTGTTCCGTTCACCCTGGCCTTCCTGCTGGCCATGAAAAACAAACCTGGTCCAGCCTATGTGGTGTAGTCAGAAACATACTGAACTGTAGGAGTGGAAGCTACCCAGCTGACTGCGTTCAGATCCTCTACCTTATTAACCTGAAACACGCTGGGCATCTGTGCCCAAGGTCCTGATAGGCTGGAAGAAGGGGACTAGAGGACTTACAGTCATTTATTTGAGTAACTTTACACTGGGGGAAGGGGAACATCAGACATTTCAAAGGCAATTAAAAAGAGCCCCTCTCTTGCTCACTTGCTCAATGGTACACAAACGTGATCTCTATCATAAAGGAAAAAGAAATTCTTGCCTCCGGGTCATAGTACTGCTCTTCCCAGGCCTGAGATGCTTTTTCTACTTCATGCAGGTCTCTGCCAGTGCCATCTTTTCAGAGACGACTTCCCTGACCACCCTACCTGATATACCCACTTCCATGACCTCCTTACACCGCTTTGTTTGTCTCCATCACGTTTATTACTGAGATGATGCTCTTCTTTGGTTTATTGCTCTCTTCCATTAGAATTGAACCTTTAGGAGATTAGGATCTCTGTCTTTCCATCACCACACCCTACTTAGTCGAGTGCCTGCCCCATAGTAGGCACTCGATCCACATTTGTAAAATGAATGGAGACTAGCCATTGCACTTAAAAACTTGCAGAAAAGTTTAAAGCTGAAGAGCTGAAGGGAACATTATGAATTATCCATTTTGCCTGCCCTTGCGAAAAAGGAGAGGATTTACATGCAGGTTTGTAAATCTTTGGCAAACACATACACTTTTCAGGAAATAACCTACTTGGTTAAGTGAGGAACTCCATGGGGAAATGAATGAATTAGAAGTAATACATTTTACTAGACATGGTGTGTTATTGTCCACTCTGCTTGAGGAACTGGCTTCAGCCTGAAGTAGTGAGAATACCACAGCTGACAGCCAGGACAGAAAATGTCCTTTATTAAGGACCAAATACCCCCCCATGAATGAGGGGAAGGTAGTCTGGGGCAAGGCTTCAAGAGGTCTCTGTCCCCCTCGACCACCTTCCCTATTTTACTATCTCATCCACTGGTTAAAGATTTTTTTTATGCTGAAGGCATGTGCACATGCACGATATATATATATATATATATATATATATATATATATATATATGAGAGAGAGAGAGAAACAGAGGGAGAGAAAGCACTTACCAACTGGGCCTGGTCACACCACAATCCTTTTTCCTCCAATTCTCCATCCCATCAGAATTCTGGACATGTACATTTGCACCACCACCATGTAAGCTGCCAAGGCCAGGCCTCAAACCCTGGACAGCGATCTGAGATCCAGCTTCGTCTGCATAGCACTTAACTCTTGCCCTACAAGGCTGACCCAGTTTCATAATTTTTAACTCTATAGTTACTAAGAAAGCCAACCTTTACATATGCTAAAAAGAACTCATAACTGAGGACTATTTTTGAGCTCTGTCTCTTCCTTCCTGTTTGATTTTTGAGCAAATTCCTTCATCTGTCTGAATTTGTTATTTTATATTTTGAAAAACTTGCTGTAATATGAAAAACAAGGATGCTAATTTCTACTTCATCAGCCTTTCTCTGAGGTAAGGTATTTACCAGAGACTGAAAATATTAGAGATTCCCATTGTGACATTGCATGGTATCCTGAGTTTCACAGGAAATTCTGAGGTTTGACTTTGAAAACTTTCCTGTAGCTAGATTTTTATCAGATGGAGGTGAAGGGATAAGACAGCACTACAAAGATAATAACCACACACTGCACAACTATTACTTCAAATTAAAGAAATGATATAGTCATATATTTGGAGATTATGTAATCGTGTCATGCTAAAAAAATCATAAAATATTTTGGCTCCTATTGGGTATGGGGGAGGAGATACCAAAAACTCTAGACTGGAATAAGGCAATCCTAGGAAAACTCTATCATATCTCTTGGTGAATAATTAAAAATGCTACCTTCCCACACACATTCTGAGAACTTCCTGTAAAATGAGTCATCATGTTCTGATGGCAAGTATTTGCTAAGCATCTACTATATTTCCAGTTCTCAGATTCGTGCCCACTCACTGGAGGACAACCTAGGTGCCCACAAGAAAGGCTGCAACATCACAGCATGTATATACAGTAAGGGTTCCTCCAGGCCTCCCTCAGAGGGACTTACACCCATTTATTTGGGTATCTATATACTAGAAGAAGGGGAACATCCAGACATTTCAAAGGCAGTTGCAAAAGAAGTTGAGAATGATACTCAGGGACTCAAAGCATACTTGGAATAGGCCCTAGATTGTCTGTCAGATAAGAGAAAAGAGTCCTCACCTAATTCTTGCTCACAAAGGGACGGTCATTCTCCTGGTCCCCAAACATGTAACTGCCTTGAGCACAATACTTGGTTGAATCCTCCTTCCATTGTTTGCTTGACTGTGTGATAAAACTAAAAAAGTGAGGAAGGCAAGAAGAGGTATTTATATGACCAGCCAAGAGAGAAAACCAAAACAGAAATCTCATCCTGAAGTTAATTAAAGCAATTAGTGATACTCTCAAAGGCTTTAAGGATGGGGGGTGGTCATGTCCAATATATTCACAGTTCATTGATCAGTCTGGTCCCTTCAACACTCAGAGGGTCCAGGAATGTAACAATGAGCTACCACAAACACCAAAAAATTTTAGGCCCCACTGCAAGTGTAAAATGCAGTATTTATATGACAGGAAATTAACAGACTCTGGACTCTAAGATATGTCCCTTAATCTGGAAAACACATTTTTTTTTTCCCATCCTTGTTTAGAAGAAGGATCAGAAACAGTTTGCATTCACATGGGGTAGGCACAATTACACATTTGCAGTCTTTCCCAGGAAGACTGTATTTTAACTGTCTTACTCTCTGTCATATTCTGAAGGGATATGGACCACTTGGACATTTTGAAGAATATCAAGCTGGGCCACTATGTTGACACATCATGCCCATTGGGTCAGATGAACAAGAAAGGGAAAGTATGTTCAAGGTTTAGCGACGTGTGTGCTCCAGAAGGTACAAGATAAATCCTATGAAGAGTCAGGGGTTTACTGCATCAGTGAAAAATCTTAGGATTCAGTTGTCAGTGGCATACCGAAGCTTCCCTTGCCAACTAAAAAAAGGAATCAGTGCATCTTGCAGTTCACACCTACAGGAAGGAAGCAGAATACTTGGTAGGCCTCTTTGAGCTCTGGAAACAGAAAATGACACACTTGGGAATATTGCTCTGACCCATTTTCCAAGTGGCATGGAAGGCTGCCAGCTCTGAGTGGCTTACAGAGCAAGAAAAGGCTCTGCAGCAGTCAGGCTATGGTGTAAACAACCCTGCCATTTACACCATATGGCTCAATGGGCTCTGTAGCACAGGAGTTATTGGTGATAATACAATAAATACTGCATGGAATTATTGTAAGTGCAAATCAGGAGATTCACAATGTAGAACCTTAGGATTTGGAGTAAGATCATGCCATCTGTAAGAGAGCTATGCATGGAGTGCCTATGCGTGTGTGTGTGTGTGTGTGTGTGTGTATGTGTGTGTGTGTTGTGGGTAGTAGGGGGCATTCTGACATGCTACTGAATCTTATCAAGAGATCATGTAGCTATTATCCAGAAGATTCCATGAGCTGGTCTGTCAGACCCACCATATCATATGGTAGTGTAAATCTCATCATAATGGAAGTGGCATATCCAGGATTAGGACCCAGCAAGCTCATAAAGTACAGGTAAGCTGCACAAACAGGTAGCCCAGGTCCCAGGTTTCCTACTACTGTTGCTGACATTTGTCACTCAACATACACTTACAGACATGCTGGGAGTAGGGAAGAACCAAGTCAGCTTATTTCACAGAGAGGTATTGGCTATATACATGGATTCAAGGACACAAGACAAAAAAGGACCACTGCGATATAACAGGCAAGTCTTAAAGGCTGCCATGGTTATCCACTTTATGGAGAAGGAAGAGATTCATGGTGAGGTAGATGTGGATGCATGACTTGACTGGCTGATCAGGGACCTTGATAGTACAACATGAGCTGACCCTCCTGTGTCTGTCCAGCACTAACCCAATGACTTTATGAAGTTAACAAGGCAGTCCTGCCAGAGTTCTCACTGAAGTTAGTTTTCAGGGAGAAGGAAGCAAACAGGGGCTACTGTAGAAGTTCCTCCTTAATGTTTAGTGGAAGACATAAGCCCCAACTCAATACTCCACATAAAATACACTCCAGTTTCCAGGAGCGTGTTTACAAAGATTTCAGCCCTCTACTTCTTTTAAGCTAACTTTGATCATGCACATAAAATGAATAGCATACACACATACACATACCCTAAAACCGAACAAATCACCTACAGACAAGGTGAACAGCACAAAGCTCCAAAGGAGCTGAAATTGATGAAGGGTTCCTCTGGCCTTTGGATCCCATGACAAGGAAGCCAAGGGTGGGAATAGCTTCCTAGAGCAGTGGCTCTTTTACTTACTCATGCATCAGAATCATCTGAAAAGCTGTTAAACCACAGATCATAGGGTCCTACCCTAGAAAGGCAAGGTCTTGCATTTCTAGCAAGTTCTCAGGGGATACTGGTGCTCATGTTCTTGACCTATCCTTTGAGAATCACTATCCTGTAGTAATGAAGGCTCAAAGGCAGACCCTACGGGCACCACTCTGGGCCCCACCCAGACTCCAGAAGCCTTCGGTAAGACAGACTGCTTGCATTGCAGTTAGGAGTATGGGCATTGGAGTTCGATTCATCTGGGTTCAAATACAAAATTTAGCACTGATGAGGTATTTGACATATGACAAATAGCCATCATCTTGTGAGTCTCGATTTTCTCACCTTTAAACTGGGAATAATAATAAAATATATCTCATAAGAATGCTATGAGGACTTAATTAGATAACATAAAGGAAAAAATGTCATCGTTTATAACAAGCCTTTTGTAAGTAAGGGTACTACGATGACAAATGACTCTAGTGTTTTCTTTTCTTTTCTTTTTTTTTTTTTTTTGAGAGTTTTTTTTCAATAGGGCGCGTGCACTCACCAGAAAGACAGAGACAGAGAGACAGAAAGCAAGAAATCACCCCCCGGGGGGGGTGGGGATGGCCACTCTGCAATCCCTTCTCCATTCTCCTCTCAGGATCTTGGGCATGCACATACACGTGCCCAGTGTGAGTTAAAGACACCAGGTCTGGGACTCAAACGGTGGTCAATCACATGAAAGTCCAGCGACATAGCCATTATGCCAATTGCTGGTCCTGACTCTAGTGTTTTCTAAGCTATAAAGAGCTGGCTGATGGTAACAGACTGTGTTTCTACTGGCTTTAGGCCTGATTCTTCAATTCCAATATTCATCTTCTCAGAGTCGGAGAAGTAATAACATTAGGAGGCAAGGAAAGAAAAGAAACTGAATCTGGGGCTGTTCCTCTTCCCTACCTACCTCAGCTCAGCCCTTTACTCCATGTCAGTCTGTTCAAATTTGGACTTGGACTTCCCTGAGAATCAGTTTCCTGTCCTTTTTATCCACAGTGCCAAATAACAGTGAGCATCCCTATTCTTTTCTCCTGTCTCTAACAGGCTTGTCTCTCTTTTCAAAGGCTGATGTAATCACAGTAGCTAGCACAATGCCAGGCAGGTAACACACACACAAAACATATTTGTTGAATTGAATTAAATGTACACAAATTAAGGAGGCAGGACTTCAGGTCTACATCTGCTTCTGAGTCAATGCAAGACCTTGATTAGCCACTCTCCCACTCCAGGCTTCAGTTATTCAGTTCTTCCTCAGACTTCTTCCAGCTTAAAGTTATAGCTATGATGTAGTGCGCAGAGACCAGAGCTCGAAGTCAGGAAAGCAGTGTTAGGGACCTACATGTGCTACTAACTCAGGGTGGAGAACAGCTTCTTCTCTCTGTGTTTCAGTTTTCTCTTCTGTATTACGGGATGAATTCTACAAACTCATCTCCTACTCCACAGTTTTGTATTTCTAGATACTTTATTTTAGGCCTATTGAGGGTTCAAGGTCAAGATCTTTAAATAGTATCTGATAAGAGAGAGGACATATTTCCTTCCATTTTTAAGTGACCACATTTCCTGAAAGCCTCTAGGATACTGGATGAAATCAAATCTCTCATAAGAATGGACAACGATGACCATTAATATTGCATGTAGTCATTAAAATAAGTAGCATGATATTACTCTCAACTCAGATGGTATTTTTTAATTGGGAGTCTGCTGATACTTTAACAAGACAAATGCAGGCAAGGAGGAATGGCTACTTGAGTCACCCACTCGAATCTTTGCTGTATGCGTTTTCAAGCTTAAAGGGTATTGGATAAGGTAGCAAAGACAGCACTGGGTTACACTTTAGAATATGTGGCTTCAATGCCAGGTTCTTTCACATTCTAGCTCTGTGGTCAAATGACAAAACCTCTCTGGGTCTCAGTCCGTGCCTCTGTGACTACTCACTTCATAGGGCTGTTGTAAACATCACCTAAGATAATGGATATGAAATGTGTTGTAAACTATTAAGCTCTCTCCAAAAAGAAGGCATTGGCATTATGTAAATAAAAATCAAATGACACATTTTGCAAGCATAAACTGGGACCGGTTATTTGGAAAGTATTCTCATTTAGTGGGGTTTTATGAGTGTATACTCCCTTTCTTTATTACAAAGTTTCTAATAATCTCTTTCCAAATCCTGATTTCAGACTCCCTTTGCCTTCCCCAATCATATTTTCTAAATATCTCCATCCTCACACTGCCATTTATTACTGAACTGCAGGTGGCATTAGGGGAGACAATTGGTTAGAAAAATGTACATATACATATTCTGTACAGAGACAAACAAAATTAAGCCAGGGCATTTAGATTCTAAGCCAAGATATTAAAAAGTATACATCTTCCCTGTGGGTCTGTGGGAGCTGCTTATATTAGTGATACTTAGTCTGAAATTAGGTTTAACAATTTTGTCCCTGGTTGTAGCCTCAAATTTATTCACATGTAGAATTAACATGGAGAGGGAACAAATGAAACACATTCAAATGAGTTTTTTCATCTTAAAAAAAAAAAAAAAAAAGAGTTTCACAAAGCCTTTTGGAGTCTCTTGGCTAAAAGGAAATCCTTTTGCCATTAACTTCTCCTGCAGAGAGAGCCTGCCTGCTGTAAGATCATGATGAGGGTAAGCATTAATTAAATCTAACTGCGAGAGAATAATTATGTACACATATCCGTCAGGGCGAGTTGTCACTATCCAGTAACAAAGTTAGATACAAACTCCATCAGCAGAACTGTCAGGCGGCTGTTAAAAGGATATAAATGTGTCCCAAAAGGATCATTTCATTGTGTGGGGGGGAGGGGGATTGATTGCAAAGGATTAATGAGGCGAGGGGCTTGTGTTTTCAATTGGATGTAAAATGCAAACCGAGTAAGTTCTGATATCATCATTTAACCTTAATGTTTAGCTACATTTGCATTTCTAACACGTGGTAGGGACAATTAGACCTTGTACATCAAACCAACGTTTTCCATCATGGAGTGAGATTAAAGGTTAGTGTTTCCAAGTTAAATTGCATGAAAGTTTACAATAAAATCATAAAATCTAATTTACACAGATGGCATATTCTTAATAATAATTAGGCAAGGAAACAAATATAAATCCCACCAGAGTAATCAGGGGATTCAGTAAAAGGCATTTTCTTTTTTTGGCTGCTGTTATTTTTTGTCGAATTTCAGCCAAAGATCTGAGGCATGTGTATTTGCAGAGACCTCACAAAGGTGATGTGAGTGCAAGTCTTGAATACAGGCACCGAAAATAAGCTGTGATGCAGGAGAAAAGACAGCAGCATTGGATATAAATAGATCTTATAACACTTGACTGACTGTGACCTTGGCAATTTTATGTCTCTGCACATCATTTTCTGTTGCCAAACAAGGGCTAGAAGAAGAGTTGTTGGGGGCACTCATTTGGCATAGTGGCTAAGGCACTGGATTCCCACATGACTAACCATGGTTCAAGTACCGGACCTGGCAGCTTGAAAATCACACTGGGAATGTGTACGTGCATGCCCAACATTCCAGGAGGAAAATGGAGGATAAGGGACTGTGGCATGGCCACCCCCAATGGGGGGGGGTGATTTCTCACTTTTCATCTCACGGACTCTCTGTGTCTTTCCTCGCCAGTGAACACAAATACCCTATGGCAAAACCTTAAAAAAAAAAAAGTAAAGAAGAAAAGTTGTTATAGTAATACAAATGAAAGCACCTAGTAAAGAACAGTAACTGGCCCAAAGTAAGTGCTAAATAATTGTTGTTTCCTCTTAGATATATATCCCAAAGTAAGAATAGAATGATAGCAGCCCACAACATTAGCCTCAGGAATCACCCATCCTATAAATCCTTCTTTACTTGAGGAATCATAGGGAATGATGATTCCCAGGCAAGGCAAAGGAGTAAGAAGCCTGACTGATTCTACTGCAGCATAGGTAGAAAACTACAATCGTCAACCCAAGGTCATTTATCCCACTGCACTTTAATCATTTGTACTTATTGTTCTTGAATGCCTGAGTGGTTGATTGACAGACTTGTTTCCTCCATTCCTTGAGCTCCATAAGAAGGACCCTCTTATGTCTGGTTTCCTGTCGCAATCTCAGGACTGAGCATGGTGTCTGACACTTGACAGAAACTCAGTTAAAAGAGTAAATGGAAGCCAGGTTGGAGACCGTAGGCAAGGACTTCAGCTTAGACAGAAAAGATAGTAAGGGCTGAAATCCCAGAAATAAAAATTAGCTGTTGCAACCCTCAGAGAGTAGTTAGGAAGAGTCTCATTCTATAGCGAGGATGATTGTTGTGACTGACGTTTGTGGCTATGCGAGGACTATAGGAACTGATCTCAGGAGGAATTCGGTCAGAGAGTTTATTAGAGAACTAGCCATTCTGGGATTCTGTAATTATTAATGTAATTACCTACTCTTGAATACTCAACATCATGGAGTTGTTTCTATGTACTCCTGCCTGCAAGCAAAATGACATCTTTGCAAGCCTTTCCTATCTTAGAATCTATGAAGGTTGTAACCAATGTGGAGTAACTACATTACACTGAGGAAGGTCACACGACCCTTCTCAGTCAATTCCTTTGGCAAAGTAAGAACCTGACAGATATAGGAGGTCAGGTGATACAGTTGTTTTCACAAACCTTCCCAACCTATGACAGATCTAGGTAGTCTTTTAAAAGGGTCTATTTTCCAAAACATCAAAATGGGGGCCAGCAGGTGGTGTGGTGGTTAAGGCAATGGACTCCCACATGGTTGATTGCAGTTTGAGTCACAGATCTGCTGGCTTGAATATTACTCTGGGCATGCATGTGTGCATGCCCCAAATCCAAGGAGGAGACTGGAGGATAAAGGATTGTGGCATGGTCATCCTCAACTGGGGGCGGGGGGCGCTGGGGAGTGATTTCTCACTTTCTATCTCCCTGTCTCTCTCAGACAAACAAATGTGCTCTACGGCAAAGACCTAAAACAAACAACAACGACAACAAAGGTTTGTTTCCATGACCTACTGCACAAATAAGGGAACTATAGATTGAAAGAAATCACTGTTTTGCGTGGACAGTGACCATTTTTTCTTTATCCATACCTCCCCATTCACTCCTCTCCCACCTTCCAGCAAAAGCATCAACAACCAAAACAAAACCAAAATAAAAGAAAATCAGTGCACATAGATTGCTCCTGCCTACACCTATTCCTGATTTGGAATAAATGTCTTTCAGAGGGATAAAAATGAAACTATGTGTAATCATAGATGTTATAAAGAGTTTCACTGAAAATAAAATACAATTTCAGGAGGAATTGGGCCAAAGCCAGAAAATTGAGGTTATGAGATGTCAAGACCCATAAAGAGAATGTCTCACATCTTAAGAAAAATCTTTAACTCTAATTCTTATGGACTGAATTTTATATTTGCCCATTTGATTTTATTTTAAATAATATAACTAAATTTTCAGTATTATTAGTATAATGACCTACCCAATCTAACAGGAAGATTTTGTAAAACGTCTCCCACATAGTAGATGTATTAAAGTGTCATTATACTTCTCCCAATTTTTTCTTTATATATTTTGAAGCTGTGTTGTTACTGTATGTAAGTACAGGTTTCATTTCTTTCCTGATGAATGGTTCCTTTTATGATTAATTAATAACCCACTTATTAATTCTTTTTTGTTTCTTGTTGTTGTAAAGTTTATTTTGCCATATAATTATATTTCTCTGTAAGCTTTTGTTTGATTAGTAGTTGCCTAATATGTATTTTTTCTTTCTCTCCTCTGCCACACTTTGTGTCTTTATGTTTTTAGATCTCTGGTAAATAGCATGTAACTAGATTTTGTTTAGCATAATCTGCCTCTGAATTCTAATATGTAAATTATATTAGTTGTGATTTCAGATGCCTTGGGACTTATTTCTATCACTATGACTATAGCTCTCACTCTTCCCCCCATGTGTGCTTTCTCTTTATGTTCATTCTGCGTTCATTCCACCACTACCCACGTCACTGGAAGTCATCATATCACAGCCTGGGCTTTGCGTTTTTCACACCTTACATTTTCTTTCCTTATACCTGAGGGGTTTCCTTTCCTCATTTTTGAATATATTTCTTAAGAAGTTAGATTCTGTCCAACATTTCTTTTTGTGTGTATGGGACAGAAAGAAGCCTGTGCTAGCTTTGTCTGCCATACTGCTGAGAGTTTACTAAATTTGCCTTCTATTTTTCCACGTAGTAAGCTGAGCTTTTGTTATATAAGCAATACATATAATGTGTGTGTGTGTGTGTGTGTGCACGCACGCACGTGTGTGTGTGTGTGTGTGTAAGGCTGGGACTTTCCCCCTAAACAGTGAAGCCCAATATATAAATACAGAATAAGGGTTTGAGTAAAAAAGCCCTATTACACAGCAAGTCCCCACCCCTTCCACTCAGTGCATTTGGTGTTTGGAATACAGCTTGAAGACTCCTGTTGGTGACTCAGACACTCTGTCCCACATCCTTAATATGTTTACCCCATTCCATCTCAAACATGGGAAAATGCAAAGCTTCCTTTTGTAATCTCCTAAGTGATTAACCCATTTGATTATAGTTCAATTAGAAAAGAGCAAGAGCTGCCAGTTTCCACCCATGTGTTTTAACAGAATTCCCCAAACACATTCCTAGTGCAGGTAGCATGACCTATATGATTTCACATGTTCAAATGGCATGAAAAGAAGATAATTTTGTATATTAAAGAACTTGAATTGGACTCCTGGGTCTGCTAGATTCTCTGTGACATTGAAGGGTCTCCCTCTCCATCATTTCCCATATCGACAAGCTGGTCAGATCACACAAACTTGAAATTCACTTTCATCTTTGATGGACTAAGGCTTGCTTTGACCACCAGAATAAAGATGAAGAGATGACATGTCCCTTCCTAGTTCAGTCTTCCAAAGGCTTCATAGCTCCTGTTTTTGCTACTTTTTGAAACCTTCCAACATGAGAATCAGCCTGGAGCAACTGGCTGACCATCAGTGCACAGGGCAGGTAGGAACTTGCCCCACCCAGCCCAAAACTACCCAGCTGAGCTAAACCCCAATGTTTGACCTGAATTAAGTGCTGAATAAATGGCTGCAGTTTTAGTTCACTAAGTTTCAGGGTGTTTTACTGTGCAACGATGCTGACATAGCATCCTACCATTCTGATGAAAGAAAATATCTTAGAGGTGTGTCCCCCAAGTCCCATTAGAACCTCATTTAGAACCTTCAGCTAAGGCTGCTTTCAGTTGCCTCTCCACTGGCTGAGCCAGACAAAATTCACTGAGGACCCCCTGACATATTTCAGACAGACAAGGAAAACCGCCTGGAGGAGACATACACTTTGAGGAACACAAACTCCTCTGAAAGGCACATCAGGGAAGATTTATGGAGGCAGTTGTGTGCTCAGACTGCAGATTAGCTCTTCCATGCCTCCATCCCACACCTGTGGGTCACTGGCTTTATTGTGGTACTGTCCCTGGTTGTGCCTCTCAGGAGGAGTCTGTGGTCAATAGAAGGAAAGCGAGACCTAGGGAAAAAGCTCTCCAATCAAAAACTGCATGACATTTCCTGTCTTTGAAGGTGCCAGGGCTCTGATCCCAGGATGTCACTAATCTATAGCGTGCCTTCAAGGAGCATTTCCATAAGCATCCTAGTGTATTTCTCACAATAGCTCTGAGATTAAAAAAAAAAAAAAAATAGCTGGAGTAATCACACCTCCAGATGCCTGGGATGGAATCTTGTGGATATTAAGCAGTTTCTCTGAAGACCCACTACCCTTAAGGCAGGGATGGGGTTAAAATGAGGGTTTTTGACTCCACATTCTGGACTTTTACTAGACAACAATGTTTTCAAGTCAGATTTATAATCAAAGACCATTTGGGTTGGAGGAGACCTGCAGAAATTATCTAGCCCATCACCTTTGCTTTCCAAATTAACAACAACAAAGATTTATTAGGTACTTACTATATTCAGTGCAGCCTGCTGGGCACTTTACATACATTAACTCTAATCCTCCTGGTCTCCTTATGTAGTGGCCGACTTACCATTTGCAGATTAGGTAATGGAGATTTAGTGCATAAGTCATTTCCCAAATTTGAGCAAGTCAGTGACAGAGCTGAGATAGGAACCTACCTCTGGCTCCATAACCCAAGCACATCACCACAAAGCCACACCATCTCTTACATGGGGATGCTGAGGCCTGGAGAGTGAAAGGTCTCATCTAGGACCATGAAGCCAGTTTGCTTCATTGTCCATTAATTCATCAAACATTAATTGAGCATCTGCTATTTGTCAGGAAGTAGGCTAGTCTGTGGGAACACAGGCAGGCCTGGACACAGTTGTTGCACTTGAGACTAATTAAGGGAACAAAGGAGAAGTGGTCATAAATTACTGCAGTAAATGGAGAGAAAGGACAAATATCTCAAGGAAGATAGTGAAAAGGCCATCAAACATGGAGGAAGTATGTGTGCTTTTTATTTGGGAAACATTGGAAAGGATTTCATGAAGACAGTGGCTTTAAGATTTTCATTTTGTTTGTTTGAAGGGAAGTAGGCTTTGCATATTGGTACTGGACAAGCAAACTGGAAAAATGGTACAGAAATGATGAAAGGTGGAATTATTTCATCATAGACTTAGGGCTAGTCTCCAGGTAGCTAGCACTATATATTCCTCCTTAAAACCCTTGCCACTATCTCACGATTTAAGTTTAACTTCCCTGTAACAATTCAGGGAGACCCACACAAATATCTTCAGTAGGGAGACAAGGCTGCAAAGGGAGCAAAAGGGTTAGGGGGACAAAAGTGGGGACCCAAAAGGTAAAGAGCAATCTGGGGCTGCCTGTTCACTTTAGGCAGAGCAACAACCCACTAAGGCAACTAATGTAAAAGTTTAAAAATGTTTCTGTTCTTGTTCAACTAAGTGAATAATTTACACCTAGTTACTAATAAAAAGGAATACATATTTAATATATAACAGGCATAATACATATGATATATATAGTGTGTGTTTATATAGGATAGACATAAGCCTGCATTCCAGGGACAGTGTCCCACAATTAAAAAAGCACATTGGAGTTTATCTGTCAGGAAGGGTAAAGAAGCCAAATTTCAGAATTTGCCCCTTTTGTGAGACCAGCAGATGGTGTGGTAGTTTAGGCATTGGATTCCCACATGGCCAATCATGGTTTGAGTCCCAGACTTTTGATTTCTCACTTTCTCTCTGTTTCTCTCTCTCTGGTGAATACGTCTGCCTGTAGCAAATTAAAAAATAACAACAACATGGGACAAGCAGTTAGCGTAGTGGCTATGTCACTGGACTCCCACGTAGTCGACCATGGTTCGAGTCCCAGACCCGGCGGCTTAAACTCACGCCAGGCGCGTGTGCATGCGTGCCCAAGATCCCGAGAGGAGAATGGAGGAGAGGGGATTGCGGTGTGGCCATCCCCCCAGGGGGTGATTTCTTGCTTTCTGTCTCTCTGTCTCTCTCTGTCTTTCTGGTGAGTGCATGTGCCCTGTAGCAAAAACCTCTCCAAAAGAAAATAACAACAACAATAATAAATTAATTAAATTAAATAAATTCTTAAGACATGGTTTTGCGTCAAAGAGAGCCTGAAGGGAGAAGCTGACTTTGCTAGGTTAGAGAGTGAGATGTCCTACCTCCTAGAACCTTGTAATTCCTGAACATTCTCACAGCAGCACTGATGGCACAGAAACACTTGCCAATGCAAAAGAAGCTACATCTACCACCCTCTTGTAGCTAGAGTAGGATGGCATCTTTTCACAGCTCAACAGTCTTAGCCAGGGGAGCTGAGAGTAGAACTCAAGTCATCTGGGAATTTAAATGCAGGCTCTGAATTCACAGCTCCACAATCAGGTTCCCTTTTTTGTTAAATGGGGATAAATACAGCACTTACCTAGTGGGGTTATGGGGAGCTTTCAACTGCAATAATATGTGTGATGAGCACAGTGCCTAAAACACACCAAACACTCAATAGACGATAGGTTGTACTATATCTCATTAACCCTTTGCGTTCTGTGAGGCTCTCAACTACCCCCTTTTTATTCATCCATCCATCCATGCATCCATCCATCCTCCCATTCTGTCAATCACTAGCCTATGTTAGTTCTTTGTCAGGTATTTGTGCTACAGAGAGACATGAATCATTATCTTTTCATGACAGAATAGTAAACATTGACTTTGGGGACAGATGTGTTCACATAGATTTTTGACAGACTATAATGAGGGCTGCTGGGGCCACAAGTGCCCAGAGAAAAGCATGGCTCACTCAGCCCAGGTAAGGTCTGAGGAACTGCTTCACAGAGAAGACTCTGAAGACAGATGTTAAAGATGAATAGCAACTTTCTACCTGGGAAGAGAAGAGAAAGGAAGGGAGGGCCGTTCTTGCAAAGCATGACCAGTATCCACACTTAGAAAACAAGTCACGTTGGGGAAGGGAACTAAAGGCTGCAAAACACAATGGCTTGGGGGGTCAGCCAGAGCCAGGAGTAGGATGGAGTCCAGACTAGAAAGGCTCCTGATATAACAGGCAATGGCAACTTTTAATCTGATTAAACAGTGTGCTCTTCATTCCATAGGTTACTTCTAAAAGTGGGTGAGTATATCCCTACTGAGAAATAAAACTGACAAAACAGTATTAATAATTAATCATAGTGGCAATAAAATAGTAAATAATAAAATATTAGAGCACATACAGGGGTTCTTCAAAAACCCTGTAGAAGCTGTTAAGGAAAACGATGCATGGATTTCAAAAATTTGATACTAAAATAAATCCATACTTTAATTCTACTTTAATTTGTGTACCAAAATAAACTTGTACTCTACTTCCACACACTGTAGCAGCTTTTAACTGTGTGTTCAATTCCATGACAGATTTTCAGCTACCCTTTCCGTCTGCTGGAAACCACAGGGCACTTCAGATGAGGTGTGGAGCCTAATGAAGCAGAGAGGTCAGTGTAGGCCAGTGTGTAAAGTCCCCGGGACTTGTGTGTTCAGTATGCATCTTTGACTGGACTCTGTGCTACGTGCTTCACAAGCATTATCTTATTTGAACCCATGGAAACCTTCAAAGATGGTACCATTGTTATCACCCCCTTTGGCTTAATCATGGTTCTTAATTTGCTTAACCATGGTTCTTCTTCCTTAAGCATCAGTATTACCTGAAGACTTAGGCCAATGTTAAATGATTTAACTGGAAAACAGGGAAACAAGTGTAAACTAAAATGCAGATATTCTGATCTAGAATGACATGGCTTCCTTTTTATGATGAAACCTGGAATTTGGGCCTCATGACTGATATCTTTCACATGAGCTGCAGGTCCTTTGTTTTTTGTTTTTTTTTTGGAGAGGTTTTTGCTATAGGGCGCATGTGCTCGCCAGACAGACAGAGAGAGACAGAGAGACAGAAAGCAGGAAATCATCCCCCGGGGGCATGGGCACGCCGCAATCCCTTCTCCTCCATTCTCCTCTCGGGATCTTGGGCACGCATGCACACGCGCCCGGCGTGAGTTTAAGTCACCGGGTCCGGGACTCGAACCGCGGTCGACTATGTGGGAGTCCAGCGACATAGCCATTATGCTAACTGCTGGTCCCAGCTGCAGGTCCTTTGGAGATGTATTCACTCTCCTCTACCTTGTAGAAGACTTCACTTCAAAAGCTTGAGAAGCCCTCAGTGCAAGGGAGAGAATATCAGAAACGCATTCCAGCCAGAGAAGCAACATGGCTAGCTTGAGTGTGTTTTCAAAGGATCACCCTGGCTGCCAGGGTGGAAAATGGATTCATGGGCAACAAAGCTGGATGAAGAAGCCATTGCAGGAATCAGGATAAGGGATGATGAAATCTCACCCATGAAAAGGCAATGACCCAGAAAGGCAGAGATGGGTTTGTGTGACCTTGGAGGCCAATGGGCAGGACCTTGCTGTTAGTGATGATACCAGCTTCTCATTATTTTGGTGTGGCCAGGTGCATCACGTGGGGGTCGACATCTCTTGCATATTATTTCACAATCCACATATAATGCCACCATTATTAGCATTATTTTATAGAAGAGTAAATGGAGGTATACATAGCTCTGATTCATATGCTTAAGACCATCCAGTTAGCCAATGGCGGAATTATTGTTTAAATACAAAATTCTGCTTTTAAAAACCATTACCAAACGACATGACTTTCGTTAAACTCTCCCTCATATCCAAAGAAATCCTCTCACTTTATTTAAATGACAACAACTCCTTCCACTGCTCATGGGATGTTGGGGAGTGGCTACTTAAGAGCTGCCTCAGAAAACACTGTCACCAACAAAAAGGCAGCAATTAAATTCTGCTCTCACCGCCTTCTGTCTGGCTAAGGATGATGCACTTCAGCATCCAGCAGGCCTCTAAGGGAGAAGCCACAGCCACACAAACACATTGGAGCAGCTTTCAACTGTGTGTTCAATTCCATGACAGGTTCTCAGCTACCCTTTCCATCTGCTGGAAACCACTGGGCACCACAAACGAGGTGTGGAGCCTAATGAAGCAGAGAGAGGCCAGGTGCTCCCAGTCTGGGCCAGAAGGCCCATGGTCACTTAGTGGCAGAAGGGGTGGGGAGAGACTGTGAAAGACTGGGGACTCAGACTATCATATTTGGAATTGTGATGGTTAGTGCAGGCTAACAGAGCATTTCTAGAATTGTGTTTCTATCAGCGCTTTGTTCTACATGATGTTAATAAGTCTTCCTGGGAAAAACAGAGATTTTGATCAAGATGGTATTACAGACAGTGAGTCAAACAAAGCAGTTCAGCATTCTGTGCTGGAGGACTGCCCATATATAGTCCCTAATAAGATAAAATACACTTGAGCATCTCCAAGAGGAATAGAAAGCCTATGGAATTTCCAAAACTATTTTTTTTTTTTTTTTGGCATGAAATTCTTTTGTTCAAGAAAAGCTTGATGGCTGGTGGTGAACAAGTTTGGCAGTGCAGAGCTGATACATACTATCCTTACTCTGCAGAAACCATATCCAATGGTGGCTGCAGAGTCATAAGCACAATGTTATTAAGCTGTTTGGGAAGTTGTTTTAATAGCCTCCACTTGAGCACATTTAACATGCTACTTGTCAGAGAGTCTGCCCATGGGGGAAATGGTATTCTCTGGAGGTCGGTGCCAGGAGGCTTTAGTTTATTACAGATCTCTCTTACACCATCAATTTAAAAGTTATAAAACAGAGCCTCTTTCCAGTGATCTTGAATGTTAATACACACATTTATTTGACAAATATATGTTTAGCACTTTCTGTGTATTAGGTTCATGAGTATGAAGCTTCAGAGAGGAAGAGAGTAAACAAATGAATAATTAAAATAATTTTAGACTATGTTACTACTATGGAAGAAGACAGAGAAAGAAAAAAAAAGGACAGTGTAAGGACTAGTAGCAGCTCAGAGATGGAAAAGAGAAGACTTTATAGACTAAATAGTCTTGGGAGATGGTTCTGAGGAGCTGATATTTGAGCCAAGAGCTGGAAGGTGAGAACAGACCAGCCAGGAGAGCAGATGAGGGTAGAAAGAGAACCAGCAAAGAGAAGTAACAGCAGGTTATCAGGCACTACACAGGGGAACCATCTGATGTGTTTGGGAAACATGAAGAAAGCCAGTTTGGCTAGAGCACAAGGAAATGCAGAACAACTGCTATTAGGGAAAGGGGCAGGAGCCAGATCCAGCTTGAACAGGGTCTACAAGCTGTGGTCCAGAGTTTGGATCATGTTCTAAGGATAACATGTAAACCACTGAAGCATTTTAAGCAGATGAATGACCTTATCTGGTTTACGTTTCTAAAAAGATTACTCTGACTGCTTTAAAGAGACTGAACCGCAAAGATGGTGCTGTTACAAGGAGGAGGTAAGAAATGACAGTGATCATAATGGTACAAAGAAAGGGAGAACAGATTTCAGATACCTCAAGCAAAATACAAATCATTTCCTTCATGTATTATTCTGTAAAGCACCCCCCCACCATGTAACTTGTAAAATTTAAGTAACTTGATATCCAATCATAGTCTAAAACAAACAGTAGATATTTATAATCATTATTCACTGAATAACTTACCTGGTTAAGGACCACTTAGAGGTCAGATCAGCTCTACAGCACAGGGAATCCCCTTTCTCAGCCTGTGTGAATCTCAGGAATCCCCCTTCTCAGTCTTTTGTCTCATTCCCACAGTCAGTCCTCACTACATGAAGTATTTGCAATCATGCAAGACTATATATTTCACTTACGAATTTGTTCTTTATTGTGCACCCACAGCAGTATTTGGGATAAATAAAAATGACTACACTAGATTTCTGTTATTGTGTAGTGTGTCTTGTCACTTGCTGGTGCTTATCTAATATATCCTTCTTGTGTGGTTAGAACCACATCATTCTAGTGTAGTGCTATGTGCTATCTATTGAAAAACATATACCCTGTGGCATCATGACACACCGCAAGACATTCGTCTTTAAGCTCCTCACTTACGAACCAATTCACTTAAGGACCAATTCACTTAATGACCCAGTTTTAGGAATGGAACTAGGCTGTTAAATGAAGGGTGCCTGTATTAATATTCACCTGATTCTAAAATTCTTCTCTAAGAGGAGGAAACTGATAGAGTTTCATGCAAAAGTAAAAAGCTCTTTTAAATTAACAAAAAATATTCCTTCCGTATGGCTTCGTTTATAATGTTATAATACTAGAAACAGCCCAAATTCCTAAGAGTAGGGGCCTGGTTAAGAAAATCATGATGCATATAAAGGAAATTTTTGAAAGTTTCAGTGACATAAAAACATACTAGGATATAATACTAAGAAAATGAAGTTGGATTAACAGTGAAGAGGAGGGAGGTTATGGACTTGGAGTCAAGTGTGTTGATGGGGTATATATGCACAGGGAGAAGAGGATTCTTGGTAAATGATGAAGGAGTAAAGATGTATTGGTGAGGGGCCAGCAGATGGCTTGGTGGTTAAGGTGCTGGACACTCCCACATGGCTGACCATGGTTCGAGTCCCAGACCTGGTAGCTTATTTTCTCACTTTCCCTCTCTCTCTCTCCTCTCTCTCTCTCTCTCTCTCTCTCTCTCTCTCTCTCTCTCTCTCTCTCTGTGTGTGTCTCTCTCTGGTCATATTAAAAATAAATTAAAGAATAAATAAAATTACATAAGTAACTCTTTTGTTTAAGAACTATTTTATTTAAGTAATTATTTTTTTTAATTTGAGCAGAGAGGGACAGAGAGAGAGAGAGAGGGAGGGAGGGAGGGAGGGAGGGAGGGAGGGAGAGAGAGAGAGAGAGAGAGAGAGAGAGAGAGAGAGAGAAAGTAAGAAAGCAAACTGCCAGGTCTGGTACTTGAACCATTATCAACCATGTAGGAGTCGTCCAGTGTCCCCAACCACCACACCACCTGCCGGCCCCGAATAAATAATTCTATTTTTTTTTTTTAAGTTGGATTGGTGAAGCCAAGCCAAACATCAAGTGACCCTGCAATCCCAACCAAGAAAAAACATAAGATAGAATGTATTGATTTTGTCACCCATGCTAGCTGAACATTCTAAGATGTTTTACGTTTATCACTGTATCTGACCTTCACAGCAATCTTCTGATGTAGCCAGTGCCACCCCCATTTCCCAGAAGGGAAATCTGAGGTTCAGAGAGAGCCATTGACTCTTCCGAAATCACACAAATTGAAACTGATTGGGCCAGGATTATACTCAAACCTGTCTGATCTCAAGGTGACTGCTATTTATTTATCAGTACACGTGGTTCAAACCTAGAGTTTCCCAAGTGATTTCCAAAATGAAACTCTGCCATTTCCTTCCAACTTGGTTTATGATCTTGGCTTTGCACGCTGGTCTTGGTTTTTCACAGGATTCAGAAAGTAACAGGATAAGACCTAGACATCCTCTCAAAAAATAGCAAGCATCTACTACGCGTCAGACACTGATTTAGGCCCCCAAATGCAGAGATGCTTCAAGCAATAAGACAATCCCCACCTTCAAAGAAGTTTCTGTCTTGCTACAAAAAGAGCCAGACAAAAACAAATTATACCACACAAAAGTGAAACCAGTACTTAACACATGTATAAAGAACAGTTCAGAGAATTCAGAGTACATTGTGACTGTGACAATCAATAATGTCTTCACAGAAATGTGCCATTCAAATTCAGCTTGGAAAGACAGGTAGGACTTCACCAGTACAAAACAGACTGAATAAGTAAAGATTTATGACCTAGACTGCCACATTCACCCTGGAGCTGCCTTAGACTACAGTGTCCTCTTGGGCAGGTGACTATAGCTCTCTGAGCCTTAATGAGACCATCTATTAAATGGGAATTATCACTACACCTGCCTCAAAGTGTTGCTGGAAGGATCAAATGAGATACGATATAGAAATATATATATAATTTATCTTGCTGCCAGGAATGAATTAAGTGTAGATAAGTGATGGTTATATATAGGAATCAGATAGGGAATTTCATGTATAGGCAATGTCATGGGAAGAAAAACAAAGGTCAGTGCATATGGATTTAGAAGAGACAGCAAAAATCAGAGCTCTGTGATGCTCAAAATTTCATATCCAGGGACCACAGTGGTTGGGGCATTGGACATTAACTTGGCTGACTGTGGTTTGCATCCCAGACCCAGTAGCTTAAAATTTGCACTGAGTGTGTGTGCATGTGTGCCCAAAATCCCAAGAGAAGAATGGAGAAGAAGGGATTGCAGCATGGCCATGACCTTTGTTGGGGTGATTTTTTTTTTTTTTTTTTTTTTTTTTTTTTTTTTTGGAGAGGGTTTTGCTGTAGGTCGTGTACGTTCACCAGAGAGACCGAAAATAAGAAATCAACTCCCAGGGGGGATGGCCACACCGCAATCCCTTCTCCTCTTGGGATCTTGGGCATGCACTCACATATGTCCAGCATGAGTTTAAGCCATTGGGTACGGAACTCGAACTGTGGTCGACTACATGGGAATCCAGCGACATAGCCATTACGCCAACTGGTCCTTGGGGGGTGATTTCTTACTCTCTCTATCTGTCTCTCTCTCTGGAGACTACACATTCCCTATAGCAAAAATCTGTTAAAAAATCATATCCATAAACCTGAACATGACAAGGTCCTAGATAACTCTGATGCTATGGAAGAAGGGGTATTGCAGAAATGGAACCAGGTTATAGGAAACAGTGAGAGACAACAGAGCAAACAGCTGGAGACTACTGAGTGGACTGAAAAACAAAAGTGAAGTTTAGAAATTAGTCCATGACAGCTGTGTTTCTTACATATACAAAGTCACACAAGTGATCAGGGATGATGATAATAAAATAAAGATGATGATGATTTAAGGAGAGAGAAAGAGAAAGAACAGGAAGGAAAGACCTGCTTTTCATTGGATGCTGAGCTGGGCATTGTGCCAAGATATTGCAACTCTGGGAGACAGGAGTGGTTTGGAGAGGTAGACTACTTGCCCCAGATGGCACAGTTAGCAGCAGGACAGAATTTAGAAAGCAGTTCTGTCTAATTTACACTGCTCCTGCTCTTGATCCCTATATCATTCAGGCTCCTATAGAGTAGTACCAGCCCCTGTTCCTAGTCCCGGCTTGAGGAAGCCTTCCATGAGAACAATCTGCCTCTCTTGCACTCTCTAGTGACACCAACCACAGTTTAATGAGCATCAGGCTTGTGCGGGTCCTGGCACTAGATGCTTTCCATATGTTGTTGTTAATCTTCTCCATTGATCTAAAATTCAGAGGCTCCATTCCCATTCTCAGTTGAGGCAGCCAAGGCTTAGGGAGGTTGATGTTATGGCTGGGGACACAGGTCTGCCATCTCCAGGGGACTGATCAGGGAGAGAGTAGCATGTGTTCTATGAGCACAGGGAAGCACAGGAAGAGGGCACAGCTCTACCTGGACTTTTTGGGACTGGGGTCAGTCTGTTGGCTTCCTGGAAAAAGGTGCCAGGAGGGCCTACCTCGAGACTTGCTCCTCCGCTTCCGTCTCCCTGCCGACACGCTGCGCGAGGCTGACTGCAGGTGACCGATCTCGATGGGCGTGTTAGCGCGGAAACTCTCCTTGAACTTCTGCATCAGGGATTCCACTGTCTCCTGCGTCGCCTCAGCTGCCGCTACAGGGTAGGCAATGAGGCTGAGGTTAGGGCTTGGCCCACCCTTGGACTCTGGAGATCTGAGACTGGCCACCCTGAGCCCCTAGAACTCCCTCCCTGACCCACTAACGACAGAATCACAAGTTACTGGTCTTAGCACAGATGTATCTGTTGGCAAATTCACTCATTTAGTCAACACCTACTATGTTCTAGGAACATTCCCAGGCCTTTGGGATATGGTAGTGAAAAGTCAGACAATGATCCGTGATTGAAGTAATTTGTTGTTGGGTAGGACACACATTCAGGCAATTCTAACACTGCAACACTTTTGTGATAGGAGAGTACAGAATTCCAACAAGGTACCAAGAAGGGTCATCTCAGCCTACTCAACATCAAGGCAGGCTTCTGGGAGGAGGCTGGATCTACACTGAGACCTTAAGGATGAGTAGGAATTAGCAAAGGTGGCAGAGTTACAGTGGGATTAGAGAAGATTTTTGGAAATAGACTGTCCTGGACAGAAGGAGAAGCATGTGTGCTGATCTGAAGCCAGAAGGAGCTAGTCCCTGAGCAACGAAAAGGAGTTCAGTGTGGCTGCAAGGGAGCTTGCAAACAAAAGGCTATAGGACATCACTGTGGAGAGATAAGGAGACCAGTACACCTCATCTAAGTGTTTAGATTTTATCCTAATAACAAAAGGTTGTCATTGAAAAAGCTCCGATATATTCAAAGTCAGTCACTGTGATCACAATCACTGGAATATACAGAGTGCAAACTGAGGCAAGAGGCTGGCTCTGAGGTTTATGCAGGACAATTATAGTGAAAGTCACGTAACACTTTAGGAGGTAAAAACTACAGTAACGTGGACATGCAGATCACTTAGCGTTGTATCTCCATTTTACTGAAAGGGAACTGAGGCCTCCAAACAAAATAGACAATTTGCTTCACGCTGGCAAGTGGCAGAGTCAAGCTTTCAACCCCAGCCCAATGTTCCATTTACTGTAACACCTTCCAACGGTTTGTTAGCAGACACATTTCCACCAAGTTTCAGAATTGAGATTGGTTGAAAGTTCCGCTGAATGGAGACAGTGAGGTCAGAAGGGCTGAAAGAAAAAGATGGAAGATAAAAGGGAGGAGGGAAAAAAAAAAAAAAAAAAAAAAAACAGCAAAAACCTGAGAAGGAAGGAGAGAGGTAACATAAAAGGCAAGGCAAGGAAACCAGAAAGAAGAAAAGAAAAATTGCCGAATGTCTCAGTGCCTTTGTTCTGAGAAATTCCCAAAGAGAGTCCTGACTTTGAAATCTTCAAACTTACCCTTCCCTCCATCTATGTCTCTAGAAGCTAGGAAATTTCTTCTTCAGTTTGAGCTACCTGCTGTCTGATGTCAAGAGATAGAACTTGTTAGAGATTTCTTTTTCTTTGAAGGGGTTTCACCAGACTGGACAAAGAAGTCTCCTGAACATCCTGACACTCATTTTGAACGAGCTCCTGTTTGCCAGGAAAACGTGTCCACTTAGGCAGATGTGTCTTCAAGGAAAGTCATATACAGAAAACTGATTTGGGCATTGGGTTCTCTGAAAACCCTATTTTTTTTTTTTTTTTTTTTTTTGGAGAGGTTTTTTTTTTTTTTTTTGCTATAGGGCACGTGCGCTCGCCAGACAGACAGAGAGATAGAAAGTGAGAAATCACCCCCCAGGGGAGATGGCCACACCGCAATCCCTTCTCCTCCATTCTCCTCTCAGGATCTTGGGCACACACGCACACGTGCCTGGCATGAGTTTAAGCTACCGGGTCTGGGACTCGAACCGCGGTCGACTACATGGGAGTCCAGCGACATAGCCATTACGCTAACTGCTGGTCCCTGAAAATCCTATCTTCAGGGACACTAGAAGAATCTATGCTTGCTAAGACAAAGAAAACTGACAAGACCATCAACTGCGTGATGGCGCTTTAGTTTCCTATCCACCCCACTTGTATCTTTCTCTCTAGAGATCTTAATTATGTCTACTTGAGGGTGAACCAAGAAGGGAATCCCAAACATGGTCTCTCTACTCCAAGCCTATGATGGGGAGCCTTCCTTCAGGGGAGTGCACTATGATTCTGAGCTGTAAAGGAAGGCCTAATTTTGATTCATTAAACTCAGAGAGAAGAATAATCTGTTCAACATTGTAAGACATAGGCTATACCATGTATATATATCCAGGACAAGCCATGGTACGGAACCCTCTAAAAAAGGGACCCACACAGGACTATAAAATATTCATTCATCAATGGGACCAGCAGATGGTGTAGTGGTTATGTCGCTGGACTCCCACATGGCTGACCAAGGTCCCAGTCCTGGACCCAGTGTCTTAAAACTCATGCTGAGCATGTGTGCATGTGTGCCCAAAATCCCAAGAGGAGAATGGAGGAGAAGGGATTGTGGTGTGGCCATCATCCCCAGAGGAATAGTTTCTCACTTTCTGTTTCTCTGTCTCTGTCTCACCTGCAAGCGCACATGCCCTATAGTAAAATTCTCTCTTAAAAAAAAAAAAGAAAAAAAAGAAAAGAAAAGAAAGAAAAATCAAAAAAAGAGAGACTCGAAAAGGCTTGGGTTAGGGTAATAGTTAGAATTAGGGCTTCCTGTGTCTTCTTCAGCATAATCTCACTCCACTTGCTTTTAGTGCTTTATCCCAGTGGCTAATCATAGCCCCTTCATACTCCTTTCTCTTGAAAGGTCTCTGTCCCTCTGACTCAAACACCCCCAGACTTCTTCCACTCTCTCCCCACCCAGTTAACCATACTCTTCATACCCTTGTAACACTGCCTACTTCCTCGAAGATAGTTTTTATAGTTTTCCAGGAAGAAAGCATAGTTTTCACATATAATCTTTAATATTATCCTTTGTCTCTCCTTTATAGTATATATTACTTGTAAATTTTACATTTATGCGTCAGTGATTGATTAATATTGATCTTCCCATCTATCATGATATTTCAGTTATCATGAGGTTTTGTTTTATCCCCTTTAAACCTTGTTATGGACTGAATGTTTGTAACTCCTTAAAATTTGTATATTGAGGCCTTGACACCCAACACAACCATGTCTTAGTTTGCTCAAGCTAACAAAATACAGTAGACTGGATGGCTTATACAAGAGACGTTTATTTTCTCACTTTTCTGGAGAGTAGAAGTCTAAGATCAAGGTGCCAGCATGGGAGCCCCTTCCTGACTTATAGATGCCAACTTCCTCCTGAGTGGTTTTTGTGCCTGTCCTTGGTGTGTGTGTATTGATAAAGAGGGACCTTATAAGGTTATAACTCCTATAGGATTAGAAGCTGACTCTTATGGTCTCAGTTACCCTTAGTTTACATATAAGAATCTCTGTCTCCAAATAATCACAAATATAGATGGGAAGTAGGATTTGAATATATAACTTGTGGGGGTAGGGGAAAAGTTCTGTCTATGGCAGACTGTGTTTGGAGATAGGATCTTTAGGACATAGATTAACTAAGTTCATAAGGGGATTCCTAATTTGATTGAACTCTGGTCTTATGGAAAGAGAAAGGTAGAGACCTCTCTCTTTCACTCTGCCATGAAAGCCCTTAGCAAACCTGTTCTTCGATGTCCAACCTCCAGAACTATGAGAAAATAGGCAACCAGTCTGTGGTAGTTTGTTATGACAGCCCAAGCTGACTAAGATAGATGTCCTATGCTCAGCATAGGTATATGATGGCTTTTCTGAAAATAATGTTGAATAAGTGGATGAATAAGTAGGGAGATGATTTAATGAGTGAATATTTTTAAGAGAGATTTTTCCTATAGGGTGGGTACACTTGCTGGAGAGATAGAGAGACAGAAAGCAAGAAGTCATTCCTCAGGGGGCATGGTCATGATGCAATTCCTTCTCCTCCATTCTCTTCTTAGGATTTTGGGCATGTGCGCACAAGCACCCAATGTGAGTTTTAAGCTGCAGGATCTGAGACTTGAACCATGGTAGACTACATGGGGGTCCAGTGACATAATCATTACACCAGATCCATCCTCCCTCCCAGATTCATTCTGCCCCACTCCTATCCTGGTGGCAGTTGTATGTGCTGTATCACCTGGCTCTTTGTTATCCACCTGCTAGTTGGGTTTGGCCAGTGAGATGCTCTGGCAGGACAGGAGAAGTTGGGGATAATTTTTCCCTTACATTTTTCCATTTCCGTACTATATTTCTGATAGAGACTGGGATCTCGACAATTACATCTTCTGCTAGAGGCCCCTTTCCTGACACTCAAAGGGTCTAGTAAAACCATTTTGCCTCTCTGTCCCTTCAGTTCTGGGAGTCAGAAGTGACTTCTTGCCATTTCTTGTCCCTAGTACCTTGAGATTCCCATGTTGAATCTCTTCACTCTGCCTTTACCTCTATAAATAGTCACTTGATTGAGTTCTCTCTAAAATCCCATTTGAGGATGCCTTCTTTGTCTGGCTAGAACTTTGACTAATACACCATCCACCTCTTTTTTTTTTTTTTTTTCCTCCAATGACTCTGATATTTAGCAATTCCTAAAGGTTATCCTCATCCTATCCTGTTAGTTCTATTTTCTTTATCCTAAACTGAGGCATATTTGAATGGCCTCAGGGAGAGGAAGACACACAGAGAGGAAAGGTTTGCTCCCCTGGGCTGCCAAGGTTTCTGATCCCAACTGTAGCAAATCCCATCCATCTGTTTGGCTGCTCTTACCTCAGCAACAGTGCCAAACGCTCAGACAGGCTTAGAGGGGGGAAGTGCTGTGCTAACCTTTCCGTGGCTGATTTCATCCTGCACACCACTCCCCAACCCCCAATCCTTCCTGACCCCATTCAGCAGCTTTATCAATACCAATTTATCAAGTTGTTCAAACAAGCTGCATAAACTCCTGTTACCCACTGAGCTATGTCTCCCTAGAGCAGCAAAATGCTCGCCTGTCGCCTGGATGAATGCAACAGATGGGGCTTGATCTGCGCATCGCAGTAGGCCCAAGAAAGAGAGAGATTGGAGGGGAGTGCCACCTCTTTCTAATTGACATATGAGAGGTGATCAAGCTTACTGGGAATGAACCACAGGGTCCGATGAGAAGACCCTTGGCTCTGAGGCCAAGTTAGAGGAGAAGAGAGACGAGAGAAGGGAAGAAGAAAAGAAAACTGTGGTCTGTAATAAAGGAAACAGAACAAGATAGAGGGGTTGAAGAACAGTGGAAAGAAGACAAGAGAGAATAGAGAAAGTGATAGGAAAAAAGGAGAAGAGAGGGAAAAGGCAGAAGAGGAATAAGAAAACCTTAGAAAAGAGGGTTGACCCTGGGTCACTGCAAAAGTATAAGGGATATGTTTGTTTCTAGACATGAGACCAGTTTCAGCCTGTACCCTGCAGACCAGGCACTAAATGTGTCTACACTGCTACGTAACTATTCTATATCAAAATTGTTGTATGTTATTATATTTTCTCCCCACAGAGATGCCCAACTTATTCTGCCGCTGAATCATGCATAGCCTTGGTTCAAGTTCTAGCATAACTCTCATTACCTTATTTATTTTATTTCAGATACATCTAGTCTATGTTGGATGAAAATGAATAATTCTTGAGTATCAACTGTTTACCAGGTAAGAAGCCTGGCATTTCCTTATGTTTTCTCATTAAGTCCTTCTAATAACCTTGAAAGGTAAATATCATTTAGAAACTGTTTAGAGGTGAGGATGGTAAGGTCAAAGAAGTTATGGGATCTCCCAGGGTCATGCAGCTTAGAAATGACAGGGCTGGGATTCAGACTCAATTATGGTAACTCTGATGCTCCAGCTCCATTTACTGCAGTGCCCCATGATATCCCTGGTTCTCTTGGTCACTGGAAATTGGGTTGTCAACCCTGGAGTATGGATGTAATTTCCCTGACATGGAAAGTGACTCTGAGAGTCCATACCCTCATGAGATCATCTGGGAAAGACCCCTAGGCAATCTGCACCTGGCTGGTGCAACTTGATTAGAGGCCGATCTGCCCTGTTTCAAAGGAACCTTACTCACTGTTGATGGTCAAGACGGTCTAGCATAAAGGTCTCAGGTCAAATTCATGTCTCATTGTGTCAGCTCTATCTCATTACAGAGATATGACCAGAGTACCAAGCAGCAGGTAGACAGTGATTGGCCATGTTACCAGAGCAAGCAAGGAAACCTATTAGAGTTTCAACTTCAACTCTGCAGTTGCTGTACGCCTATTCACTTTTGCAACCTTGGTTTCCTCCTCTGTAAATATCTGCAGGGTTGTTGCAAAGATTACACAACTCTCATATAAAATGTCAACAGAGTTTATAGACTGTAGTAGTAAATGCTCAATGAAGAGTAGTTGTTACTGGGCCAGCAGGTTGAGTGGAAGTTAACGTGCTGGATCCCACATGGACAACTGTGCCTTTCAAGTCCTGGACCCAGAGGCTTGAAAATCATACCAGGCACATGTGTGTGCCTGTCCAAGATGCCAAGAGAAAAATGGAAGAAAAGGGTCTGCAGCATGGCCATGTCCTTGCCCCTCTAGAGAAGGGACTTCTCTCTCTCCCTCTCTCCAGTGAGTGCATGTGTGGCCTGTAGAGAAACTTAAAAAAAATAGAATAGTCAGTATCTGCCTTCCTCTCCAACACCTGTTCAGTTTCATGACATGCCACTCAACTCATTCATTTGTTTGTTCTTTTTTAAATTTGCTTATTTTGAAAGTAATAGGCATTATAAAACAGCCATTTTCGAAATTACCTTAACAATTATATATTTCCTGGGGTCAGCAGGTAGTATAGTGATTAAGGTACTAGACTCCCACATGGCTGACCATTGTTTGAGACCCAGACCTGGAGTGGCTTGAAAATCATGCCATTGCATGTGCATGTGTACCCAATATCCTGAAAGAAGAATAGAGGACAAGGGATTATGACATGGCATCTCCCCTGGGGAGTGATTTCTCACTTTCTCTCTGTTTCTCTTCAATGAGCCCATACGCCCTATGGCAAAAAAACTGAAAAAAATATATATAGTCATCTGTAAAGTCATGATGTATTTCTATGCTTTTCTATGCAAAAATGTGCCAGGACTTTCCTGACAACCCAATATATTTCTTTTTAATTCAGATGTGAAAATAGAAAAGACAAAGTCAGCCACAAACCAAATTGAGCACTCATCTCCAATTTCCACTGCTCCTGCCTGCACCCCTAAATTGCAAGATGATTTTAATCTCAAACTTGTGATGGTTAATTTTATGCGTCAACTTGGCTAGGACATAGTACCCAAATATTTAGTCAAACGTACACACACACACACACACACATACACATTTCAGGTGACATTAATATTGAAATCTGTAGACTGAGTAAAGTAGATTACCTTTCCTCGACACTGTGGGTGTGCCTCATCCAATCAGTTGAAGGCCTTCACAGAGGAAAGACTGACCTCTCTGAGGAAGAAAGAACACACTGTCTTCTGACTACAGCTACAGCATCCTATCTTTCCTGGATTTCTAGCCTTCTAGCCTACCCTGCAGACTATAGGTTTGCCAGCCTGTAAAATTACTGAAGCCCATTTCTTAAATAAATTTCTTGACAAAGAGAGAATGCATATAATCAGTAGGATGACTTCCTGTGTATATGTATGAATATACATACATACATAAATATATGTGTGTATATATACACACACATACATACATGTCTCTTGTTGGTTCTATTTCCCCCCAGAGAAACCTGACTAACACAGACTTCAGTTTGTGTCTGTGGTCTAGGCACATTCACACCAGGACTGGAGACCAGGAGATTGCGTAACGGTTATGACACTGAACTCTCATAGTCAACAGAGGTTCAAGCACCAGACCTGGCGGCTTGAAACTCACACCAGGGACGTGTGCATGAGTGCCCCAAAATCCTGAGAGCAGAATGGAGAAGGGATTGGCAATCCCTCCTGGAGGATGATTTCTCACTTTCTGTCTCTCCGTGTCTCTCCAGCGAGTGCACGTGCCCTATAGCAAAACTCTCTCTTAGAAAAAAATTTCAGAACTGGGGGAAGTTGAAAAGAGAAGACAGTCAACTAGCTGTAAACACCCAACATAAATGCACAGACCTGTTAAAGTTTGAAGATGTGGGAGTCCAGTCACTAAATACAACATTGTGCTTTATTGTCACAAAAAGAAAAGAAATAAAATGAAAAACAAAAGAGCAGCCAGTGTTCCATAGGCAGATAACAATGTTCCAAAACTACAACAAATTTATAACCTACGTATCTATTTTTTTTAAATGTCTACCTATTCTCAATTCTCAGGAATAAAAAAACTGATGGACAGAATTTTCTCACTTTTTAGTTTTTTCTCCCATATATTTTCTTAAACCTTTGGTGCCTGCTAGAGCTTATCTTCGAGTGAATGCCTACAGACAAGACAAATGAACAAATAGTAACAAATATAAATAGGAAAACCTGGGAATAGCTTTTTCTTATATATAAGATTGTGGGCCTGTCAGTTAATACTGCAGACTTGTAGGGTGGTCATGATTTCTGCTGGAAGACTGAATTCAGTTTGAATGATGGATTTAAATTTAGTGATACTTTTCTTTGTCCTGTTAAAAACACAACACCTGGGCCAGCAGGTGGCAAGGAGATGAAGGCAGCTGGATCCCACATGGCCAACTGCACCATCTGAGTCCCAGATTCAGTGGTTTGAAAATCACACAGGGCATGTGTGTGTGTGTGTGTGTGTGTGTGTGTGTATAAAATCCCACGAGTAGAATAGAGGAGAAGGGACTGCAGTGTGGTCATCCCCCTCTGGGAAAGGGACACTTTCTCTGTTGCTCTCTCTCTCTCTGTCGCTCTCTCTCTAGTGATCACATACACCTTATAGCAAACTATTGGGTCATCGGAAAAGTCATGACACATTTTTGCATAAAAAAACAGGAAAATACATCATGATTTTTCTGACGACCTAATAAAAACAAGAACAACAATAACAAATAGTTACATCTTTGTGGTTCTCTGGAGCTGGTTTTCCAGTCTCTAGAACATGAATGTTCTCTAAGATTCCTTTGAGCTCCATCATTGTATAGTTCTAGATGTAAATGAATTTACCTTTATTAGGAAGAATGCAATAACCACAAGAACTGCACTCTTCCATTTGTAAAACACTTTCACCTCCCTCAACTTATGCTAACCTTACAAACCAAACTCTTATTTTTTAGAACCCAGAGAGACAAAGGACACTCTAAAGGTCAGTCTAGAGTTGGTACCACAGGCCAGCAAGTCCTGTTCAAGGAAGAAAGGGTTAGATAACTAGACAGGCTGGGTCAGAGACTTCTTGGCCATTTCATTACCACCTGGATGGCAAGACGTGCCCATGGAAAGCCTTTAAAATGAGCAAGACTTTGAATTATTAGCCATATTTCTTACCAGTTAGGACATAGGACCATTACTTAAATACTCAGAACTTCACCTTCTCAAGCATTAAAGTGGGGTTTGCAGGTCAGGCAGAGGCACACTGGTTACACAACTAGACCCACATAGGAAGGTACAGAGTCCTGGGCCTCCCACCCTGCCTTGTACACCCCAGGCATGTGCCTGTGTGCTTGCTATTTGGATTAGATGAGGATGGTGGTGAATCATGGTATGTAGATTCCATTGATGATGCCTGTCTCTGTATCTCTGTCTCTCTCGCTCCCCTTTCTCTCAGAAGAAATCAAGTTTAGAAACGAAATTTGCAATTCTGACTTCATTAAGCTGTTTTAAATTAAATGAGATGTTAAAATGCTTATCACAGTTCTTGACTCAGAATAAATAATTTAAAAATGGGATTTAACAGTATTATATCCAAAATGACCTTAAACCATCAGTCACAGCAAATCCAGATCTTCTCAGCCTGAGTACATGCCCAGAATCCAATGGGACTCAGAATCAGCAACCAGATTCTTCTTCTAGACCCACCCCTCCTCTAATTCACAGCCATAATATGTGGCTCAGTACCCCAGGGACACCTGGAATCTACAACTGAACTCTTTATTCACATCATTACTAGGTGTCACATGTAGGACAGGGCACTGGGCACAGTGACAAACTGAGAACTGTCCCATTTTAAAACATAGTCCAGTTAGGACCAGCAGATGGCATAATGGCTACGTTGCTGGACTCCTAGGTAGATCGTCTCTGATTCGAGTCCTGGACCCAATGGCTTAAAACTCACATGTACATGTGTGCCCAAGATCCCGAGAGGAGAATGGAGGAGAAAGGACTGCAGTGTGGCCAACCATCCTGGGAGTGATTTCTCACTTTCTGTCTCTCTGGCAAACACACACACCTTATAGCAAAAGTCTCTCCCTTAAAAAAAAAATTCCAGGTAGAGAGGAAAGTTTGATGAGCAGAATAAAAATGGGTACCCTAATTCCTTTTGTGAACAGAAAGTCTATGGGAAATTCCCAAAGAGGTGACACCTGGCCTGAGTTTTTTTTTTTTTTTTTTTTTTTTTTTTGAGAGGTTTTTCGCTATAGGGCGCGTGCGCTCGCCAGACAGACAGAGAGACATAGAGACAGAAAGCGAGAAATCACCCCCCAGGGGGGATGGTCACGCCGCAATCCCTTCTCCTCCATTCTCCTCTCGGGATCTTGGGCACGCACGCACATGCGCCCGGCGTGAGTTGTAAGCCACCGGGTCCGAGACGCGAACCGCGGTCGACTACGTGGGAGTCCAGCGACATAGCCATTACGCTAACTGCTGGTTCCCACCTGGCCTGAGTTTTACAGGATGTGGAACTAGGTAATGAGGATGACAGGAAGAGTCGCATGAGCAGGAAAAGGGGCAAGGAGGCAGAGAAAACCGCACACAGTTTGGTTCTTTGGGAACTTCAATGAGAGATCATGGTACTACCAATCTTCAAGAGAGGAAGGTGAGCCAGTGCTCCCTACCCATTTCTATGTCCTATCTCAAAACTCTGGCTCAAAACTCTCACCTCTCTATTTTAATAGTGCTGCCAACTAGCCCCATTCACCTGTGCCATGCCTGTGTGCTGAGTGTATATAGCATAGGAGTCTGGCAGAATTGGGTTTACACCTTCATTCTATCACATATTCATTATGCAACTTTGCATATGTTCCTTAACCTCTTTAAGCCTTAGTTCCATGGCTGTAAAATTTTGAGCATATACCTCCCTCAAGCATTGTGGATTTTATATATTTGGCTTTTTGCTGTGTTTGTTGTTATTAAAATTCAAGTCAATAATAATATGCTAAGTGCTTAACATAGTACCCCAAATGGCTTATGCAATCAATGAAGTACAGGCTTTATTATCGCTATTGTTATCCTGCTTACATGAGATAAGACTGCTGAGGATCTCACAGAGCCAAAGCTCAATAGATACTAAATTCTCCACTTCCTTTTTTCTTTCAAGAGAGATTTTTGTCACAAGGTGCATGTGATCACTGGAGAGACAGAGAGACCATGCTGCAATCCCTTTTCCTCCATTTCCCTCTTGGGATTTGGGCATGCATACACATACACCTGGAGTAAGTTTTAAGCCACTGGGTCTGGAACTCAAACCACGGTTGACTATGTGGGAGTCCAGCAATGTAACCATTTCACCTTCTGCTGGTTCCACAGAGTGTTTACTATGTGAAAGGTATTATTTTAAAGCAAAAAATTATCATTTAAAATGATCATTTCTCATAATGATCACGGAACATGGAATAATCAGCCTTATTTCTTTACCTTCCCCTGAATCCACACCTTTGCTACTGCCTAATTGCAGATGGGGTATATTTCATTGTCCCCTGACTTAGGTTTGGTTGTGTGAATTGCTTTGGACCATGGATGATGGTATTTGGGGTGGGAATTAGTATATGCTAATTATGAGTGTGGGCTTCAAGAGACATCACATATTTCTATGAACATATTTACATCTGTCACCAAAAAGAGTGCCTATTGCAACTGGTCTCCCTGTCCATGGGGAAGAGAGACACATGGTAGACTCACAGCTCTGCAGCATAGAGAAGTTACCTAACTCCTACCTCCACGGTCACTGACCCCAAGTGAGAAACAGACTGAAATATCCCAGGAAAATTCTGTGTCCTAAGTCACAGAAAACGAATGGAAATATCCTGATGTAGAGTCACTAGTCATTGAGGCCTATTGTTTATCTGAGGAGGAACACTCCCTTCCAACAATGAGAGCAAAGTCACATGAAAGGAAAGAGAGGAATCTGCTCCAACACCAGGAAGATAGAGCTTTTCCTCTCTCTCCAACAAGTTGCAAGAACTCCTGGGTTTCTGTCAGTGCCAAATCTGATGCAAGGGTGTCGGGGTGATCAGGCCCAACAACCATGCGGGTTCTTGCTCCATATTCACAAGGAATTAGAAAGGTGGACAAACTATGAGGACAGTAAACAGCGTTTTATTGAATAAGATACTGACAAATAGTCCCTGGAAGGGGCCAGATGGTTCTATATTTTAGATAATGATGGAGATTTCCTTATCTTTGTTCTCTGGATTGTGACTAGTTTCGACCTAATTAAGCCCATCAGCAAGGGAGGAATGCAAGATCAAAAAGGGGGTATAATGTATTTGAACTAAACTATAGAGAAGAAAACATAATGGGCTCATTAAAAAAAAACATAAAAAAAAAAAAAAAACCATAGAGACTTTCTTTCAGGGCTCTTCCCCTACCTACCTATAAGTGGGGTCAAACTTCTAAAGAAAAAACTCACATGAGATAAATACAACATGTCCTCAGTCCTCGAGCCTCAGACAAATGGCTGATCAATAGTTATTAATGAATGCCACTGAGATTTGGTAGTTTTGTGTTACATAGCACTGTCCTGGCAATGACTGACACACCACCTTTCAAAATAAATATCATTCTCTCCATCTTAAAAATGAGTAAGTGAGGCGCACAAAGGTTAATTATTTTTCCAGGGGTCATACACAGCCTATAAATAGTTGAGATGCATTAACATCATAAAATATTACTTTATGGCTTGTTTTGCAGTGGGATCAATAAACATGGTTTAATGAATAGACTTCTACATTGAATACAATGAAAGAAATGGTTTCTCTTATCAGTTAGTTTTCCTGTAGACAGTATTAGTGATAATTGTGGGGACAATGCCAGAAAGAACATCCTGACAATGGAGCATCTGTCTCCAGTGGCATAAAGACTATCAACATACCCATTCACAATTTTTTTTTTTTTGGAGAGGTTTTTGCTATAGGGCGCGTGCGCTCGCCAGACAGACAGAGAGAGACAGAGAGACAGAAAGTGAGAAATCACCCCCCAGGGGGGATGGTCACGCCGCAATCCCTTCTCCTCCATTCTCCTCGCGGGATCTTGGGCACGCACGCACACACGCCCGGCGTGAGTTTTAAGCCACCGGATCCGGGACACAAACCGCGGTCGACTATGTGGGAGTCCAGCGACACAGCCATTACGCTAACTGCTGGTTCCCCACAATTTTTTTTGAGGTTTTTTTGCTATAGGGCACGTGTGTTCGCCAGACAGACAGACAGAAAGTGAGAAATCACCCCCTCCATGGGGATGGCCACGCCACAATCCCTTCTCCTCCATTCTCCTCTCGGGATCTTGCGCATGCACGCACATACGCCCGGCATGAGTTTTAAGCCACCAGGTCCGGGACGCGAACCGCGGTCGACTATGTGGGAGTCCAGCAACATAGCCATTTCACTAACTGCTGGTCTCCCCATGCACAGTTTTCATAGGTTTGACCTATGCTGGCTGAATGAATGAATAAATGGTTCAAGGTACATATGACTGGACACTCAGTGAGCACTACAAAAATATGCATTGTGAGGTGGGAACATGACTGGCTCAGGATATGGTCAGAAAGGGGGATGATGAGAGATCAGAATCTGGAATGTGTACAACCCTCACTACTTTAACTGGCAGATTTTCCACCCATGTTCCTTTAAACTAAAGCAAATTTTACTAGTGCAATACGGTGGTTATAAATTTATACATATGTAAGTCAACTAGAGTAAATGGCAGGGATTTTGGAGTGAAATTAATGCAGCCATATTATAAATATGTCCTATTTCTCAATATTAAACTATTAAAAATAGACTGACTAAATATATAGACAATAATGGATTGAAGCTGAGTTGGCGTTACTATAAGGCTTGGGATTTTCCATTTAATGACTTATAATTTCAATTTCCCATTTCAACATGACAGTAAGAGCAGGCTTGCTTTATTATTCATAATTACATGCCACCACCACACAAAAACCCAAGCAGGAAGCTAGAGAATAGCATTGGGGGTATAGCAGAGATTCTTGAACTGAAAATTCAGCAGGATTCCGGAGACAGAAGAAATCTGGAGGCAAAAGAGCAGGATTCATTTCCAGGTCAGTAGCTGGGTGACTTCAGATATCTTATGAAGCCTCTCTGAACCTCCAGAAATAAAAACTTCTGTGAGATGTATGTTAAAGTATTTGGTAAGCTGGGTCACTAAAAGAGTTTGAAATAGTGTCACTTCCCAATTCCTAGTAAAGATGGTAGTTCCAAACTCTGTTCTCACACCCTTTATCAAACAGAGAATGTATACACCAAAAGGTGACACAAGACGACATAGTAAAGACATGTTGCAAAATGACTTGATTTCATTACTATACGCTATGGCCCAATTCCTGCCTGTTGACCTCCACTCATCCATGGGCACAATAACATACACTTGGAGTCTCAGTTGTTTTTAATTTACTAAATAAGGTAGAGGAGACCTACAAGAAAGAACAATGTTATTGTTCAGTCATATTTGCTGAGTGTTCACTTTATGCCAGACACTGTAACCTCATCTACCACTTACTACAAAGTTGCGATTTGGGTGACATTAATTTCCCCATTATGAGGACAGAGACTGATCTGGAACTCAAGCCTGTTGACTCATACAATCTTAACCATTACTAAAATAAGACAAACACAAACGAAAGCAAAAGAAGAGTGAGGAAAGGACACAGAAGGCCTCAGGCTGTGGCTTTTGGGGACTCCTTGAAGTATCTATGGGGAAGGGGGGGCTGTGTGGCTGTGTTGCCCTAAATGCATCTCAGAAATTACTTTAATCCCATGGCTAGATAATCCTGAATTATTTTCTTCTTTTCTTTACTTAGCTCTGGTTAAAACTGGCTCCGTTAAGCATTATAAATACCTCCTTTCTTCTCTATCCTTTTTCCCAGGGAGCAGCCAAAACGACTGAGTAGAGAGAACTGGAAATCATGTCTTCAGTGGAGCAGAACAAATTCCTCCTTTGATGTTTTTTGGTGAAATAATAGAGATCCATCCTAAGGAGCCATTTGCACAGGGAACCTGTAAGCACAGGCGGATGGGTCTTGAGGAATGGTCTCATTTGTGCAAGATGTGCACAATGAGGTAGAGAAACATGATAAAAGAGATAGACACTGAGAGGCTATGATAGAATCTCCCAACGGAGCTTGTTTCCTTTTTCCTTGCAGCAAGGGAGATTCTGGTTACTCTCAGAGAAATACTCCAGCCTCTGTTCTTTTTTTTTTTTTTTTTTTTTTTGGAGAGGTTTTCCCTATAGGGCACGTGCTCTCGCCAGACAGACAGAGAGAGACATAAAGACAGAAAGTGAGAAATCACCCCCCAGGGGGGATGGTCACACCGCAATCCCTTCTCCTCCATTCTCCTCTCGGGATCTTGGGCACGCACGCACACGCGCCTGGAGTGAGTTTTAAGCCATCGGGTCCGGGACGTGAACTGCAATCGACTACGTGGGAGTCCAGCGACATAGCCATTACGCTAACTGCTGGTTCCCCGACTCCAGCCTCTGTTCTGATAAGGGAAATTCCAGGGTAATAAATACCATGTGCTCTCTTTCTTTTGAGTGTCTGTCTCTTCTTCCCTGTCCTTTAGTCCTTTATCTCTTAATAGCCACCTCCTGATTTAAAGATCCAGAAGTTAGACCCTGAACTGGACTATATGTAGGTATCTGCGATAGTTAATTTCAGATGCCAAACTGGTTAAAGGATACCTGGAGGACTGACATACTGTTTCTAGGTGTGTGTGTGTGTGTGTGTGTGTGTACGCATGTGAGTATTACCAGATAAGATTGACATGTGAGTTTGTGGGCTGAGAAAACACCCACCTTCAATGTGGGTGGGCACTATTTATTATTTAAAGAGTGGGAGGGACAAACAGAGGAATGGAGGATCGTCTGTCTCTCCCTTCCTCTCAGTGTATACTGTGTCTTCCACATATACACACCAGCCTGCTCCACCCCTGCTCTCCTGCTCAGCCTGGGGCTGTTTGTTCCTGCCAGTTCTTGGCCTCTATGCCCCCTCAACTAGCTAGACCACATGTTCTTTAACGTTTGGACTCTGGATTCTCCAGTAGCAACTTGAGGGCACTTGGGCCTGTGGCCTCCTGAAAGCCCCCTTCAGGCCTCGGACTGGAACTGCACCAGCTTCCCTGCCTTTGAGTCAGCTGTTTCTCCAATGTATTGAGAGCCTACCATGGGATTTCTCTGCCTTGTGATCATGTGAAATAATTCCCATAATAAATCTCTTCTTTGCATGTGTACTTTTTCTGTTGATTCTGTTTCTCTGGAGAACCTTGACTGACACAGTGTCCAAGAACAGGTTTTTTCTTTTGTTTGTTTTGTTTTGTTTGTTTTTGGAGAGGTTTTTGCTATAGGGCACGTGTGCTCACCAGAAAGACCAAGAGAGACAGAGAGACAGAAAGCGAGAAATCACCCTCCAGGGGGGATGGCCACGCCTCAATCCCTTCTCCTTCACTCTCCTCTCCGGATCTAGGGCACACATGCACACGCGCCCTACGTGAGTTTAAGCCACTGGGTCTGGGACTCGAACTGCGGTCAACTACATGGGAGTCCAGCGACATAGCCATTACGCTAGCAGCTGGTCCCTCCAAGAAGAGATTTTTAAGTCTTCTTTAATAATGCAGTTTTTACAAACACACATTGAGCTAGGTAGTTTCCTTTCTTGCCTTACTTTTCAGTCAATAACTTGGGCATCAGAGAGTTCAGTATGAGTCAACAGTAAGGTGGCAACTGAAAAATTAACATATGTTCTTAGGCTATGTTAATAGAAGCATAAAATCTAAAACCAAGAAGGACACAATTCTACTTGTCATTGCTTTAGATCATAACTAGAGAACTGTTTTGAGATCAGTCACATTAAACCTATTACAGGCAAAATGGAGAAAGTCCACATTACAAGAAGTTAGCCTGAGAAGCAAGTTCGTAGTAGTATCGTGGAAAACAACAAGACCATATAAAGAAGTACAAGTTAGCTGCCTTAATTATCTGAAGGACTGTAATGCTTACACTACTTCTAATGCTAATGTTTAACATCATGTTGTTATAGCTGCATTCCTGCCTCCAGATAATATATAATAATTACAAGAGCTAATATTCTTGCATGCTTACACCAGACCAGATATCTGCAAAAGAGTTTTTAATTTGCCAGAAGGCATGTGCACTCACTGGAGAGAGACGGAGAGAGTGGGGGGGGGGGAAACACCCCACCACTGAGACAATCATTTCTCCTCCATTTCTCTTTCCTTTTGAGAGTTTGAGAATGCATGTACACATGCCTGTAAGTTTCTCAAGCCATTGCATCCAGGACTTGACAATGGGTTGGGCATGTGGAATCCAGAGCCTCACCACCATACTATGAACCGGCTCTCTCTCTATCTCTCTATCTCTCTTTTAAGAATGAGAAAATTGGAACCAGCAGTTAGCACAATGGTTATGTCGCTGGACTCCCGTGTAGTTGACCATGGTTTGAGTCCCGGACCTGGTGGTTTAAACTCACACCGGGCACGTGTGCATGTGTGCCCAAGATCCTGAGAGGAGAATGGAGGAGAAGGGATTGTGGCATGGCCATCCTACCTGGGAGGTGACTTCTCTGTTTCTGTCTCTCTGTCTCTCTCTGTCTTTCTGGCGAGTGCACGTGCCCTATAGCAAAAAAAAAAAAAAAAAAAAAAAAAAAAAAAAAAAAAAAAAAACTCTCCCCCCCCCCCCAAAAAAAAAAGAATAAGAAAATTGATCTTGAGAGAGATCAAAGTTCTTGACAAAGACAACATTTCTCAACCTTAGTACAACTGCAAAAGCTAATTCATTGTGGAGACTGTCTTATTCATGGTAGGATGTTCATCAGCATCTGTATCCTCTACTGATTAGTTGCTAGGAGTCCCCTCCCCAAATGATAGCAACCCAGACTGTCATCAGATATTGCCAAATGCCCCCTCAGGTAAGCAATGGATTGACATTACCTAGGTGCTAAGTGGGAGGGTTGGAATTGAAGACCTGTCTGAAGACTCATGATCTTAAGACTAATAATGATAATGACAATTATGAGAGTATTAACTATTATTTTACAAACCTATTATCTAATAGATATTTTTAACAGTGGAAGGAAGTCTTGCAGAAATGTCAAGTCTTCTGAAAGTGAAAGTAACTAGGCAGATGTCACAAAAAAATAACATAGAAGAGATTGAAGTATTACATGAAAGTAGACCTGAAAGGTAGATGAGAAGACTGATAAGCCTTCAGCCTCATCCTCCTGTTAATTTAAAACTTGAAGTTCTTATTTTTTTGTGCTATATTTAAATTTTTTTGCCATAGGGCACATGCACTTGCAGAGAGTCAGATAGAGACAGAGTGAAGAAAAGTGAGAAATCGCCTCCCACTCCCTGCCCAGGGGAGGTAACCATGCCACAATCTCTTCTCTTTCATTATCCTCTTGGGATTTGGGGCATGCACGCACATGTACCTGGTGTGTTTTTCAAAGCTCAGGGTCCAGGACTTGAACCATGGAGTCAGCCATGTGGGATCCAGTGTTTTAACCACCACATCACATGCTGGACCCTATCTTACGTGCCTTTCAATAATTGTAGAAGAGGAAAATTGAATAATTTAAATAAGAGGAAAAATCTTAATTTAAAAAGTCTTCTCCTTAATAGAAATCTGAAGAAATTCACCTTGCCTTTATATGTAGGGGTTTGGAAAGATACCATCCTAACTCCTTTATTTCACCCCTCAAACACACACACACACACACACACACCCTTTCCCATGCCTATATGCCCTGAAACAATCTATCCATTATATAGCAGTAGGCAGAAAAAAATTTGAGATACAGTAGCAAGCCATCAGCTTTGTAGCAAATTGGCAAGTCTCTGATAGTTTGTACTAAGTTAATGATGCCTGAGAAAGAAAGACATTGACAGGAGGGAAGCCCACATCCTTCCACCTGCCTCTTTTTGTGGCCAGAGTGTCTACCCCCTGAGCTGTATTTGAACACAGAGGAGGAAAGTGGAAGGGTTCATGCATATCTCTAGCAATTAGTCTGGAAGGACAAAGTCACATAGATCCAAGGCAGTAGAAAACCTGCTGGAAGCCAATCATCCAGGTGGCATTTCACAGTCAATTCTCAAAAGAGCCTGATGATACAAGGAAAGATGAAGTTAAATTAAAGCTGGACTGAGTTGGGCTGGACGCTGGGAAAAAAAAAAATCTTCAATTAACTGATGGTTCAAGTACTGGTAAACAAGATGGCAAGAGGAGGATATAGAGTTTCAGATTCAGAAAGCCACGTGAGATCTATCTGCCTCAGTGATTTCAGCATTCACTTACAAAACACAGGAACTGATGCAACACTTGGGTGTTCAGCATGGCATTTTAGAGAAGGATGGGGGAGTTTTCTTAGGTAGTGTATAAAAAGCAACAGAAGTACAAAGTCATCTTCAGTGCAGAAACAAATGAGTCATTTAGTACGGCTGGAGTTCAGCATTCCTGGAGCGATGCTGCTATACATAAGGTGAGAAGGAGGATCTGACCACATCATAAAGGGACTATAAGGCCAAGCAAAATATCTGAACTTTGTTCTGTATGTTATGTTATGGCAACATGGGAACATTTTGATCAGAAGAGTGACATTGTTAGAGATGTACTTAAGAAAGATCAATGTGACTGTCACCGTGGAAGAGGGATCTTAGGGAGAAGAATGGATAATGATAATAATGATAAAAAGAATTGAAATATATTGAGCCACTCAGCATGTGCTAGTAACTGTGCTAAGCATTTTACCTGAATTTTCCAATTTAATGCACACACACACACACACACACACACACAAAGAAAACTCATGAGGTAAACGCTTCAGTAATTTTCTTTTTATAGAAGACGACGTTAAACCTAGAATTCAAATTGTGCTCAGGGTCTCCATAGTAATTATTAGAAGAGTCAATATACTAACTCAATTCTAATTCTAGTGACTATGCGTTTCTTTGAGGAGGCTACGTAAGTCCAGACAAAAAAGATATAGAGATATAGATCCTGACTACAGCAGTGTCAAAGAAAGAAAGAAAACAAGATCTATATTTGGAGAAAGTATATATAGCATTTAGAATGAACAGGAATGATAGGTCTTAGAAGTGAACCAGAGAAGATAGAATTCAAAAATTTCCCCTGGCTCTTCCATGGAAATGACACGTAACTATATAATTTGAGGGTTAACTCTATCCCAATATCCAGAGACACTGCCTGAATGTTTCTCTTTTTTTTAAGAATTATTTTATTTTAACTTTATTTATTTATTTACTTATTTTAATTTGACCAGAGAAGGACAGAAAGAAAGAGAAAGGGAAAGTGAGAAAGCAAGCTCCCAGGTCCAGGACTCGAAATGTGGTCAGCCAGGTGGGAGTTCAGTGCCCTTAACCACCTTGCTACCTGCCATCTCTGAATGTTTCTCTTTTCAATTACACAAAGATAACTTGTCAGAGATGTTTTTCTTACCATGACCCATTTTCCTACAGAACTGAATCAAAACATTTACTGTAGAAATGGAAAAAAAAAAAAAAAAAGTCTCCAAATGAAGAAATGTCTGCATCCCACCATCAATCTTTGCTGTGGGTGGCAGCAGAAAATAGATCATTGGACAAAACCAGACCCACGCACTGGGATCTGAGCAAGACTGGAGGGATTAGGTAGACAAGGGAGGTACTGGCTTCATGAGCAGGGCGTTTGTTGGAGACTGAACTTAAAACATATGTAAACACAAGTTTGGCAGACATAGGCTGAGTGTCCCCCCCTCTGAAAATTCAAATTGAAGCTTTTTCATTGCCAACCTGATGCCACAAGTGGAAAAGTTTACCATGGACCTCATGTGGTAGGTCGCAGTAAAAAAGCTGTAATACAAAAAAACGGGATAAAATTAACTTCAGGCTATACGCATGTGCAGATATTCAAAAATCCAAAATGCGAAACACTTCTGGTCTCAAGCATTTTGGATAAAGGAGATTCAACTTCTATTTACATTTATTTGCTCAATGAGTCTACCATAAATCTCTCTATGACTCTGACCTATAAGGTCAGTCTAATCCCTGCAGTCCCACTGCTCTTTCTGCATAGTAGACATTTTGCCCACTCTGATCTTTACTATTTGCTCACCTTCTACAAAGTCTGAATCCTTTCTGTTCTCTTGTCCTCTTGGATGTGCCCAACTCTCCCTACCTCATCCTCAGTCATAGCCCTCATTCACTTCCGAGCTAATTGTCTCCACCGATGTGTGCAAACGAAGCATTTATGGGAAATGCTATGGAATGTTAATTTCATTTGGAACTGGGTAATTGCAAAAAAGCACTTCCATTTTTTTATTATATAGAATGAGTAAGTATTGTATTAATAGTGCCATTTCCAATTATGACCACAATTTCAGGCTGGTCATCTTCTAACTGGGTTATTTTTCATGGAACATTTTTCTGAATACTTTCCTTTTTAATCCTGCCCCCTCACAACTTCCTTCCTTGCATCACTGTAATTAAGATAATGCAGAATAATTATAAACACATATTGGAAGTGCAAATGCTAGCACAGACTGTCGAACTCATGCTACATGCTTATTCAATTTCTCAAGCAAAATAGAACAAGTGTTGTAGTCACTATGGAGGGTGAAGAATAAGGTGGACCAACTCATCAAAGAACTGACCAAAACATTCCAGAAAACCTGGACAAAGTCCACATCTGGGAAGGCGAGCTTACTTGGATATTTTTAGGAGGCAGTCACAAAATGTGCTAAAATTTTTGAGTGTAGAGAAAAAGATGAACGAGTGTTTACCATGTATCAGGCAGTATTACGATTTTATTGTGTCCCCCCAAATTCATGTGTTGGAAACTCAATCCTCAAGGCAAACAGCGTTTAAGGACTTTAAGAGGTGATTAAGTCATGACAATTTTACCCTGGTGAATGGACTAATGTCATCATAGTTATCTCGGGAGTGGATTCCTGAGGATGTCTGTCCCTTCCCTCTCTCTTTTGCACATGCTCTCTTGTCCTTCTGCATTCCATCTTAGGATGATGTAGCACAAAGGCCCTCACCAGATGCAGGCCCCTCAACCTTGGGCTTCTTAGTTTCCAGAACTGTAAGAAATAAATCTCTTTCGTTACAAATTATCCAGTCTCAGGACTCGGATTTATTGGGGTAGCATAAAACAAAGACAGGAGCTTCATATTCATGATTTGATTTCCTCATCAAGGCAATTGCACAATGTTTGTTTTTCATTGCCATTTATAGGTAAAGAAACTGAGAGACTAAGAGGTTAAGGACATTGGCCAAAGTGAAGATGAATGAGCAAGGTGAGATTTAATTTTTGATTTTAATATTATCTAATTATTGTCATTATGAACAATACTGTGTAAATTCAAGCTGGCCCTACAGGGTTGTGGTTAAACAGTGTCCAAAGGAAGCAGGATTCCACATAGCTAACCAAGGTCTGAGTCTTAGCGCCAGCAGCTTGAAAAACATGTTGGTGTGTGTGTGCACATGGTCACCATCCAGAATCCTGATAGGATACACAACTAGAGGAGAAAGGATTATGGTAGAACCAGGGTCACATGGGAGGATATCCATTCTTTCTCTCTCTTTCTCTGTCATGCATATGCCTGTGACCTGTGGCATTGGGGAAAAAAAACAAAAAACAAAACAAACAAACAAAAAAAACAAAAAAAACATTGTGGGGTCCTGCAGTTGGCACAGTAAGGTGCTCTAGATTCCCACATAGCCAACCACAGCTGGAATCCCAAACCTGGTGGCTTGAAAATCAGGCTAGATATGTGTGCCTCCCTAGAGGAGAACAGTGAAGAAGGGATTGCGGTATGATCATCCACCAGGGAGTAATTCTCCCTTTTCCTTTCTCTGTCTCTCTGGTAAGTGTATGTGTCCTATGGAAACAAACAAACAAACAAACACACACACACAAAAATTAAAAAGGTTGTGTCAATTTATGTGTCTGTCAGTCAAGTAGGACTCAGGTTATTCAGGCTAGACTCATTTTTAGCTCCAAGCTGCAGGTTGGTTCAGGTTTACTTCACCCTATCTCCCTCTCTGGACCAACAAGTTATATGGGACATATTCCCACAGAGATATGAGGAGGCACAAGAAGGAAACACCATCATGTAAGTTCACTGAAAGCATTTGCTTATTTCACACCTGCCAGTATCTCAGTGGTCAAAGTCAGTCCCATGGCCAAGTCTAAGGTAAGTAGGGTAGGAACATATTCCTTGCCCGCAGTAGTAGATGGGGCATGAGCATTTGCAGAACAATAAGTAGTTACCACATCTGTAGAGTGTAGAGCTCCAAGAGAGGCAGCTGTGGTGACAGACATGGTACTGAGTTATGTGACCTGAAGCAAGACCGGTCCTCAGCATCACTGTTATGATGCATCTGAATGACAATAATACCTATCCAGTCTTCCCATGGTCAATGAGATGCCTTTCACAGGCTTTAGAAAAGTAGAATATTTCTTGCTTCGTTCATGTTTTATTGCCTTGTTCTGCTCAGAAGTTTTTTCATTAAACATATCACTAGAGATATTATAATACACATTTATTTTATTATCCCCCTGACCTTTACAAATGTAAACCAAATGAATGAAAAGACAGTCCATTTCATTAATTGTTATATTGCCAGTACATAAGGCATAGACTGGAATACAGGAGTCACTCAATAAGGAATTTTCAATAAATGAAGTGCAAGATGCACAAACCTCATTGAACGCAAAAACAAACCAACCATAAAAAGTCAGCCAGACTGGAACCCGGTACTGTCCTGACTCTGAAGAGAGGACAAGGTTTTGTTGAGAGCAGGATGATGATGATGATGATAGTGGTTTGAGGCTGACACTGCAGATAATGAAAGTTATGTCGTACTCCTGCTTTAAAAGATCACTGGACTGGAAATCAAAAGTAATGGTGACATCTTTCCAGATGTGCAGCCTTGGCAGGTCTTGTAACCTCTGCAATTATCAATGAACTTAGCTATAATTGGCTTTAATATGCAGACTACCAAAAATTGTCAAATCTCTAATCTGATGAAGTATCTGACATAAAATATACAGCTATCAGGATAAGAAGGACGAGGGAGGTGGGGGTGGAGCTGATGATATTCAGCATTCTCTTAGGTTCCCCCCCTCCCACTTGGGAAAGACATATAAAATGACTCTAGTAAAAGCAGATAGAATTAAACTTGTAACTTGGTAACTTGTATTAAGAATAGTGAAGAGCAGAGGGTTAAAGGTGGGAGAAAGGGTTTTTTTTTTTTTTTAGAGTTTTTTGCTATAGGGCGCATGCACTCGCCAGAAAGACAGAGAGAGACAGAAAGCGAGAAATCACCCCCCGGGGGGATGGCCACACCGCAATCCCTTCTCCTCCATTCTCCTCTCGGGATCTTGGGCACGCAAGCACATGCACCTGGCGTGAGTTTAAGTCCCTGGGTCCGGGACTCGAACTGTGGTCCACTACATGGGAGTACAGCAACATGGCCATTATGCCAACTGCTGGTCCTCCGAGAAAGGATTTTTTATCTGAGGGGCACTAAAACTGCATTATGGGGGTAAATACTTTTTCTTTTCTTTATTTGTGTGTAGGCACAAACACGTTAGCGGATGAAACTGAACGAGGGAAGAGATGAACATCCTCCACAGGGTATGATCATGCCATGATACACTTCCTCCAATACTCCAGCCCCTCAGATCTTGGGCACTCACATGTGTGCCTTTTGTGTTACAGGCTGACAGAGTGGAGGATATGAATTGCAGTCACCATAGGGTAGGGGCTGGGCGGTGGCATGGTTCTTAAGGATTCTAGACTCCCATGTGGGCGACGGCAGTTTGTGTCTTGGACCCTGTGACTTGCTTTCTCTCTCTCTCTCTCTCTCTCTCTCTCTCTCCTCTCACTCTCTCACTCTGTCCCTCTCTGGTCAAATTAAAAAATAAATCAATAAATAAATGGATAAACAAAGTTAAATTAAATATGTTTAAAAAGGATACATGAAAACAAGAAAACATATAGCAGGAGAAAAGGATGCAGGTAACAGTTACAACTGTTCAACCAGTTGTCACACTGTCTTAAAAACTCGTTTGGTTTATCACAGCTATTCACCATTTATTATATAAGTTGTTCCCTACACTAAATATGTAAATATAGAAAATACGTAAGAGGTAGTTATCAGCCTCTTATAGGTGAAAAAACAGACTCGAAGATAGTACATAATTTAACTTTGTACTGGATGAGAAATAGAAACTTCAGCAGAGACTCCTGACACTTATCAGAATCAAAATGAGTTGGAGATAGCACAGCCAGTAGAACAGGTGAGAAGCAGGTAGCTGAAAATTAGTTAGTGGACTCTTAAAACTCTAAAATCCATCAGGAGAAAGACAAGTAAATTTTAGAAGAATATGTAGGAGATTACTTGGGAACTAACATTACTGAGAACCCCAGATCTTGCTTCCTCAAGGGGAAATGCCTACCATCTTGGAAAGCCTGGTGGAAAGGACTCTCCCAACTACTCAGAAAGTCACATGTGCAGCCCTGGTGCCACGTGATCTGGTGTCCAGGTCCTACCAGGGAAGTGTAGAGTGAGAAATGGGCTGGGCAGCTTCTCTGAGGGAGACAAAGAAGAACTATTTACGTAGATATAAGTGTTTTCCAAGATCCAAGTGAGATGATGAGTCAGAGAAAACCAGTAATCAGTTAAAATACAGAATAGCTATGAAAAATAAGGATTCTAGGCCAGAATGAGTTCAAAAACTGGTTCCTTGGCATTTCAGCTCTGAGATCTTGGGCAAATTCCTAAAGCATTCTTTGGCTCAGTTTCTTTATTTGTGAACTAGTAATACTAATTGTACTGACAGTGTGTTGTGAGAATTAAATGAGTAAATACAGTAAAACATTAAGCACATTGAAGGTACTATATAAATGTTAGCTACCCAAACTGTCTTCAGTTCTATGAAATAAGGCTATCTGAAGAGGAGAGCAGTCCTCACTAGAGAGTAGTTGGAGAGATGACTGGATTCATAGAATGGATGAATGAACACATGAAAACAGGGGTGCCTCCAATCACATTAACGAGAGTTTAGAAGAGAGATGGTTAGGAGTGGGGATCGCTCTCAGGAGACTACAGACATGTCCACAGATGAACAACTGGCTATAAAGTCTACCAAGCTCACTGACCCTGAACTCAGGGTATGACGATTCCAGTCAAGGAATCTTTTCCTGCTTCTCTTACCTTTCTTCCTTCCTTATCTACACCCCAGCCCAGAGGGTTTAGAAACAATAACTAGAAATTAGGGGAGGAGGTAAGAAAGAGAAAGCAAGCAAGTTGCACTTACTTTCATCAACTCCCAAGACAGCTAGAGGTCTAATCGGGGGAGCAGAAGGATCACTTCTGAATGCATTCTAAAAGATTGACTATTCTATGGCAGGACATCTATGCCTTGAGTCTGTGTTTTGCTACATTACCTCAGTGCTGAACTTCTTATTGCTTATTATCCAATGCTGATCAGAAAAGTCATAGGACTGCCAAAATTTTATGCAGAGGCAGAGAAGAAACTATAACATGCTACTACTCAGTGAGTATAAAGGTAAAGCATCTTTGTGATAGCTTCCCTCAGGGCATTCTTAGCAGAGTGGGTTACAACTTTCTCATAATATTTTTTAACTTTTACTATATTTTTACATTGTCACAGTTTTTGTTTTCTTCACTCTAACCAGGGCTTTCTTTTTACTTTTCTTTGCTTGCTTGCTTTTTTTTTTTTTTTAATTTTCATAGAGTCATAATGCTATATCCAGAAAAAAAACCCTATATAGCAGGGAAGTGATAGAATTTGACTTGTGTCTGTACCTCCCAACTCATGAGTCGTTCTCCATACTATTAAACAATCAATACATACAGTTTATGATTCTAAAAAATGTATGTCTATTTTATCTCAGATTTGGACTGGCCATTCATATATCTTTTTCTCCGTTGGAGTAGGTACTCTTACTGTTTTCCTATTTGATCAGGAACTCCTGCTCTTTTCCTAACACTTTTCATATTTTCAATGGTGTGTGACGGTTACCAATTGAAAATGAGTTCCACATGGGCAAAGACCATGTTCGTATAATTTACTTCTGTGTCTCCAGTGACCAGCTCAGGGCCTGGCATAGAGTAGGCATTTATTATATGTCTGATAAATGAATTCATGGATGTATTAATCATCACATTGACTCTGAGTTTCAAAGCACTGATTTTCTTGGGCTGAGTATTTGATTGGTAAACAAGTGCCTTTAATACAGAAAGATCTGTCTTAAAATATACTCCTAATTAAAAAATCAGTTCCATTAGTTTTATTTTTTTAATTAATTAATTAATTTATTTCATCAAAAGGAGAAAGAAATGAAGGGAGAGAAAAAGAGACAAAATCTTCACACCATAATCCGCCCCAGCCTCAACATGCCTGTGTCATGGGCACACACATGCACACCCAGCATGCACAGGGAGGTCTCAGAATATTAATCTAGGACCATCTCATGTGAATCCGGCATGGTGGAGCTTTCCATTGCCAATGCACTGCCATCTGGCCTAGCTCATTAGGTTTAAAGATTAGCTTGGGGGTTGGTCCTATAGTGCACTGGTTAAGCCCTGTGCATAGAGATCCAAATCCCACATGACTGAGCCTGGCCCCAGTGGCTTGAAAAACAGTCTGGGCTTGTGTACATGCATACTCAAAATCCTGAAGCAATGGAGAAATGGAAAAACAAGGATTGCAGGGTGACCATGCCCCATCAGAAGGTGCTTTCTCTCTGTCTTGCTCTCTCTCTTTGGTGAATGCCTATACCTCTAGCAATAAATTGTTGTCATTTTTAATTTGTTTTAAGAGCATCAGCTTTTAGAAGTATGTAAAACCTTTAAAACCATGTTTACATATTGGGAAACTGAGTCCCAGGGAGTGGGAATGACAGCTCAAACAGGATCAGGATGAGAAGTTCGGCAGGTAGGCAATCACTTCTAAGTCCATTGCTCTTGCTTCAGCACCAAGCTGGCTGAAGAACCCGATGGCCCTGTGTAGCTGATTGTTTTTATGGATTTGCACTCCAGGGCATCACCTGGTGAGACTGTCACTGGGTGTAAATGAAAAGTGAACAGGAGCCTGGAGGAAGCATCCACTCTGGCTTTAATGAACACTCGGCAGAATCCTAGCCTAATGTTGCATGAAGTTTGGAGAAAGATCAATAATCATCAAATCAAAACATATCTACAGCCTCCTGGTCTCCCTAGGCCCCTGCCCGCAGCCACTCCAGGCAACTGGGAGCCCTGACAGGTGTAATTCCTGGCTAGATTTGAGGCTGCTAATGAAATATCTTTATGAGACGTGGGCCTGAGCGTTGAAGCAGTGGTGGTTCTTTCGAGGATAGGCACAGGGATAACTGACTTGTCTACAGTATTGGCCATTGGTAACATTATCTGGGGATACACTGAGCCCCTTCTCTGAACTCAGATCCCACCCACTGAGCATCTGATTCTCAGCAAATGCACAGAAGGAAAAATGGTGGCCTGAATTGACTGAGTGCCCTCTCTACTTTGGTACTGTACTAAGCACATAGGCAGATTGTCTTTCACTTCCCACAATGACCTAAGGCAGTCAATAACTTATTACAGTCACAGTACAAATGAAAAGCTGCAACACAGGAAGGCTGACCTTACCCCCACCAACGCCACCAAGGTGACAAAGCTAGCATAGGGTAGCTGATGTGTCCAAACAGTCTGACTTCAGACCCCAAACAGACAACCACTAAGCTTCATAACTCCACTGATCACATGGAGGCAATTAACAGCTTTGCAAGGTAATGGCCTCCTCTCAACATGCCTCCTCTGTGCTGCCCTGCCTGTTCCATCTCTCTCCCGCCATATGCATTTACACTCACAGAGTATGTGAGTAATCTGTTCAAACACTTTCCACATACCTCATGTGATTTTAGTACATTATACCCAATACTTTTGTCTCTGCAAAGCAGATATTGTTACATCTGCTTACAGATGAGCAAATGGAGGCTCTGGGAACTGGAATACCTTCCTGGAGGTAACCTAGTCAGTCAGGGGCAAGGCTGAAATTCTGAGTACACAGTCTGGCCTCCTGTAAAATGCGCCAGGGAATCCCTACCTGCCTACACCAGTTCAAAGCAATTCCCACACCTCTCAGCTCCCACTGCTCTTTTCCAGCTTCTCTTTAAGAAATGCAGTGCCCTGTATGAAGCAAATTGGACAGTTAACTCACATAAATGGATGATTTCTTATACAGTGAGACTTTGGGTTCCTGAGAGTGAGGACCACCTGTGTTTCCTCTGCATTCCACACAAACTTCTAGCCTAGCACCCTGCATCCCATGGATATTTAAAATTCCTGCAGCAAAACATCTTCCCATTTTTCATAGCTTTGCTGTGAATTGCTGAGCAAGTCACTTCACGCTTTCTGAATTCTACTCTTCATGTCTATCAACATGGGACAGCACCGCCTCCCCATAAAATTGACTGGATGGTAAAATGGGAAACTAGATATAAAGCAGGGAGTATATAATGTGTAACAAAAAGTAAATGCTGAGTAAGATAAAATGAAATAATAAAATAAAATAAAAAATAGATAAGAAGAGATTATCAGGGCCAGCAGGTGGCATGGTGGTTAAGGCACTGGACTCCCACACAATAGACCACAATTTAAGTCCCAAACTTGGTGGCTTACTTTTTCACATTCTTACTCACTCTGTCTCTGTCTCTCTTGCTCTCTGTTAAGCACACTTGCTCTCTAGCAAATCAAAATAAATAATAATAGGGGCCAGCAGGTGGCATGGTGGTTAAAGCGCTGGACTCCCACATAGTCAACCACAGTTCAAGTCCCAGACCTGGTGGCTTGCTTTCTTGCTTTCCCTTTCTCTCTCTCTAGACAAGTTAAAATAATAATAACAACAACAACAACAAATGGAATTACATACATAAATAATTCTAAAAATGATAATAATAAATAAAATTAAATAAATAATTTCAAGGAAAAGTGATTATCATAGGAACATCTGCACTTCAAGCAACATGCTGATTATCTAAGGTTTCTAAACCTCTGGAACATTATCAGGGAGTCAAAGGTATCTCTGGGATGAGATGGGGAATAAATGAACCTATTTATTAGCATCTCTAACAAAGTTTTTAACTCACTTAGTTAACTGGTTTCTCAATATACAGTCATTGAATTTTATCACTGAAATTAATAATAAGGCCTGATGATAATGTCAAGCATCTGCATAACATTCTTTAGCTTTTGAATATGCGCATGTAATAACAATGGAATGGAGAGAGGGACCAAGACAAAGATGCAGAAATCTGAGGGGTCAAGTCACAACGAAGAGCCCAGGGCTGTGGGGTGGTTTCACTGGCCCTACAAACCCTCTGGTTTCTTTCATTGTTTCTCTTCTCTGTAGCCTTACTCTTTCTAGCCCATCCTCTCCATCTTAGTCAATTTGATCTGCCAAAAAATATTTTTGATTTATCTGTTAATTTTTTTTTCCCTAGAAGTGCATGTGCATTCACCAGAGAAAGAAAAAGAGAGAGAAGGAAAGTGAGAAATCACCCCCCTTGGTCACGCCATAATCCTTTCTCCTCCATTCTCCTTTTGGGATTTTGGACATGTATGCACACGTGCCCAGCCTGTTTGTCTAAGACTTGAACTATGCACTTGATATGTACGATCCAGGAGCCTTAACCACCGTGTTACAAGCTGACCCCTATTTAAAGGTTTTTTTAACGCTGTCCGCTCCCCTGAGGACAAAGACAAATACTTATACATGGTTCTCAAGGAAGGCCCATTATAAGCTGGTCCACACAATCTTCCTTATCACTTCCTGGTATCCATTTCTTTGTGAACCATCCCCAGTCAAACCTCAGTTCCCACAGCTCCTTTACCACAGAATCTTCTCTTCCCCTCCAGGTCTTCCATCCCTGTCCTCTGTAGGTAAGTGCTACATATCCTTCAGGTCTCCAGGCCTCTGCTGCTCCTGGAAGGCCTTGACTCTCTGAGCCAGATGGGACCCCTTGCTACCCGGCATTAGGACTACTGCATTCTCCTGTCATAGCATATGCTCGTGTTCAATATCTTCCTCCCCACAGACTGCAAACTCACCTACAGTCATGTAGACCTGTGTAAGAGCCCAGCATGGTACCAGGCACATAATGTACATAAGGTACATAATGCCTCCTTCCCTCTCTCAGCCTCAGTTTCCTCAAAGGTAAAATGATATTAACAACATCCATTCTTCCTGCCACATCAGGTTGGTGTAGAGACAAAAGGAAATATGAGACAGTGATTTTAAAATCTCCCATCACTATCCACATAGCACTGATATTGCTTTATTTTTTAATTCAGAGAGGCAAACTAAACCCAACCAATATCCAACTAGAAATGTTGAGGGTAAGATTGACTGACTGATAAAAATACCATCATTTGGATCCTGAAAAAAAAATTACTTGATAAGCAAAATATACTATTTATATCTACCTATCACTATTCCTATCTGTCATCCACCCATCTATCTATCTATCATTATCTATCTAGTGCTGGTCTCACCAAAATACATTTTCTTCAACTATCTGTTCTTACTTGTCAAATGTTAGTGAATAAAAAAATACATTTACTTATTTGCCAGAGATATGTGTGCTCACCAGAGAGCGAAGAGAGAGAGGGAGAAAGCACGTCTCCAGGGAGCATGGTCACAGCAGAATCCCATCTCTTCCATATCTCCATTCCGTTGGGATTTGGGGCCAACATGCATACACACGCAGCATGTTTCTCAATTTGCTTGGGCCAAGACTGAAATTGCTGTCAGCCATGTGGGATCTGGCTCCTATAACCACTACTCTACACAGATGGCCCTGACCCCATTTTAAAATTTTTAAATTTAATTAATTAATTTATTTGTAAGAGGGGACATGCTCTCTCTGGAAATAGAGAGAAACAGAGAGAAAGTGTAAGTGAGAAAACACCCTCCACAGGGAATGGTCACACTGAAATTCCTTCTCCATTTCCCTCCCTTTGGGATTTTGGTCATGTATGCACATGCACCTAGTGTGTTTCTGAAGCTTCCAGGTCTTTGACTTAAACGATAGTCAGCCATGTAGGCTCCAGCCGTTATAACCACCAAGCCATGGGCTGGCCCTTTTTGCTTTGGAGAGACACGTTACCCAGGCTGGCCTTGACCTTGTTATTCTTCTACGTTGGTCTTCCAAGCAGCTAGTATTACAGGTGTGCATCACCACACCTGGATTAGCCCTTTTCTTACGAAACTTTTGTTCTACAAAGGGAGAGAAACACCACCTCAAGTATTGGGTCATCTGAAAATCATGACACAGTTTTGGATAGAAAAACATAGAAAAATGTATCATGAGTTTTCTGACAACCTAAATTTCATAAACAACATGCACTGTGTAGGAGGCTCTGGGAGCATATAATAGGAAAATCTGATGTGGTCTGGGAGTCAGTAAACTTTCTCCAGAGGAAAAAATATTTGCGCTGCCATCTGACTTGGCTTTTAACTTAAGAGCAACGTTTTTAAGCATGACAGTGGTAAGAACTGATCCATATTTTAGGGCAGTGGGGAGTATGATAGGATAGAATCCATAAGTGACCACTAACTAAGCCAGCCTCTTTGAGACTCAGTTTCACTTCAGAAATGAGGTTATTATCTTCCTTCTTCCTCTGTTGCAGAGTTGTTCAGAGGAACTAAGAGACTAGTAGAAGGAGCTAAGAAGATGGTGGGAGGGGCTAAAATGATAATGGGAGGAACTTTAAATATGAAAAAGGAGCATAGAGGGTGGTGGGAGGAGCCAGGAGGTTATAGGAGGCACTAAAGGGATGATAGACTAGCTAAGGAAAGCATGGGTGTGGACACTCTACAATATGAAAATACTGTTTTTGTTATAGTAATATAAACAAAATATACTTTATCAATATCTTCTCTTCCACAAGGACATAGATAGTATGATTGATAGGGTCACAACCCCTTGAGAGCAGCTTGATGAAGTATGAAGTTTCTTATTCTAGAAAGTGGAAATCTGGCACTCTTGAGGACCTAATGAAAGTTAGAGTGCCTTTAGGAAAATGCTTAGTGCAAAACCACTGCATACAATACTCTGGTTCCAGACACATGTGCCCTGAAATCCATCCAGGGACCTCACCATAGGACCTCCAGGTTTTAACAGAGAGAATTCAGTCATTATAGCAGTTACTTTTTAACTTTTCAGAATGTAACTCGTAGTTATCTTATATTGATACCCAATATAGTCACCTTATATTGATATCCAACTGAACATCTTATATTGATGCCTCTTATATTGATACCCAACTGAGCAAAAGTTGCATGAAGTAATTCCCATGTGATAACTATCATACTTTGTATTCTACCTTACTCTATTATTCTCCATTTTCTTTTATCGCAGTTAGGTTTTTCATCATTTTGAATGCTGGCTATGACTCATGAATTGAACCTAAGTTGTAGTTGGCAAAATAATATTTCAAGAATGGCAGCATACTTTTTAGTTCTGTCTTTGTCAGCCAACTGACAGGGTGTGATCTTGGACAATATACATCTTATCTGAGCCTCAATTTCCTCAGCTACAAAATGGGGATAATAATACTTTAAGGGTTAAGAGAATTAAAATAATGTCATAGGAAATCACTTCATAGACTGCTTGGCACAGAATAGGTGTTCAATAAACGGTGGTAATTATAAATAGAGGCTGGTAATAGGGGAATTAGAGCATAGCTAAATCTCTCTTGCCTGAGGGAAAATAAAAAGGAGAAAGCAGAGGGGAAAAAAAATCTCATTCATTTTCCACCCAGGGGGTCTTTTCTGTCTTCCAAATGTAGCTATTTACTGTGAGGAGGGGAACTCAGTCCAGATGCTTCTGTTTGCTGTGACAGGATTTATAAATAAGTAAAACGCTTTATCAAACATTTATAGTTGTGTGTGAATGTCAAAAAAAAAAAAAAAAAAAAAAAGGAGGAAAGAAAGGAAAAGGCACGTGGGGTGGAAGTTTATTTATAGTGACTCTCTGCTTTTCTCTCCCTAGCCACAATTTCACAGCTTAGCTTTCATTTGCTTACGATTGTTCTTGGATGAACTTCACTTCCAAGCAGAGAGTATTAATTATTTAAACATAGACCAGAAGAAAACAGCCCACACTGTTCCCCTAAACAATGACAGGCTGATGTAGCAGAAGGAAGCCACCAGGATGAAGGCTGAGAATGGCCAACACAAGCTTTCAAACAGTCAATCCCTGGCGTGCCTGTGAGCAGATATCCTGTGGGCACCTACTATGTGCAGCTGGGGCTTGTGCTGGACATGGCAGGGAACAAAACTGCCAGTAGTGATTAGGGCCAGACAGTTTAGAATTCCTCTCCCAGGGAAGGGAGGGGGGTTCTGGCAAATGGAGGGAGGAGCTATGAGGGGGGATTCAAAAAGTGCATGGCAAAGGCTTATGATGAAAAACCTTTGCGTTAATTTCCAATATGTTTCCACCAAAATACACTTAAACTTCAATTCCACGTTTTGCCCACACTTTTTTTTTTTTTTTAAAAGTCCACTGCTTGTAAACACAAATCTAGAAGAGAATATGTCTCGGAACAAAGTGCTTTGAGAATGGCAGAACAGAAGACTCCCCCGCTTTACAGGCATTCTGGTCTGGGGAAGAAAAACAGCTTTGGAATCGCAGTATCCTAAGTTCAAATCCCTGTTCCAGTACACCCTGGTTTTCTGATCTCAGTATGTCCATCATCACATTTCTGACACATGTCTGATAATACTTACTGGGTGAAAGTTATTCTTAAAGTTAAATAAGAAAATTCATGTGAGTACTAAACAAACTACAAGCATTCATTAAATAGTCAATATTTAATAGTACTAAGATCGGCCCATCCATAGTAGGTGCTAAATAAATGTCATACTTCCCTTCATTATATGCCTTTGCTTGAGAGTTTTAATTTGATTCCAACTTGTAGCCATCTTCCAAGAGCTCCAATATCCTTTTATATTACAGAGCTCTTCCATTCCCGAGTAAGTATATCCTACTTACTTACAGCCCCAGTCTGCTTCAGAATTTACACATTAACTTATTTATTCACTCATTAATATTTATTGAGCAGGGCTGATCCCATTGCATAGTGGTTAAAAGGGCCAGATCACCACACAGCTGACCTGGTGACTTGAAGAGTGTTGTATCCAGAATTCTGACAGGATGGAGAAATGGAGAAGGGATTGAAGCATGAATATGCCCCATTGGGAAGTACTTCCTCTCTGTCTCTGTTTCTGTCTCTGTCTCTCAAGTACACATGCCCTCTGGCAATTGAAAACAACTTGAATATCAATTGAACATCTGTTAGACTGTTACATATATCCACATTGGTGCAGGTACTTTGAATTCAAGGAGGAAGAAAGACAAAACCCTTATCTGCATGAAGCTTGTCTTCCAGTGGGGGGAAATGACAATAAACAAATTAAGAAGGAAAATATATGCTATGTCAGGTGATGCAAAACACTAAAAAGAAACATATGGGAAGGGAGAGGAAGAGGAGTTGCTAGAGAAAGGAAAAGCAATTTGAAAAGAGGAAGCCTTACAGAGAAAGTAACATCTATGCTGAGACCTGGACAGGTCTCTAAGCAGCCAGGTGGGTAGGTAACTGAAGACAGTCCCAACTGAAAAAAACAACAGGTGACATGCTCCAAGGCAGGATGTGTTTGGCCACAGCCCATCTCTCATTTTTGGCCTTCTGGAAGACGGGAGAGAACAGAGTGATTTGATTTTGCCAAACAACTCTGCTTTTCATATACTAATATTGGGTAACTGGACAAGTCATGACATATTTTTCTGGTTTTCTATGCAAAAATGCATCATGACTTGTCTGATGAAGCAGTATAAGCAATGTGTACCTTTCTAGGTCATAGGTGAACACTGCCCAGATTCGATACAAATGCATTTACAAAGAGACAGAAGACTAGTTGTATGTTCTGCCTCTTCCTCTATGTAAGGAGTGAGTGTGGTTCTGGGCTGGGCTCAAAAGGATTGGTGACTTCTCCGTCACCAACAACCATACCATCCTAACACTCTGAGCTCTCCAGGGATGACAGCTCTTAACAATACCCAAGAGTATAGACTTGATAATGATCTCTGACTACATTAGGGCCTCACAGGAGGAATTCATACTAAATAAGAGCAGAAACAAAAGTAGAAAACGAAAGACAAAGAGAAACCATGGAATAAAACTATTCTCTTTAGCTGAATTAGTTGAAATTTTCACAGGTATGCAATGTCTGACAAAGTTCAAGTGAGATGATTAGCATCCTGTCCCAAAAATAGAGGCCCCAGACAAAGCCTGGTGTCTGGGTTTCTGGTCTAATTGTGTGACTCGGGAAAGGGCGCTCGACCTCTCTGTGAATGAATTTTTCCATCTATAAAGTGGAAACAATAAGAGTACTCATCTCAAAGGACCAATGTTAGGGTAAAATAAGTGAATTTGGGTGAATGTTTAACCTGTCACCTAGCTTGGAGTAAACCATCATAAAAAAATAGTGTTTGGGAAAAAGAATATTTACATTTTGGTAAATTTACTTAACTAAATACTACCCAGAAATTTTATTCATTTATTTATTTTAATTTCTTTTATACATTTGATCACCATATATTGCCACAGCTTATAAAGTGAATTTACCCAACAAGAATATACTTCACACCAGTCCAGTTAAAGATACTATATATGTTATCATCAACAGATAATCATCCATTTCTGTGTCCCATAAATGTCTTTTAAAAAATCAATAAAGAGTCCTACACTAACATGGATGAATCTCACATGTAATACGTTGAATGGGAATAAGCCACACACAAAAGAGCACATCTGTATAATACCAAATACATAAAGAATAGGACATACTGGGACCAGCAGTTAGAGTAATGGCTATGTTGCTGGACTCCCATGTAGTCGACCGCGGTTCGAGTCCCGGACCCGGTGGCTTAAACTCACGTCGGGCGCATGTGCGTGCGTGCCCAAGATCCCGAGAGGAGAATGGAGGAGAAGGGATTGCGGCGTGGCCATCCCCCCTGGGGGGTGATTTCCTGCTTTCTGTCTCTCTGTCTCTCTCTGTCTGTCTGGCGAGCGCACGCGCCCTATAGCAAAAACCTCTCAAAAAAAAAAAAAAAAAAAAGAATAGGACATACCAAGTAATAATAAGAGAAATCAGATTACTACCTACTTTGGAGGGGGTTGGAAGTAAGCAGAAAAAAGTACAAAAGGTGAAACTTCCAAAGAAATAACTTTCTGTGTGATGATGCTATCTTTGTGATACTGTTGACTTGTACAGCACAACAAGCACAGGTGTCTACTGGGTCATTGGAATATGGCTGTGTCATCAAGAAACTGGATTTTTAAGTTTGATTCACTTTAATTAACTTAGATAGTCACAGGGCCAGTGGCCACCATATTGGGAGTCACAGGTCTGTATCTAAGGCTGCAAAGCAGTTATGAGAATATGCATGTTGAAAAAAAAAAAAAAAAAGAAAGAAAACAACTATGCAATTAAGATTTGTGCACTTTAGGAACCAGCAGATACTACAGCAATTACGTCGCCAGACTCTCACATGGCCAACTGTGGTCTGAGTCCCAGACCTGGTGGCTTAAAACTCTCCAGGCGAGTGTGTGTGCATACCCAAGATCCCGAGAAGAGAATGGAGGAGAAGGGATTATGGCATGGCCATCTCCCATGGTGGGTAATTTCTCACTTTTCCTCTCACTGTCTCTGTGTCTCTCTCTTCATTCAGCACACATGCCCTAAGGCAAAAATATCTCAAAATTAAAGAGAAAGATTTGTGCAATTAATATGCTTTACTATATATACATTATCCTGCAAAAGTTATCAGGGATTTTTTTTTAAATCTTTTAGTTTGTCAGAAGGCCTGTGCACTTGTCAGAGAGAGAGAGAGAGAGAGAGAGAGAGAGAGAGAGAGAGAGAGAAAGCACCCCCATGGGTAACAGTCACACTATAATACCTTCTGCTCCTTCTCTCCTTCCCCTCACTTCGGGCATACATGCAGATTCCCGACATGGCTCTCAAGCCACCAAGTCTGGGATTTGAACAGTGTAGTCAGGCATGTAGAATCCAGCCTCCTCAACCATCCAGTCAGATGCTGGTTCAGTGGGGATTATTAATCTACATGTATTACCTTATATTTCCTACAGATTTAAGGTAATGTAGAAAGAAAACCCCTATTGTTTCCATTCGGCAATGGCTCAGCTGCAGCTCAGAGAGGAGGACGTGATTTGTGAGCTGTCACATAGCTTGTGAATGGCAGAGTGGGCAAGAAGTCTATTCAGCCTCTTCTCATGAAGGGAAAAAAGCAATGCAAATGACCTGCTGGGATGAGTTCATCCAACAATTCATTCATTGAATACATACCTTTTGAGCACCTGCTAAGTGCCACTCACTGATTTTGGTGCTTGAAATGGAACACTGAACAAAGAGAAAAGTTCCAGCTTCCATTAGAAATCTTTGCTCACTTCACTTTGCCACCACTAATTCAGGCTCTAAAGGGATTCTTTTCCAAGGCGACTTGACCATAGGCCAAATTGTGTGAAATCAGGCTCAAATAAGAATTTTCAGTTACCTGTGTCATGTCTGGTAATCTCAGATTTGACTCCTACTTCTTTTCAAAGCCACCTAACTTACTTATGCTTATAGCCTTAACTCTTACACTATAAGAGAAGGAATGAAAGTAGATATAATACCAGAAAAAAGCTATAAGGAAGACAAACAGCAATATCAGCAATAAAAGATTCTCATTACTTATTGGTAAAAGATCAATTTCTGAGCCAGCAGGTGGTATGGTAGTTAAGGGCGCTAGACTCCCATATGGCCAATTGCGACTTGGTTTTTCACTTTCCTTCTCTCCCTCTCTTTTCCTCTCTCTCTTATTCTGTCCCTCTCTGGTCATGTTAAAGTAAATAAAAAAGTTACATAATAATAATAATAATAATAATAATAATAATAATAATAGATCAATTCTTTACCAGAAACAAACAAAAAGCAATTTGAACTTGATTCATTCATTCAAGAAGTAAGTGAAATTGACCAGTCTATATTTTGATGGCACATTTTAGCACGTCTATCTCAGAAACAAGAGTAATTACAAAAATATCAAGCAGGCAAAGAAGTATTACAGAAATTTGGACACTGGAAATATTAGGTAGTTTCTAATGGTTACACATGAAATCTTTCATCCAGTAACTAGAAAATGCATGATGTTTCTCAAAAACACAGGAACCAGTTTTCAAAACACAGCTATACCCCACAGTACTCAGCATGCCTAACAGTAAAGAATTTGATATTAATCAGACCATAGTATCTGACAAAACGCAATAAAATGATTGTCAACAACTAACAAGGAATGCTCAGAAATGTAAACAAAAATGCTCGACATAATTAAATGTTTCAAAAAAAAACAAAGACATTAAAATATAAGTATTTAGAATTTTTAAAAAAGGGTCAGTCAGTGGCCTGGTGCTTAAGGTTGCTGGATCCCACATGGTCAACCATATGGTTGTGTGCCTGTCAGAGAGACAGAGAGAAATAGTGAAAGGGAAAGTGAGAAATCACCCCCCAGAGAGAAGGCCATGCCACAATCCCTTCCCCTCCATTCTCTTCTTGGGATTTTGGGCACACACACACATGCATGCCCAGCATGAGTTTCAAGACACCAGGTTCAGGACTCAAACCACAGTCGGGCATGTGGGAGTCCAGTGCCTTTAACTACCATGCCACCTGCTGGTACCTACAATCCTACTTCTACAAAACTACTTCTAAAGTCCTACCTCCTAGAAAACTACCATATTCGGATAGATTTAAGCTTAAATTCTACCTGACACTATGAGCTATCCCCCATTTCATACAATAAAGACACATATAAAAATGTATGTATATAGCATGATAGATAAGGGGGAAGGCTCGCAAACCTTGTGTTTTATAAAACCGGGATTATGCTGATACTAAAACTTGATAAAGAAAGATATTAGGCAATGTGCTCTTCTTTTGTTAATAGAAATAATATTACAGTACTATACCATACAGTTTAAAAGAGAAAATGAAATCACCTCACTTAAAGCTGAAAGACTATTTAATAAAATATAATTCCCAATTATGATTTTAAAAATTCTTAATACACTGGGAGTAGAAGGGAAAATTTTTTATAGCAAAAGTTATTCACATTTAGTATTTGGTTATCTACCAAAATCCCAGAGAAACATCATATAGATGGTAGAGTTTTAGGACTATTCCATTTAAAAATCAGATACAATAAAATGACATGCTCTGTCAGAATTTTTTAAGTAATTAAAAAAATTTTTTTTTTCTTACTGAGAGAGAAAGACACACACACACACACACACGGACCCCAACTAAGTCTCCATGCCTCAATCTACCTTAGACTCAGCTGGCCTGGATCACAGGCACACACATGCCTGCACACCAGCATGTTCAGGGCAGTCCCAGGATATGAACCCAGGACCTTTTTCACATGGGCCCAGTTATGTTACCACTGCGCTGCCACCTGACCATTGTGTCATTATTTTTATTCAACACCAAAGGGAAGGCCTGCCTATAAATACGTTGGCATCAGAGAATTCAAATACAAGATATATAAATTTGTGAAAGACTACTTTATTTGTTATTTATTTATTTTAGTTTGCTATTGGGCATGTGCATTCCCTGGAGAGAGACAGGAAAAGAGAGGAAAGGAGGAAGGGAAAGTGATAGATCGTACCCCTCCCCCTCGGGGGGGTTGTCTATGCCACAGTCCCCTCTCCTCTATTATCCTCTCAGGTGTTGGGCACACACACACACACACACGTGTACCCAGCATGTTTGCCAACCTGCTGGACCTGGGACTCAAACCATGGGGGATCCAGGTGCCTCACACCACACCATTGGCTGCTGCATGAAAGACTACTAATGGCAAATTTTATGATGTTTTAACGTGAAGATTAAAGAAAACCTGGAGATAATAAGTAATATAATAATCACAGTTTTGGGATTCAAGATGAATGAAAAACTAGCATATCTGTACACAAGACATGACAATTAAGGGATGTAATGAAAGCAAAAATACACGATCGGCAACAGTAACAGAAGTGATGCTTCGGCGAATTAGACATGATAAAAGACTGTGATATGTGTATAGATATAATCTTAAAACTCTATTCATATCCATAAAAGGAGAACAAGATTAATAAATGTATTATTTCATAGATGAGGAGTCTGCTTTGTGAATTCTGAGAGTTAAACAGTAAATTCAATATAAACCCAATCAAAGAAAATCTTTGTATAAAATCAGAGATATCTATCTTAAAGTTTATATGGAATAAGAAAGAGCAAAGAACATCCACGCCACTTAGAAAAGAAGACTAATGAGGGGGTCCTGCCCTGTCTGATACCAAGACATTATAAAACTATAATAATTAAAATCAATGTGTTACTAGAACAGGGATCAATATTAGACCAGTGAAAAGGAAGAGGGGGCTCCGTAAGCTCAAGGACATGTCATATTGCTGTGGCATCATAAATCAGTGAAGTAAGAATGGACTTGCTGCAAGGGACTGGAATAATTAGCTACCCAAGTGGAAACAGTAAAGACAGATATCTTTACCACAGCATCAACCAATGCCATCCTGAAAGACTGAAAATGTGGCAAGTGAAAATCTTAAGAATAAAGAAGAGAAAACAAGAGCATCATTAAGACATTAGGACAGGGAACATCTTTGTCAATAATTCATAAGAAGGATTAACAAGAAATGAAAAGAATGAATTTGGTGCATTAAAATGAAAATATTTCAAATTAGGAAATAATTCTTTTAACAAAATTAAAACATAAATTATAGATTAAAAGGAGATATTTGCAAATGACAAAAGCCTACCTCTTTTTTAAAATCTGATTACTAGAAATATTAAAGAGAATGTTTATCAGTCGAGTAAAAAAATCCAAAAAATTTGCAAAACATCCAATCAGGAAATTGATTAAAAAAAAAAAAAACTGAATGTAAGGAAAGAAGTTTAACCTTATTTGTAATTTCTGACATGCAAATTAACAATGAAATTAGAATTTCATAGCTGTAGATTGGCAAAATATGAACTATCTGATATTAAGTGTTGTCAAGAACCTGGGGAAGCAGGAGCTTTTTATATGTTGCTGGTGGGAGTATGATAAGATACAAAGTTTAAAAGCACAGAGGACACTATTAGATAAAGATATTTTTGAAGTAAAAGTCAAATAAGACAGAAAAAACAACTTTACTAAGCAATGGAATTGAGGAATATGATAAACTGTTTTTATTTAATATTTTATCTGTTAGGTTTTTTCCATAGGGTACCTGCACTTGCCTAAGAGAGAAAGAGGGAAAGTGAGAACTCTCCCCACAGGATGAACGGGCATGTGCAATCCCTTCTCCATTCTGTCCTCAGGATTTTGGGCAGGCATGCACACGTGCCTGGAGTCCTTTTCATGCCACTGGACCCAGGACTCCAACGGTCAGCCATGTGAGAGTCCAGCACTTTAACCACTATACCACCTGCTGGCCCCCATTATTTTTTTAAATCTGGGACCAGCAGATGGTGTAATGGTTACACCACTGGACACTCACATGACCAACTGTGGTTCGAATCCTGGACCTGGATGCTTGAAACTCCCATCAGGAATATGTGTGTGTATGCCCATAATTCCAAGAGGAGAATGGAGGAGAAGGGATTGCAGCATGGCCATCCCCCAAGAGGTGATCTCTCACTTTCTGTCTTTTTGGTAAGTGCATACACCCTATAGCAAAAATCTCTCCCTAAAAGAAATGAATAAAATTTAATGAATTTGACAAAATATATTTGTTCTCATTTGAATGTTAAGAATATAGGTACACGGGACCAGCAGATGGTCACATCACTGGACTCCCACATATTGACCATGGTTCGAGTCCTGGACCTGGTGGCTTAACATTCATATATGTGCATGTGTGCCCAACATCCCAAGAGGAGAGAATGGAGAAGGGATTGCAGTGTGACCATCTCTCTTGGGGGTGATTTCTTGCTTTCTATCTCTCCGTTTCTCTCTGCCTCTCTGGCAAACACATGTGCCCTATAGCAAAAATCCCTCAGAAAAAAATAAAATGAGTGCACATAAGATGTATAGCAATTCGGGACCAGCAAGTGGCATAGTGGTTAAGATGCTGGACTCTCGAGACAGGGACAACTCAGATCAAGTCCCAGACATAGTGACTTGCTTTCTCACTTTCCCTCTCTGTCTCTCTATCTCTTGCTCTGTCCCTCTCTGGTCAAATTAAAATAAATAAAGTTTAATAATAATAGTTCCTTTTTTAAAAAAATAAGGATGTATAGCAATTACGTATAAACTAAAATCATAATAAAAAATGCTAGGAAAAAGGGGACAATTAAACAGATAGAAAACAAAAGAACATGGGTACACTTTACATTGTTTATTTTATGGTAAGAGTAGTTTATAATTTAAATTAAATTTTAAGGGGATTTTTTTAAAGAATTATTTAACTTATTATTATTATTATTTAAATTTCCTGTTGGGCACATGTACTTACCAGAGAGAAAGAGAGAGAGAAAGAGATGAAGAGAGAGTAAGAGGAGGAAAGTGAGAAAGTAAGTCATCAGATGTGGGACTCAAACTGCAGTTGGCCTTGTGGGAGTCCAGTGTTTTAACCACCACACCACCTGCTGGCCACTTAAGAGGACTTTCTAAGAGTATGTCATTGAAGAGAAGAACAGTAGACACAGGGATACAAAAATGAAGCTAAGAGAAAGACTGGCACTTGGAATGAACTCTTGAGAAGTCCAGTACACTTCCTAGAGCTTCGGCTGCAAATTACATACTGAGCGTTCCAGAAGACAGCACCAAGAGGGAAAACTGGTTACACCATTCAAATATCCATAAATCAAAATAATCACATGCTCAGAGAATACAGCTGTTCTGATTTTTGCTATAGGGCGTGTGTACTCACTAGAAAGATAAGAGAGACAAAAAGCGAGAAATCACTCCCCAGGGGGGATGGCCACGTTGCCATCCTCTTCCGTTCTCCTCTCGGGATCTTGGGTACACACTCACACATGCCCAGCATGAATTTAAGCCACTGGGTCCAGGACTCGAACCGCAATTGACTACATGGGAGTCCAGCAACATAGCCATTATGCCAACTGCTGGTCCCTAGCCATCCTGATTCTGAGGACAATGTTTCTGTTTCATGCCCTGTGTAAGATGTTAAATCATGTCCCCTAGACCCTAAAAAATTAGACTGAATTGCCACAATGTCAAATGACAAAAATAAGTTCCTACATAGGCCAAGGCACTATACTAAATGGTTTATAGTGTATGTAATATACCTAGGCTTATTTTATTATTATCCTTTTTTCATGGAGAGAGAAACTAAAGCACAAAGAAGTTAAATAATTTGTCTCAATCCTACCGATACTAAGTGGAGAAGCCTGGAATAGAATTTCAGCAGTTTGTCTCTCTATTACCCTGGATTAATGACTTCATAACAAAGCCAGTTACACGAAGTAGTTTCAGGATCTCCGACAGAAGTGTACAGCTCTCTGATGGTTTGACTTTTCTAGCAGTTACATTTCTGGAACAGCTAAACCAGTGCTCGTTACTCTTGGTTACATCTGGAACCTTACATTGTGTGACAAAACTGCGGAGCCGCTCCAAGAAAGGGAAGACAACCTATAGTTTGCAAACATTTTGAGGGGATATCTCAAATAGGAGCCCACAGATTAAAAAAAAAAAATCTTACTCTTAGAGAGGAGTGAACACATTGTATATCTAAGTCACTGATCCATGGATCTAAATATCACCTCTGGGTATTCTTAATTTGGAAGGATTCATGTACAAAGAGTACACAGTAACTGTTAGATGTATTTAGAGCCATGACTTGTTACTGTACGTGCAACAATCTCCTAAGTGCTCTCCTAGCATCCCTGCTTGTCCTTCAAATCCTCTAAGCTCTCCTTGGCAGGAGGGACCCTTCCAGAACACAAATCTGAACTTGTCATTCCTTTGCTCCATACCCTCCTAGGGCTTCCAATCACACCCAGAGTGAAATCCCAGCTCCTCAGAAGCAGCTCCGAGGCCCAGTATGGTCTGCCCCTATGTTAGTTCTCCAGTGTTACCGTCTATAATTCTCCCTCCTCCTCTCTCACTCCATGCCGTCCCACTGTGTCCTCTTCCTGTTGGGACCTGTCTCAAAGCCTTGGCATTTCCATTCTCTGACACTGTCTCTGAAATAGCAGTGCCCTATCCCTTCTCATTCTTTTGCCCCATATCCCCCACCATAATAACTATCTCCACCTGGTATTAATGTTTCCATGAATGGGTTCATGTGATTCATGTCCAAGCTCCAATTAGAATGAGGATGCCAGGACAAGGACTTGTCTATTTTGATCATTGCTTTGTGCCCACCATCTGGAGTGCACCCGGCAGAAAACAGGTACTCAGTGAGCATCAGGGAACAGAAGGGAAGGAGGGAGGGAGGGAAGATAGTTGTTTTTATGATTATGATTCCTGGACAGCTTTAGACAGGTTTGTGTGCCCACACTTGATAGCCGCAGGGGAAGGGGGTAGACCGGCTTCACCCTTGAGCACTTAAGGACAAGAGAAGATATGTGTCCAGTAGGAGAGTCCAAAATAGACCAAAAGCACCAGGCATTTCCCCAGTGCGCTTCGCTAATTGCAGGGGAGGGGAGGGAGGATAGAGAAGGAACAACACTTACGTCCTCGAGGGGACCAAATTAGAGGCAAGGTTCTAGGATCCCTGCTGGTAGGACCAGTGGGGTCTGCAAAGCCTGCCCGCCGTGGCACTAGAACCCTCACCTCTCAGATCTAACTAACAAGAGCACAGAGGAGCAGGAAGCAGAAGCACTGGTTAAACAGCATCTTCACGGGAGAGGGCTGGGCCCAGCTGGGCCACACGGAGCAGCACTGGCTTTCATGAAGTTATCAGACGCACACCGCTGCAGCCCACAGTGCCAGGGCCCACTACCTGTGGCCAGCCTGGCTCCAGGGCAGGCTGACAACTCAGGATTGAGCCAAGCTGCCTCCAGGCCTACACAGCCCCTCACAGCTCATTTCTCTTCTCTTTTCTTCCTTTATGCTCTTGTAAACATGGTAGATGACATGGACACACTCTGAGAAATACCAGAGAAACTTTACATGGGGATGATTCTTTACAGTCCACTTTATACACCATCAACTACTTTTTTAAAAAGTTATTTATTCAATCAATATGTATTAAGCGCTGCTGTGTTCCAGAAAAGACTTGAAATGGTGGGTACAGGGTACAAGTGAACAGACCTAAAAGTCGAACTCTGAGCTGTGTTTCAAGAAGGGCAAGGTGGGACCAGCAGTTAGCATAATGGCTATGTCGCTGGACTCCCATGTAGATGACTGCGGTTCAAGTCCCAGACCAAGCCGGATGCATATGCATGTGTGCCCAACAGCCCAAGAGGAGAATGGAGGAGAAGGGATTGCAGTGTGGCCTTCCCCCCTGGGATGTGATTTCTCGCTTTCTGTCCCTCTATCTCTCTCTGTCTTTCTGGCAAGTGCACGTACCCTATAGCAAAAACCTCTCCAAAAAAAAAAAAGAAGGCCAAGGGTACGCACATCATATATATATATATATACACACACACACACACACACACATATGCATGCCAGCTCATCTCTATAATGATATGTCTTACTACATATCTATATATATATATCCATACATATTGGGTTGTCAAAAAAGTCATGATGCCTTTTTGCATAAAAAAAAAAAACAGGAAAATACATCACGACTTTTCAGATAACCCAATGTATTATATATTTATATAACATCACATGGAGAAAAGTGAGCCAACTTGTCATTTCTATCTCCTATATGAGAGAACAGAGTTTCCAAGAGGTAAAATGGATTCCTGAGGACGAGATGCCGTTCTAATAGGAGACCCCATTGTTGGTACTAATAGGAAAGGAATCAGCAGTATTCTTCTGGTTCCTGAAAGGAAGTCTCCCTTCTTCTCTTCTCATTGGCTTCCCTCTCTTACACCTCCTCCCTGCCCGCCATCTTCACTCCTTCTCTCAGTGAATGAAAGTATAACAGATGGACATCAGGGCTTCCATGCTCTCTGGGAGTGCTCCTGAACTGCTGGGTCACAAAACAGGGGCGAGCCTTCTGCCTCTCTCACATCTCTCCACTCCCACATCTCCCTTCTTGCTTCCCTGCTAGGCTACCACGTTAGGGAATTATCTCGTCTCCCCTCTGCTTCTCCCTCTCCCTACCCGACACACGGCTTCCCTCTTTACATCTCCTGTTAGCGGATGTAGGGTGTGGAAGGCGGATGGCCTCTTAGACATCTCTGGATCTCCCTTCCTTTCCAGATATGGAAACTGAGGACCAGGATAGGGCATCTAATTCGGATGGAGGTTCTGCAGCAAAGTGTTGACAGAAACAGAGGGGGCCCATTGCCAGTCACTACCATGGCATCGACGGGAGTGTGCCAGCTCCTAGTCTCTTCTTTGGATCAGTCTTCCACTGACTCTGATCCCCCTGCCCTCATTCTGATCTAAGCTTATGCTACCATTTTAATGCTCTCTGGAAAGAAAACCATCTAGGCATATCATTGCCCAGTCAAAAGTTTTCCGGGGCTCCCAAGTGCCTTCTGGATAAAACCAAATCCATTTTCTTCCTCTCCAGGACACGTCCCTTTGCCTCGGCCACTCTGAACCTCGTGCAGTTCCTAGAATGTGCCATTCTCTCTCTGACCCCTCTGGGCTTTTTCACATCCCTTCTCTTTGACCCTGGGTCAAGTGATGAACTCATCGTCGAGATTCAGCTCACAAGTCACCTCCTGAGAGCTCTCCCCAGGATCCTCCACCCATTAAAATGTCATTTCCTGTGTGCTCCTAAGACACCTGTTCATATCCATCCATACCCCAGCGTCCTCACAGCAATAAAAACACCGCCTACTGTGCACCGAGCACTGCTCTAAACATCGTACGTGAAACATCTCATTTAATCTTCACACAATTTATTAGCTGAGGATGCTCATATAGCTGTTTCGGAGATGGGTAAATGGAGGCCCAGAGAAATCCAATCACTCGCCCCAGATTACAGAGTTGGTAAACGTCAGGACTAAGCCTGTCCCGTGGCCACACTCTCAAATACATGCCTTACTGCTGCGATAGCCTGTGCACTCAGCTCTCTCACGCAGAACCCTGAACTTGCCTACCACATGAACCCCCACAGCCTCAGTGCTTAGCAGCAACTCAGTTCTCCACAGAGCCCATGCACTTTGCAAATGGCCACTGAGTGCTTAAAACAGTTACGCTCTCCGAGGTCCTGCTTCTCCTGGTCTGTAAAATGGGGCTAATGGTACCATATAGAATAATCGTGAGGACTACACAAAGAAGCATAAAAGGCGCAGCACGTAATGCCTGGGACCAACAGACAGCACGAACTCAGTGTTTGTCACGTTGGCCACTACCATTCGGCATGCTCCTTTTCTTGCCAGCTCCCCTCGCTCTCCTCCTCTCACCGTAATCAAGAAGCATCCTCTTGCTTGAGTCTGTGGGGGCTGAGAGGGGAACACGACTGCGCAAGCCCGCTGAGCCCGTGCCCCCCGTCCCCACTCCATGTTGCCACCTTCCAGCTGTGAAATGGAGTCCCTGCTCGACTAGGCCCCAAAGCTGTCAAGGAGCTGCCAATTTCACAGTTCATGGGGCTGTGGTTCCCCCCTGATTAATGGGGTGCCAGCAGGGCCATGACACCAGTCACATGGAGCTCTCTCCCTCACCCATACTTCCTGAGGAGGAGGCAGTAGGCCAGCCTCATGCATATTTATGCCGGGAGAGAAATGATTTTGTACTGCGTGCCTTCCAAAAAAAATAAATAAGATTTCACCCAAGTCTCGTGCATTTCCTTCAGTTCAACTCAGCATGCTTCAGGGAAGAAAATCACACACACACACACACACACACACACACGCACACATGCAGAATAATGAAAAACTGAAAACACCTTATATATGACTGATCTGCGCGGGCATTCACGTGCCAAGGATGATCCGAGAGACACAGGAGATATTAAACCCTGGAGCACAGATAGAGTTATTTTGAAACTAATCCAGTTCCACCCTGTCTCCCTATAGAATTAGAATAGATCAAGTCCACCCAGGCCTCTCTACCACTTTCTAAGTTCCTGTTGGGTCTGCCCTGTCCTCCAGCTCAGACCCAACTGTCCTCTATTTCCTTTAAGAGCTAACCAGAGACACCTGTCAGGGTTTTCACCCTAGTGGGTTTGGAAGGGAAGTTTCTCAGGACACAGATCTCACCGTCTTTAGAGTTCCCTAAGGGTTAAGATCTGGAAGACGGGATAGAGACCCTATCATCCATCCGTTCACATATAAATGGACTGAGGCCTAGGGAGGAGAAAGAGAGCTCAGGCCACATGTACGGTGAAGGCAGAGCCCAGGCTCCTTCCTCCTGGCAGTGTCCTCCTCACTGCACCCCACTTCTTTCTCTTCCCCAGAGAAGGGGAAGCAGGCATTGCCAAGGGCACAGCTGGAGCTGTGCTGAGCCAAAGCAGGCGGCCTGCCTGTCCACTGGGTGAGGCTGCTTCCTGGGTGATGAACGGTGCCAATCAGGCAGCGCTTGACGTAATTATAATGAAGTGGATGCATCTGGTCCCCGAAGGCTTCATTCACCAGGGAAATCATGAGGAAGTGAGCGCTCTCGTTTCGCTGAACTCCTTGGGATACTTACAGGAACAGTCCTGAAGCCAGGAGGTTACTGACGCAGGTTTGAGACTGCCAACTGCTTCTGCCACTTACCAGCTGGCTCAGAATGCTAGTCATGGATGCCCTTTCTCCTTCTGCATCATTTCCGTACAAGGAGGTGTGAATAGATAAGAGTTTGCATGGCAGAAAGTCACCTTCTCTTCTTCCCTGGTTCCTAATAAGCTCTCTTCCCTCTACGTACAGCACTGGTCATGCTCCTGCCTATAGCACCAGTTCTGGCTCACCTCCCTCTGATCCCACACTACATGCATGTCCCTGTGAAAGGGGTAAAACTGGCCTGGCTACAGTGGCACAGATGTTAAGGGTTACATTGCAATGCTGGAATCCATGTGGGAAACCCTAGATTTGGATCGGGGTCCACCTAAACATTCTGGACATGCCCGTGATCTGGCTAGCTAGAGGACTGAGAGGAGGCACAGTGTCATATGATCCTGTGGAGGCTGCCTGTCCCTCTCTATTTCTCCCCCCATTCTCTCCTTCCTGCCTTCCCACCTTCTCTCCTTCAAGAAATAAACTTAAATAACAGAAAAAGAAAACAGGAGACTGAAAGGGGTGATAGTACAGGGACCTCTTGACTCTCTTTTTTATGGTTAAATAAATAAATAAACTCAAGGATGGGGGAAGCTGTAGGGTGTAGGTATAGTCCTTTCAGTGTCAAACTGCTCATTATACAGATGGGAAGACAGAGGCCCAGGAAGGAGATATAATTTTCCCAAGACTAATATTTATGACTGATAGCCTCTACACCAGACTTCACATTTTATTGTTTTTCATCCTGAAAACAACCTCAGGAGAGTCCAACACTATTAAACAATATTTATAGATGAGGAATCTTGAGTCTAAAAGAGGTAAGTTCAAGTTCATTGCCAAGATCAAGGCACCATGCTGGGCCAGGATTCACACCCACATGTGCCCTATTTCAAAACCAACTTGCTGCTACTTGTATTTCCACCAGGGCCCTGCTATTATGATTTTGCTTCAGTTTATAGATTAATGTATCTTTGGGGGGGCAGGGAGAGGATTTTGCTATAGGGCACGTGCTTTCACCAGGAAGACAGAGAGAAACAGAGATAGAAAGCGAGAAATCACCTCCCAGTGGGGATGGCCATGCCGTAATCCCTTCTCCTCCATTCTCCTCTCAGGATCTTGGGCATGCACGAACACGCGCCCAGCATGAGTTTAAGCCACCGGGTCCGGGACGCGAACCGTGGTTGACTACATGGGAGTCCAGAGACATAGCCATTACACCAACTGCTGGTCCCTGGACTAATGTATCTTTAAACATTTTGGTGCACTAAAAGTTGGCTAAATGCCCTTCTCTTTTACATGCACTGATGGAATGTTAGATATTGAAAGGGATCCCATGGTGAATGCTTTTGTAAAATAAAGAACCGTTTAGGAAAATAATCTGTCACTCCCTGATTTATCTCTTTGCTAAACTAAGCTTTTCACAAACCAGATTCTTTTGAAGTAAGGCACACCAGTCCTGCTCTGAGCAGATGGACTCCCCATTGTTATGGACAGGATATGAAGCTTTGAGGGGTTGCCATACCTACAGATGCCTGCTTTGCTGAAAAGGAGCTGCAGGTGCTTTATAACCCAAAGGTGCCTTGCTGGGTACCCCAAGAATCCACCATCTTGGCAAAGCTAATGGGGCCAAAGCTTTTCATCTAAGCAGAAGCAGAAAGGTACAGATAAGTTTGTGGATGGTAACATGGCCTGGTGTGAAAATCTGCCTGTTAGGACATTTAATATTGGATATGACAAATTCTCTCTTGGGGTGTTTGAATAGGAGATAGGAGAAGAGTCCGAAACAGACAGCACATGTCTCAGGAGGAATAGAGAGGAACCAGGTACAGAGGCTGTGCGGCAGCACACACCATGGGCATGCACCTGCTGGGAGGTAAACAGAGGCCATTTGCAGATGAAGGCAAAAGAAAAGCAGTGTAAGAGATGCAGATTCACGAAGTTAGCTAAATGACTTACGGCAAAAACACTGCACCGGTTCATGCTATACCGAAGCGATGGCTCTTTCCTCATGAAGCCTGAGATTGTTTTCTGATCATACGTGGCCCTGGGTTCTAACACTTCCTACTGATGGAAAGTGAGGACTTCAGGCTCACAAAGATCTATGTACAAATCCTGGTTCCAACACCAATCAGGTACAGGATCCTGGGCGTGTTAGCCCTGGAATCCTCTCTGTTCCACTTTTCTAAAACCAGGGATAACTGAGGTGCTGACAACAATATTTAGCTTGTAATTATTTACTAAGTGCTCGCTACTTTTGATAACTCCTGTTCTAACTAAAAATAACCCCCTTTAGCCAGTTCTGTGGACCCTGAGGATGCTGAATTAAGACACTTCAGGTCATTTCTTCATTCACTCACTCATTCAGTTTATCCATTCACTGAACATTGATTTATTCTCTACACTGTGACAGGCAATACTGTAAAAAACAAGCACATGGCTCTGAAGAAAACAGTCAAGATCCCTAAGTCGAGAGAGACAATAGGTAGGTGTATATGGATAATGAATCAAGCAGTAAGACTTGGAAGAAAGTCCGTTAAAGGGGAAGAGAGAATACAGTGTATGTGTGTGTGATCATGTGAACTGCTTTATTTCATACGAGGTGATCATGGATGACCTCAGTGTAAGGTATGAAGAAAGACCTAGACAGGTGGGAGGATTAAGCCACGCAGAGACCTGGCAAAAGAACTGTTCAGGAGGAGACCTCAGTGATGCAAAGGCCCTGGGGTGGCTCCTTCAACACAAATCTTTATAGGACAATGAGGATTAAAAACAAAACAAAACAAAACAGCAACATTGCCACCCTATGTCTGTGGAGTACATTAGAGTTTACAGAAATATTCACCCCATAATTATTTGTCACTCCCACATTTTTGTGAACCTCGCATCTCCATTTTGTCAGTTCGACAGCTAAGGTCTGGAGCAGGGTTTCTCAGGCTCAGAGTGATTCCCAGGGGAGGGGCTGTCTCTGCACTGCAGGAGGTTTAGCAGCAACCCTGGCCTCTAACCACTAGATGCCAGCAGTGTCCCCCAACCCCTCTGCAGTCATGAGAAATGAAAATGTCTTCAGATATCATGGAATATCCCTGATAAAGGTTATGTGTGTGTGTGTGTGTGTGTGTGTGTGTTTTTGGTGTGTGTGTGTGAGGGAGAGAGAGACAGAGAGACAGAGAGACTATTACCTCCTGGTTAAGAACTTCTAGCTTAGAGAAATGAAATGAGTACTCCAAGATCTCAAAATTTCAAAATTAGTAATCAGATAAGGAGATAAGATTAGATTCTGACCAGATCTCCCAGTAAGGAGAGGTCAAGACCATTACTGGTTCCACAGCAAATGAAGCTTTCAGGATTCACCCCATGTATATGAATACTATGTGTGTGTCAATGATGCATTGGGGAGTGGTTGGGAGAGTAGGGGGTGAGAAACAGTGGGACAATCTTCTCCATTTTGTGGATCACTGGTCTCCACTTCAGCATGGAGCAGTCGAATTAAGGGTGGAAGACACGTATCTCTCACTTCAGTGTCATGGCTGGATACTGAGGAAACACAGTGGTGAGAACGCCTCAGAAACTAGATTCTTGTCCTAGTGAGGATCTTATCCACCCAATGCAGGACAGCTCCTGGACCGGTTGCAGGCATGATTCCATGTTCCATACTCATTCCATGGATGAGGAAACATGCACAGGAGAGAATAAACAACCCGTCGAAGGTGCCATAGTTTTAAAATGAGAAGAAATGGCACACAATAAATACCTGACTTGAAAATGCCATGGAACAATGAATCTATGGGCCACCAATGGCATGAACATCCATATGTTAAGAATCACACGGAAGGATCGGCCCCATGGTCTACTGGTTTGGAGGAGCTGGAATGTGCATGGCGGAACTACAGCTTGAATCCAGCTCTGGATACCCAATATTAATTTGTTCAGATGACGGTCTTTTCTCTCTAGGACTCTGTTAGCTGGAAATTTAGATAAATCTCTCTTCTCTCTAGGCCTCTGTTCACTGAGTACAAGGACCATTTCATTATAAAAATCATAATTAGCTTTCTTTTATTGAGTCAAAGAATTGTGCTACTTTACATGCATGATCTTTCTAATTCTCAAAAGATTAACCCAATTAAAAGGTGGGAAAATGAGCTGAACAAAAATCTCTCTAAGGAAGACATACGAACAGCCAAAAAGCATATGAGGAAATGCTCAACATCCCTCATCATAAGGGAGATGCAGATAAAAACCACAATGAGATACCACCTAACCCCTGTCAGAATGGCAAAGATTAAGAATATAAAAAGTGATAAGTGTTGGCGGGGATGTGGTGAAAAGAGAACCCTCCTACACTGTTGGTGGGAATGTAAACTGGTTCACCAACTGTGGAGAATAATATGGAGATTCCTCAAAGATCTACAAATAGAACTACCATTTGATCCAGCAATCCCACTTCTGGGTATTTACCCAAAAGACAAGAGAATGCTCAGTCAGAAAAGTGCTTGCACATCAATGTTTACTGCAGCATTATTCACAATTGCCAAGACATGGAACCAACCTAAATGTCCACAAACTGATGAATGGATTGGAACACTGTGGCACATATACTCTATGGAATACTACTCAGCCATAAAAAACAAGACCCTGGCATTGGATAGAAAGTGGTCAGATATGGAGGATCTATTGCTGAGTGAAGTAAGCCAGGCTATGAAAGAAAGATATTGTATGTATCCACTTAATATATACCAACTATCCACACTCTATGGTAGAGAGCAAAATATTGGAGGACATAAAAGCAGTGAAAGTACTTAACGAGAATAAGACAGCGTGGAATGGGGGGCGGTGAAGAGAAGAGGATAGAGAAAGATAGCAAGAGAACAACAGAGAGGCAGGACGTTAGTGGGAAACAGATATGGCTTATTACCTGTTGATGATGACATGTATAGTATTCTCAACTGGATTGGTCTGAGAAGTATTTCATGATGGGTAAAGTCTTTTTACAAGCAAAATGAGAAATAGTGATTGACTGTTTAAACATAGTTAGAATAATAATAATAATGATTCGGAAAAACATAGAAAAGATATTGAATGATGAAGTGGGGAGATTAATGTCTCTGTATTGACTGACATGCAGGGCATTCCCTTTTGAAAAAGCAATGTAATACACTGTAAAGTTATATGTAATCCAATGTAATGTAAAGAAGATTATGATGATAATAAAAATAAATTTTAAAAAATTTTAAAAAAAGAATCTTACAAAAGGCCACTTCATTTTAGAGGTGAGGAGACTGAGTCTCAAAGGCACCCATGACTTGTTCCAGTTTTCAAGTTTCATGTATCTGGTAGACGACAGTTAATCCAGGTATGTCTAGTTCACGGCTGGGCTTCTTAACTCCTTTCTCTTCTGCTGCTGAAGTTCTCAGAGGTCTCTTGGTCTTTGAACTTCTGCCAGTCTCTATTAGACTGGAAATACAAAAGTGAAGAAGTTGTAGAGAAGAGAGTGGTCTTTTCTGACACTTACTTGGACATCCCTGCCCTTTGTATTAACAGGGGTAGAAGAGTACTTCTCCTAGAAAGTTCTTGAGATCCTAAGTCTTCCTATTCTTGCTACAGGGGAAACAAACGTGAATCTATTACTTCCACGCACTATTTTGTTCCCACTCCTCAGACCACAAGGCGGTCTCATTGTCTCTTCTTTTGAGAGAAGAGTTAAGTTCAAAAGCACTAAGGCAGGGATGAGAGAGAACTTAGAAGGAAGTTGCTCAGGTAGTGAACTGTAGGAAGCAGCCCTTCCAAAGGACATGCCACGACTCAATTTCTGCTAAGTGTTGGGAAAACAAAAATGGTGTCCAGCTTCCAGATCCTTCAATAATTATAGGAGGTCAAAATGTAGACTTTGACACAAAATTTCCTGATTTATAAATATTGACAAGTTAATTCAAAAGTGTAAAATATATGCTGCATGCCAAGGAAAAAAAGCAACGTACATAGGGGCTAAATTCTACCCATGAGATTCCAGAGTACAACCTCATTCTCTGGTTTCCCCAGCACTCAGCCTTCCAAACATGAACTCCGAGGTCCTATCACTCCTTGACACTGGGACCCCAATAGCTTATCAGCATTGTAAGAAATGAATTCTCCCATTTTTTGATGAGTTTTTATCTCACTCACAGTAAGATTTTACCTACCAGGCCTTATGTGACCTTGTTTCCAATGCTATGGAACCCAATTTATCCTAGCATCCTCCTTCTCATGGTCACATCACATTGATGTCACATGGCCTTTTCACTTGTGATTTCCTCTGCATGAAGAGCTCCTTTCTCTAACACTCAAATGGCTTACTTCTTCGCCTCTACAGGTGAGTTTTCACATGGTACCTCATCAGTGAGACCTTTGCTGGAGACACTAATTGCATGGTTTTATTTCTTCTGTACTGCAGTTATCATTTACTATTATATACATTTTTTGTCTTTTTTATAGTCTTTCCTCACCAGAAAGTAAGCTCTACAGAAACAAACTCATGTACATATATTTCATCGACTGCTTTATTCTCAGTGCCCTAAATAGTTCCCGACATGCAATAGGTACGTAATTAAAACTTTTTGAATTAATGAATAAAAAAATAGATGAATAAATGTTTTCTTATTTAACAAGTATGTATGGAAGCATCCTGACAAGAAGATGTTGAGCTAAACATGTATCAAGAACTTTAAAACATTCAGACCATTTGACCCAGTAATTCTACTCCTGGGAATATACCCTGAGGAAATAGGAAAGAATGGTGAAAAGCAAATTTGAGCACAAAAACGGCTCTTGCTGTTGAATACAAAATAGAGAAAAAGGCCCTAAAATGTCCATCAATAAATAAACTATGAGGCCATTATAAGAGAGAGTGAGAAGCCTTTTCAAAATACTCGTGATATGATATTAAGTAAAAATGCAAGTTATAAAACAAATAAACAGACTGTCATTTTCAATGTATCAGAAAGAAGAGGAAAGACAGGAAAAATTAGTGAAAACTGGCTATTTCATGAAGCATTGTGAAAAATTGCTAATTTATGCTTTTCTTTATTTTTCTGTTCTCTACAATGAGTGTATATACATAACTTTCACAATTTAGCAATTACCGGAAAAATAAGGACTGATGATAACAGAGGGTAATGGTGATAATATGTTGTACCCCCAAGACGAATGAAGATATGGAAGCCAGGGCAAACTGGTTCCCTGTAGCAGACATTGAGGTTGAGCTGCCCTGGACCCTCTCTGACAGTCAGTCCCCCACTGGGTGATTTCCAGACATTTCAAGGGAGGCCAGGACGGGAGATACAAAGTCCCCTGACTGCTGGGAAACTGCTCCAGCTCTGATCAATCAGGGAACAGTCTCTCCATCCCCTGACATTTTTTAAACCTCCTTCACCCTCATCTGTCACTGTACTGTGAGGCTGCCTTGCTCGGTACAGTCTAATCAAGTTGGAATGTCCTGAGGGTCCCTGGAGATAGAGAGGAGGGGGACTGGCAGGGGGGAGGGAGAAAGGAGAGACAAGGAGACATGAGGGAGGAGTGGGGAAGAGCAAATGTTCAGAGAACACCGTTTGTTTTGCTATCATGGCAATTAATGCTGGGAAGTGACATTTTAAGGGGCTCTGGTGGCAGCTTTGGTGACATTCCTGTTTGTGATTCCATGACAAATCTGTGTCTATATCTTATTTTAGAGTGTGGAGACAGCTCAGAGGACGGCTATCTGGGGATGCCAACCAGGCTCCTGTCTGTGGGAGGCACTGCTCCCTTTGCTTGCCTGAGACCAGGCATTTAGACAGCAGGGCTGGTGGCCTGCAGGAGGCCTGCACTAAGACAGCAAAGCAAAAAAGCCACAGACTCAGGGTCTGGTCTTGGATGGTCTTGTTAACTCCACCATGTGGTATAATTAACTGGAACAAATATGAACCCTCTGCTGTTCTACAAATGGCTTTTTTTTTTTTTTTTTTGGAGAGGTTTTTGCTATTGGGCATGTGTGCTCACCAGAAAGACAGAGAGAGACAGACAGACAGACAGAAAGTGAGAAATCACTCCCTAGGGAGGATGGCCACACCACAATCCCTTCTCCTCCATTATCCTCTTGGGATTTTGGTCATGCACGCACACACCTGGCATGAGTTTTTAGCCATCGGGTCTGGGACTCAAACCACTGTTGACTACACGGGAGTCCAGCGACATAGCCATTATGCTAACTGCTGGTCCCTGCTTTTTCTATCAGTTGAGAGAAAGAAGGAGGATATGGGGGAAAGAAAATTCAAAAACTCAATTCTGAATACATTCCAAACTGGCTAGGTCTTTTTCCTTTCCTTTCCTTCCTTTCTTTCTTTTTTTTTTTTTTTTTTTTTTTTTTTTTTTTTTTTTTTTGGCTATAAGGTGTATATACTTGACACAAGACTTGACAAGAAAGACAGTGAGAGAGAGAGAGGAAAACTGAGAAGCACCCCCCCATCCCCCCAGGGGAGATGACTGCACCACAGTCTCTTCTCCTCCATTCTTCTCTTGGGATTTTTGGCACCCATACATGCCTGCCCAATGTGTTTTTCAAATCATCAGATCCAGGACTTGAACTGTGTAGTTGGCCATGTGGGATTCAGCTGCCTAAACCTCCATGCCACCAGCCAGCTGACTAATTCAAAATCACCTGTTTTCAAGCACAGATCTGACCACCTTTATTTTCCAAGAATTCCTAAGAAGGAAATCAGATGGAAACAGATGGAGTCAATATTTACCATCTGAGAATTGGAATACTTATATAATATGTAACCTCTAACTCTGTTACACTATCCTTAACAAATGGCTACCTAGTCTTGTTCAAATAAATTCAGAGAGAACGAGTTTAAAGAGAACAAGTTTATGATCTTTAAGATTAAGAGAGGGAGGGCAATGTAGCTACTACAAACTTTTTGCCAAATAATATCCAGGTTGTGGCAAAAGAGAGTAGAGAATTTGGACTCAAGGGATGCATGTAGAAACATAACTCCACCTCCACCACCAAACTCTGTGCATCACAGATGAATGATTTAATCTTTCTGATCTAGAGCTAGGTTTCTTGTCTCTCAAAAGGGTTCAGTAGCACTGAGTTAATCATAAAATGTTTGCAAAGCCATTCTATAAGTGTTAAAGAGCTACATGAAGTCAATCAGCAACTACAGTTTTATACCCTTCTAAACTGTGAGCTTCTGGGTAAAGATAATTTCCTATTTTGTTACATGTTTACACTAAACACAGTCTGGCACATTGTAGACATTTGTTGGTAAACATTTGTTAAATAAACAAATGAGTGTGTAAATGAATGAATGTGTGAGTAGTGAGGCAGAAGGGTGCCCAGAGAAGACGCAGAAGAAGAAAATGTCAGTTTACCCTCCTCTGTGGCTTGCAGTGTCTGTGGAGATGGCTAATAAAGAAGACAGCACACAAAACAGCCTTTGGGATGTTTTATAAAGCAGAATTCAAAACAAATTTATAAGGAGAGGGGAGAAACAGGTTGGTATAAGGATGTCAGGGCAGCTTGGTGTTAAGAAAGTCATTTCCAAACTTTTCTTCTTTTTATGCTGGACAATCTAGCTTAAAATAAAATAAAATAATCCTATATAGAATACCAGTGTATGAATCAGCACCAGGAAGTCCTTCTCTGACCAAATTAATCCTTCCCATTTTCTTGACATAGCCCTGACATAGCCATAGCACTATCATAATGGGAGCTGCTGTTAGTAGGGAGCTTCTCCAGGTGTTCTGAGAAACTCCACCTAGGCCTCCAGGATAGCTTGGAGAATGGGTAGTGCTTCCTGGATGTGAGGGATCTGGAGTTGGAAGAATAGAGACTCCTGTGAGAATAAGATAAAAGAAGTACATGGGACCTTTTCCTAAGCAGTTTTAAGAGAAAATGTCTGGGACCAACAGGCTACAGGGTTGGTCAAGACATCGACAGCTGGGCCAAAGGGGCACAAGAGTAAGAGCTGAAAATCTCCAGGTGGGCCTTCCCTGTCTCAGACAACAGTCCCAGTTCTTCCATCAATTCCTCATCCTGAGTCCCTTTAATTATCTTCATCCTTCAGATCTCTGGCATGAAACTCCTCTAGGGCCAACCCAGATCCAGTGGTCAGAAATCACCCCTCATCAGGGGGCCTCTCACCACTTTATCAGCCTCTCTGAGGAACAGGTTTCTAAACTGCAGGTTATGACCCATTCACACACTCTGAAATCAATTCAGTAGCTCACACCAGCATTAAAAAATATAACACGTAAAGAGGAGAAATATCAGAGCATGTCACAATAAGGATACGTATTCATTTGCTAAACTTAATTTAGAAACAGGGGCATTCACATACTTATGTGAGTGGGGCCACAGCATACAACCTATTTCTTATTTTGGCTAGTGTTCAACAATTTTAATAAGCACAGTCCTAAGAGACTTAGCTTGCTAGCATCTAAACCCCTGTCTTACCACCCCTGCTCAAATAAAGGGACAGGATTAATGCATGCTGTGTTAGCTTCAGAACATGCTTAGGCTTGGGCATCAGAGAAAGCTGGGTTCAAATTCTAGTTCCATTATTTGGAGCTGCATAACTTCGAGATGATCTCTAAATTTTGATGAGGATGATGCTTTCTTTATGAGATGGATGAGAAGACTGTACAAATCATTGATCTGAAAGTACCGAGCAAGATTTGACTGCTGCAGAAAAGGGATACGGAGCCCATGGAGAGGTTACTAGTCTGCAGAAAGACACAAACTATCCCTCTATCCATTCATTCATCTAACCATCCCTCCATCTACTGACCACACAGGTTAATTAACACCGATTGTGTGCCAGGCACTGTGTCACACAGAGAATGAATCTGGCACCTGATCTCATTGAATTCTGTCTAGTAAGATAATTAAAACAGTCCCAAATTAAATCTGAATAGTAAAAAAGTACTATTACAGAAACAGAAAAGAGGAAAAAATCTCCTAGAGAGGAAATAACTTTGTCTGATGAAATGCCACTTAAACTGAGACCACACATTTAAACTGAGGAGTCATCCATGCCCTGGCAGATTGGGAAAGGAAGGAGGGGATTCTTTTAGGCAAAGACAATCAAAGCATACACACAGGGCCAGTGGTGGAAGGAGCTCAACAAGTCTGAAGGACTGAGAGGAGGCCTCTGTGGCGTGACAGAGGGTGAGGGCAAGTGCGATGAGAACCCTGGGGAAGATGTAAGCACAGGGCTGCTCTGAGTAGAGAGATCACAGCACAGTGGCTGCTGGGTGGAGAATGAAGAGGGGAGAAGGTATGGAAGTAGGAAGAACAGTAAGGAAATAGGTGCAGGTAAACTGTCACAGATGCCCAAAAGCAGGCTTGAAGAAGGAATGAGTGGTTGTGGGGGAGACAAAGCAGAGGGTCAGAAAACCTTATGAAGAAGCTTGAACATCAGATAAGGCATTGAGTGAGGTGCTGACTATGAAAGAAATCTAAAAAGTCATAAAATTCTGCACAAAGGTGACACTTACATGACAGTCACAAGGGGTGTCAGAAGGTGAGTTAATAAACAGTTTCTCCATTTCTGACACTTATGAGTGATCTATTGACACCAAACATGAGTTCTCTGTACCCTTAGGGACTACTCAAAACACTCCAAAACAACAGGATCACCCTGTTGCAAAGTCTCTACTACCAATTTAGAAGCTCAGAATTACTGCATAGCAGTTTCCTGCCTCAGCAAACAGATGTTAATTACCGATAATTTTTCTTCACAGATTTGAGGGTGAAATAAGACCACAGTTACTATGATTTAGCAGTACTTATTGGTACTATAGAAATAGTCTCACTTTGTGAGATATCCACTTATCTAACCAGCCAGCTAGCTATATATATGAGGATGTTTGTTGATTCAATGTAAACGTAGAAAATTAAGGTAATGACCAACAATAGGGTATAGTAAACTAAGTTTTGAGATACTGAGTATCTTCATATTATGGGATCTTACAGAGTCTTCAAAAGCAATAATGTAGGTATGCATGGCTGACATGGAAGAGACGCTTTACTCACTGTTCCGTGAACTGTCAAAGTGCTGCAGAGTGATATATGTGCATGAGATGACCTCATTAATATCTGGATGCAAATGCTCTTTCTCTCTCATAGATATCCATGCATGTACAACATGTGTATATTGGGAAATACTAGAAAAATTTAAGTCAGCCTATTATCAAGGATTAGCCTTTGGTCCTCTCAGTGAGATAGAATAGAGAGGCAAGGATAGAGATCTTAGTTGTTGCATTATACACTTCAGGCTTGTTTCTGGTTCTCTCATTCCATTTATTTTTCCTCCCTTCTCACTCTTTCCCTCCTCTTCCCATTCCCTCTCCTTCCTTCCTTCCATTACAAGGAGCATGCATTTCTTTCCTAATAATAAAACATAATTAAGAAAACCCAATAGCCATTCATCCATCTCCTACTCAAAACTGCAATAAAGTGATAAATTTGTTATTTTAATATTCTTATGCTTCTATGCATAATATTTATGGAAGGGAAACATAAATTTAAGGGATAAGGAGAACTAGAATTAAATGTATTGCATTTCTGCTATGTTCCAAACATGGCTAAGCAATCACACACGGCAGAATTAATTTCTCAGCAATTTACTAAGGTGCTGTCGGTGGTGATATACAAAATACCCAAGAATATCTAAGTCACAGGCACCCACTAGCCAGCAGGGCTACAGTCACATCCTAAGGCCACCCTGCAGCTGGGCAGCAGAGAGTTCGGGAGACTCCATAGACAGGCATTGTCTGCAAGCCAGACAGCAGGAGGGCTCTGGGGGCTCAGGACAGGCTGCTGCTTACCAAAGGGCCACAAATAATTTCAATGTTTTGTGAAAGGTATGGGTACCCTGACAAGGTATCTGCTGGTCATTCCTGTTCGGTTCAGTATGCTGGAGGCCTGGGACCCCACACATTTGTCATTTTGTAATGAAACTTTCGAATTAGGGGTTCTACACTGTTCCCTCTATTATTTACAGGTTCAAGCTAAAAAAAAATGTTAATAGAGCTCAAGTATAATGAAGCAGTTTGAACTTAAAGACAAATTCATGGCTATGCTCCGGTAACCCCATAAAACAGATGCCTTAAGATTCTTCCCCAAGGGCTACTGCAGACAACAAGCACACATCTGGTCCCAGCTGGTGCCGTTAGCTCTGTGATCTGCCAGTGGAACTGTCCTTCTATTTAAGCAAAGAGGACAGGTGCTTAGGGACCACAATGCTGGACAATGGCCCTAACACCACTTTCCCATGGAGGGGTGGGGAGTGTCCTGACTGCAGGCAGGTAGAGGGTTTCTTTATTTTTTTCTTGCCTACATTTCTTTATTTTATTTTATTTTATTTTATTTTATTTTATTTTATTTATTTTATTTATTTCTTTTTGGAGAGGTTTTGTTATAGGGCGTGTGTGCTCGCCAGAAAGACAGAGAGAGACAGAGATACAGAAAGTAAGAAATCGCCCCCCCCGGGGGGATGGCCACACCACAATCCCTTCTCCTCCATTATCCTCTTGGGATCTTTGACATGCATGCGCATGTGCCCGGTGCGAATTTAAGCCACCGGGTCCGGGACTTGAACTGCAGTCGACTACATGGGAGTCCAGCGACATAGCCATTACACCACCTGCTGGTCAATTTCTTTATTTTTAACCCTTACTGGACCTAAGAGTGGCTGGCATCAGCATTAAATAAAGTGATTTACTTTATTTTAAACTGTATCCTTTTATAAAACCCACTCATTGAAAGAAACATTTTGGTCAAATGAAAAGAGGTGAGATGAAAACACAGAGACACAGAATGGGTAAGAGATTTGTCTGAGGCTGCACTGTCCACGAACAGAGGAGCAGGATTCAAGTCCAAATCTGCTGGCCCTCTCTCCAGCAGGCTGCATCATTTCTCATGCATCCACCACTCTCTTTTGACAACGTCTGCTTGGTTTTTCTCAACTTCCATGGGACCACTGAGATTTCAGAGAGTAAGCACCTGGCTTTCTTACTATTGGAAGAGTTCTGCTTGAAAGGAAATAGAGAAAGCAACACTTCTAAGCTGCCTTGGGCTGCTGAGTCTGAGAGTGCAGACTCCAGAGGACCCCATCAGGGACAGAGGGCCAAGAGCACCCCCTAGTTCTCATGCCCTTAACATCCAGAACAATTCTGTCCTCCTTGTGGTCCTGACCTACACCAGTCTGCTACTTATGCCTGATCTTTGAGATAAATTCCGAGAAGTCTGTAGGGAGCTGAAATGTACAGCACTCCAAGTGGAAAGACTGTGTCCTCTTTGAAAACATAAGACTTGGAAAACTCTAGCCTCTAGTGAAGCAGACCATCATCACTTGATGCCATGTGGCCCTTTCAGAGCATACGTAACAGCCATCTAGAACAAGGGATCTTTTTGGCCAGGAGGCTGGAGCTGGGTGTCAGGGATCTAGACTACCTCAGCCCTACCACATCTTCCCTCTGAGACAGAGTAATCCAAGGCCTCTATACAAGTTTCAACTTAGATTTTTTTTTCACCCCCCTCTCACTGCCTTCCCTCAGTGCACATATACACAAATTTGCTCTCAGGAGGGTTTCTTGAATATGCTTTTTTATTTGAAGTTTATTTTATTAAAGACAGAGAGAGATGGAGCCAGTAGGTGGCATAATGGTTCGGGCATGGTACTTCCATATAGACAGCCACAGTTTGAGTCTCATACCAGGCATGTGTGCATGCATGCCCCAAATCCCAGGAGAGTGGAGGTGGAGAGACTATGGCATGATAATTACCCCCTGGGAGTGATTTCTCACTTTTCCTCTCTCTGTCTTTCTCTCAAGTTCTCATGCCCTATGGCAAAAACCTTTAAAACGAGGTTTTAAAGGTCCACAGGACCTCGTTGAGCTGTAATCCCGTTCCTCAGACCTCCAGCTTGTTTGGATCTTGGGCATATATGCATACCTCGTATGTTTTCAAGCTGATTTGGTCAGCCATGTGGCTTCCAGCACTGCAGTTCAGCTTGGTTTATGCCTTATCTAAGTGATTTTCTATTTAGACAAAAGAAACGTGACATCCCGGCCTGATGGTATTACTCCCAGATGAACATGCTGACTCTTCAAAGTCATTCTTCTTGTCCAGCACTCACTGGGCATTTTCTACCTAGGAGGCACTGTGTTAGCACTCAGGCTGTGAAGAGATGAAATAAATGCAGACTGTCCTTGTTGTAAGATGGGCGATTGTATGAAAAAGATAAATAGTGCCTGACAAGGCAAATGACTAGAGAGATTGTCAATAAACCAGCAGTTCAAAGACAGAAGAGACCACAGTGCACAAGGGGAATAAACAAGACATTCCGGAGCATGAGCAGACCATAGTGGCTGAAAGTTGGATGAAGTCTGGAGAATATTCTTGTTGGATTAAGGAGAGTTAGAAAAGCCCAGCTGCGACTGAAGGTCTGAGGTTTATAAGTAAAGATCTCAGGGAGTCAACACTTTTCCATGCATCAGGCCTTGGGGTAGGTATTTTAAACACATTTTATTTTTATATTTCATTGTCTTCCAGGCTCGTCTATGAGGAAACTGAGTCTCAGAGGGTTGAATTCCCATTTTGCCCAAGTCTCACTATAAGGGAAGGAGGAAAGATTTGAACCCAAGTCCCAGTGTCTCCAAAATGTATTTATTGTACCACTCTACTCTCTTCTCGTATTTCTAGGGTTAACAAAAATATCCCTTTTTCAGGACCAGCAGTTGGCGTCATGGCTATGTCACAAGACTCCCATGTAGTCAACTGCAGTTCAAGTCCCAGACCCGGTGGCTTAAACTCACGCTGGGCATGTGTGCGTGCGTGCCCAAGATCCCGAGAGGAGAATGGAAGAGAAAGGATTGCGGCATGGCCATCCTCCGGGGGGGGGGGGGGGGGGGGTGTGTGTGTGTGTGTGATTTCTTGCTTTCTATCTCTCTCTGTCTTTCTGGTGAGCACACGTGCCCTGTAACAAAAACCTCTCCAAAAAAGTACAATAAAAATAACCCCTTTTAAAGAAGTCCTCACTGTTCCTTTTTGCTCACTAGATCTCCAATATTCCCTTTTGCTCACCAGAATCATTGAAAGACGAGCCTGAGAGGAGAATCTTACAAGTAGAAAAGGAATATGGAGTCCAGAGCTCTAAGCTGAGACCAACCAAAGCAGATTCCTTTAGGCTCACAAACAGAGTGGGCCAGTGTCTACACTGGGATCTCCAGGTCAAATTTTTACTTTTATTATCACAGGTGAACTGTACCTTTGTAGCATTTATCTAAAGAAAAATAGTCAAACTCCACCCATAAACAAGCTGGAGCCATACACATCAATTAAAACCAAAAACACATTATGTCCCAATAATCAATTGTTTACAAACAGGACAAAGAAAATGAGTCTTTGCAGTATCATGTATGAAAAAGATCAAGAGGTGTCAGTCATCCAAAATTCCAACATGAGCTGGTACTAGCCACAAAAACCAAATGTGATCTCAGGCCACATCAATGGAAGTACAATTGCTGGCAAGAGGGAGGGGAAAGTCCCGTTTTGCTCAAGACTGGACCATTGCCACCTTAAAGAAGAAGAGTGTCAACTCAAGTTTTACACTCCAGAATATGAAAAGTTAGAATCTCCTTCTAGAGGACACTGACTAGAACAGTGAAATGTGCATGTGTAGAAAATATTTCATGTGAGATTAGATGAAGAAATGGGTCACTTAGGTTGGTTTACAGAAGTTACAGGGTACTTTTCCCCTTCTTTCTACTGTCAAATTTTCCAAGAGCAGCCTTCTAGAAGAAAGATCAGATCACTTCCTTTGTGGATACAGAGGACCAGAGATAGAAATTTCAACTCAGTATAAAGAAAAATTCTCTAATAGTTAGTAACGTCTAGAAATGGAACGGGCTCTCTCCTGAGTAGTGAGAAGGCTGTCAAGGGAAGTAATCAAGAAACTCTGGGAAAGTGTTAGACAGCACACCCTCGGATGCTCCCCCAAATTCCAGTCCCAGGAATACTAACACTATTTATTCTCTTCCATCACTAATAAAGGACCAGAGAAGACAAATTTAAAACACAAGAGAGAGGTGAGCTGTATTTCCAAAATGGCTTCTCTCAGAGGACAGTGCTTATGTCTCTAGCTGTCAAGCTCCTGTTCTCCTGTGCATCTTCCCAGCTCACAAAATGCCCCCTGGGAGATGGGATTTGACAAGGATGACTCACCTTTCTTCTCAAAGTCCACCTTCTCATCCCCTGGCCGACCCAGGCTGTCCAGTGTGTGCGTCATCTGGCCGCCAAACTCATCCTCTCGGGACACGTGGTTGGCCCTCCGGGGTGGGTCCTCCTCCTCCTCATAGTCGTAGTCATCCAGGATGGGGGTCTCCCGGATAGGCACGCCAATGACGGAATTGTGGGCCTGCAGGCGGGAGGACCGGAAGCTCTCCCGGGCCTGGGGACCCAGCAGCACTGAGGGGATGTAGTGGATCTCATGAGTGGCTTCTGTGCTGGCGCTCTTCTGGGGGATGCGGCGGCGCTTCTGCCAGCGCCTCTGGGCATACAGCGCTACCGTGAACACCAGCAGCAGCAGCAGCAGTGCGATGAGGCCACCCTGCAGCAGGACAGAAGGACAAGCACATGAGCCGTTGTTGTTTTGGCTAGGGTGCCAGAGAGGGTTTTCCTGTCCACCATACTTAGCCTGGACCCGTGAGTTTGGCTCTTGGTGCCACAAGAACCATGAGCCACAGCTTTGAAACCAGACAGATACTGTTTCCAAACCTGAGTTTTGCCAACATACTATGTGACTTTGGACAAACAGATTTACTTCTCTGAGTCTTGCTTTCATAGATAAAATGGGTAGGTAACCATCTCTGCCCTTCTTTCATTACAAGGTTGATGTGAGAAGCAATAAAATGGATAACAGTCCTGTCAAGCAATCCAGACCTCCAAATGTTGGGATGAGCCAGGGCTGTGTTGATCAGTTGACTGTCTGAATCCTGACTCCACCTCCTACCTGCTAAATGCCCTCAGAACAGTTGTTTATGCTCTGTCAGCTTTGCTTTTTCCATTTTTAAAAAAAATTTTTAAGAATTATTTTATTCAACTCTATTTATTCATGTATTAATTTGACCAGAGAGGGACAGAGAGAGAGAGAGAGGAAGCAAGTCAACAGGTCCAAGACTTGAACCACAGTCAGCCATGTGGGAGTCCAACATCCTTAACCACCACGCCACCTGCCAGCCCCCGTTTCTCATTTTTAGAGTGAGTTCAGTGAAGGCTCGAAAGACAGTGGCTTTTCTTATGCCCTGCTGTGAATATGAGACAGCATTTTTAAATCCAATATAAAATCTATCTACCTATATTTTCTTCATTTTTGGAAACAATAGTCTTTAAGTCTGATTCTCAACAAGTCAGCTGGATCAAACTAAGTGCTTATTTAATATTGGTAGAATGAATGAAAATGCATCTTTCAAGGGCTTTTTAATTAGATGTTTAAGGGAACTGAACTTTGGTTTTCCTGTCTAGTTTCTCAATGTTCAGGATGGCATAACCTCCATTAATGAGTTTATGAACATTTCTTACATGATTCATGAAATTCCCTGGTCTGCAAGTTCCGGTCTACAAGAATATTTCCAAATCATGTCTGCATTCTCCACTGCACCCATCAAGGGCATAAGGTGGAAGGTTCGCATTCTCCTGGCCTCATCTCCTATGCCCTGTGCCAGAAACACCACCTCTGAGGGTAGACCTGCATCACTTATCTTATCACCTATCTTTCTTGTCTTCACTTTTTATTTGTGCTTCATGTTTGAGAGATGGGAGGCAACTTGTTTGAGCCCTGCTACAAAATCCCTAGAATTAGAAAGTTTACCCAGTTACATGGGGCAAGGTTAAGGTTTGGAAAAATCAAGAGACTCAGAAATTCAGACAATAAGTAACAGAGCAAGATTTGAGTCTCATTTCTTTTTTGTGTGTGTATTTTTACTTTTTCTTTTTCCTTAGATTTTTGCCTTAGAGTGTATGTGCTTGCCAGAGAGAGAGAGAGAGAGAGAGAGAGACTGAAAAAGTGAGAAAGAAAGTGAGAAATCACCCCACCCCACCCCCCCCCAGGGAGGCTGGCCACACTGCAATCCCTTCTCCTCCATTCTCCTCCTGGGATCCTAGACACACACACATGCATGCCCAATGTGAGTTTCAAGCCACCTGGGTCCGGGATCGAACCACAGTCAGCCATGTGGAAGTCCAGCAACATAACTGCTGAGCCCTGTGTTTTTTGTTTGTTTGTTTGTTTTTAGCTCTAAAGCCTATGTTCTTTCAGCCACACCTGTGTAGTTGACTGCTTCTCCTAGACTGAGCTCGCTGAAGGCTAGACAAGCTCTGACAATGACCTGGATGGCACCTAACAGAGATGATAATGTTAACACTGGGCCATGGGGGATGGTAACTGCTGTTAGGGATACCAAGAAGAACACTGTTCACTACAGCAGCTCAGTCATCATGCTGACCACCTTGACATTAGAAAATGGTCATGGGGACCAGCAGATAACGTAATGACTACGTCACTGGACTCCCATGTTAGTCAACCGCAGTTTGAGTCCCGGACCCATTGGCTTAAACTCACACTGGATGCATGTGCGTGAGTGCCCAAGATCCTGAGAGAGAATGGAGGAGAAGGGATTGTGGCATGGCCATCCCCCCGGGGGGGGGGGGGGGGGTGATTTCTCACTTTCTGTCTCTGTCTTTCTGGCGAGTGCACATGCCCTATAACAAAAACCTCTCCAAGAAAAAATAAAAGAAAAAAAAGATCATGTTCTTTTTGCAGGACACTCAGCTCACTAAGATGGAATTTGTCACCTCCACTGGGGGTGGAAATTGTATGGGAAAGAGGAGTGAGAAATGTTCAGGTCTTCAGGTTAGGGTGATAGCACGTCCACAGTTCAGCAGAGAGCTGCTGCAAGATTTCCAGGAAGGTTTCTCTGCATGTCAGAACTTAAAAACAAATACACAAATCAAATATTCATATTTACCTCTCTCTCTCTCTCTCTCTCTCTCTCTCTCTCTCTCTCTCTCTGTGTGTGTGTGTGTGTGTGTGTGTTTATAAATGGAGACCACAAAAAAATTGTAGAAAACTAGAATTAAAAGTAATGAGTTTATTTCAGTGTCCAAAAATTTTGAAATCGGTGCATAATTTTTTTCAGAATATTTATTTTCCATGAGCTTTTGGAAACTTTGTATATCATTTATCACCTCTGGAACCTCAAAAAAATAAGAACACCTCTTTTATTTATTTTCCCCCCCTCTATGGAATGTACAGTAGTACTTCTCTGTGTCTAGAAGTTATGTGGCACATAGTATTTGTCTGGTTTTACTTCAGAAATAAGAAAGAGAAGGTGGAAAGAGAAGTGGAAGAAAGAAGCAGAAAAGGAGAATAAGGAGAGAAAATGGTGGGAGAAATACAAATCTTTAATAAACACTGTAGTTAAGTATCTTCTTACCACTTTTACTCAAAGTTACATTAGGTAATCTTTAAGAAAAACTTACATGGTCAGGTTATTGTTTCTGCACCATAAATTAACAAAAGCAGTTCAAAGAGCTTAAGTAACTTTCTGGAAATCATACAGTAAGATTGAAAGTAGTGGAGTTGAGATTTGAACCCAGTTCTCCTTGTATAGTCATTGGTTATTGGACAATGCGTTGACTCTCACCACCCTAATAAAGGGAGAGGAAAGAAGGGGAAATACTGACTCGAGAAAGACGAAACCTAATCGGCTCACCCATTTCTGAGCAGTACTGCCCTTTCCTTCCTACCTTGCATCCCAGCAACCCTCCCTCATAGCCCCCGCAGTTCTGGGTTGAGTTCTAAATCCACACCAGGAACTTCTAGAAGACAGGAAGCCCCATCCTTTGCCTCAGAGCCTTCTAATACCATTGGGCATAACTGCTATGAACTGGTACCAGACTGACATGGCTTCAGTCCAGTTTTCTACAACTTAGAGATTGTGTGACCTTTAGCAAGTCACTTTACTGGTCAGAGCCTTGGTTTTCTCATGGGTTAAACAGGGGCAATATGCACAGTGCTACTTCTTTGTGTCATCTGAAGGTTAAATGAGATGTTCATAGAGTGCTCTGTATATTAGGCTATTGGGAAAGTCATGAGGTATTTTTCTATGCTTTACTAAGCAAAAATGTGTTGTGACTTTCCCGACAACCCAGCAGTATAGGACACACCATAACTGTACACGGATTGTTAGATATTGTGATTATTGACAGCATTCTGTCAATGCTGAATAAATGGTTGAGTGAATAAATGAATGAATAAATACATGTCTAAATGTAAAACGTGTCTTGAGTTCCCTTCTCAATCTGCACCAAACACTTAATATAAGCTCTTTATTTACCTATACAACTCTGCAGTTAGGCATCATGGTCCTATGTTAATGGAGAAAATGAGGCACAGAGACAGGAAATCATTTCCTCTTGATAGCACAGCTCAGAGTCAACCTACTATCAGTTGACTTCAAAACTGTGCTGGGGGAGGAGAAGGGACATGAGCAGCAAAGGCCTCATGAGCCCCAGGCAGCCTCACTCCTGTCTCATCTAATTACCTATGGAATTTCAGGTGTAGATTTCCTAGCATCAGAAACTTCCAGAAGGAAGTAGCAGAAGGAGCCCTGTTTTGGAGGTACTAACTTCGAGGGTCCTTTTAGCTTAGAGAATCACTAATTCTTTAGCTCCTGATCTTGGTGCTTATTCAGATCCTAGACCAGGGGCTCTGGCCCTCTCACTGGGACATAGGCTCTTTACCTTAACCATCCAGCTTGTCCTGACTTCAGCTCTCATCAGTTTCAGCTGAATCATGATCACAAGGTTTCTGTTACAGATGGAGGTTTCATTGTAAGAAGTTCATCAAATAAGAAGTCTAGTTTCTAAGGACCCACTATAATACTGACCTACTGAAACAGATTTGCCCAGTTCAGGCTCCTGAAGGACTCAGGGGGCCTTACCTAAGAATAGGAGAAGCTCAGATGATGTAGCAAGCACTAGAGCATATCTACTTCCCATGTAACCTTGGGATGTCCACATTCACTATGGACCCTTGGTTTACTCAGCTGTAAATTGGATTTGGCCAATACTTAGAACAGTATGGCACATAAAGACTTGGATGACGCTTCATGTAGCCATCTCTAAGCTCGGCAGCCTTAGACAAGAGACTTAATTTCTCTGAATCACAATGTTCTCATTCATAAAACTGGGTCAACAACTTCCTTACAGAGAAAACTGATATATAAAGCAATGGATGTGGAGTGCCTTGTGCCTGGCACATGGTAAACTGGTGATGCAGGAGAATTCCCATTCATTTGCACAGAGTTGTACAAACAAAATATGAACACATCTGTGGCATCTCTTCTGTCCTGAACAAAGCTGAGCATGAAGAAGGAGCTCAAGAGAACCACCTGGCCATTGTTGTCCTAGTGGAGCATTTCCCGTCAAAGGAGGCAGGTGAATGACTCAGAATCAAGAAGAACCTGTTTGACATCAACCTGCATGTGTCCAGGCCGTTGCGCCACCTACATCCACAGAGTTATACCCCTGCTTCTTTATCAGCTTTCTTCACTAGGGCCAAGCAAATAGAAAAGCAAGGAAAATCGATCTCAGGGTGAACAAGGCCAGAGTATCCAACCTCAGAGTGCACACATCTGGAGCGAAACAGCCTCAGATGGTGAAGGAAACACTGCAGGGCCAGAGGGGAGCTGAGGAGGGAGAAAAAGACACAGGGAGATTGCTATGAATTTTTAGAAGGCAAGTTAAAAAGAGGCCAAGGCTTGAAGGGTGGCAAGCTGAGACCCTCCTGGCCTGAGGGACCACCTGACGACAAATCCGATTTGGACTGTGTTTCTTCTAAGGCAACCCAAGACAAACACAGTTGGAAAAGTGGCAGTGAGTTCTACAAATTGAAATACCATTCTGTTAGTTACAGGTTTGTTTCTGCAAGGTTATAAGCTGTACAGGTCTGGAGGTGATTAGTTTTGCCTTCTTCTAGTGGGTCTGAAAATTTCGTTAAGCTGTCAGGAAGGACTCAGGGAAGAAATGAGAGAGGAAGTGTGTCCCTACTCTTCTGGAACCTTCCCTACTATAAGTTTATCCAGGCAGGATCAGCCCCCTTCTCTGTTCTGTCACCCACAGTAAGTCTCAGGTTCCCCAGCGGAGCCAGACCAGAATGAGGGTGGGAATGTCCAAGACAGACTGTGTGGTCAAGAAACCCAGTGTCTAGGGGTGTAGAAGCCTGGTGTGAATCCTGCTTCCCTGCTTCTTGTCGGCTGTGGCAAGCTGGCTTCTCTAGTTTACTGTACGGGCTGCAATAAGCTCACCTTTAAAATGAGGTTGATTGTTATCAATGTGAAGAATTACGCTGAAGGGACCAGCAGTTAGTGTAATGGCTATGCCGCTGGACTCCCACGTAGTCGACTGCGGTTCGCGTCCTGGACCCGGTGGCTTAAAACTCATGCCGGGCGTGTGTGCGTGCGTGCCCAAGATCCCGAGAGGAGAATGGAGGAGAAGAGATTGCGGCGTGGCCATCCCCCCTGGGGGGTGATTTCTCACTTTCTATCTCTATCTCTGTCTCTCTGTCTGTCTGGTGAGCGCACGCGCCCTATAGTAAAAACCTCTCCAAAAAAAAAAAAAAAAAAAAAAAAAAAAAAAAAAAAAAAAAAACTAATTATGCTGAAGATTAAACAGAAAGGGCCTGGCCTCACAGAATTCAAGAAACAGCCTTACACCTTCAGCTCCCCCAATTCCTCTATCCTATAGCAAATCCTTTCTCCCTGTCCCCTTGTTTTAAAACCCTTTCCTGGCTTCCCAGAGCCCTCAGAATAACGTCCATACTCTCTTGCCTGTCACCTAAAGCCCTTCATGATTGAGTCCCTGCTTCCTCTCATGCCTCAGCTCCCCACGAGTCTCACCTGTCCTACCTGCCATGCCCAGTCCTGCAGCCACACTGCGTGATTATCACTGCCCCAAAGTGAGATGCTTCCTCTTCTGCTCCCTCAGCCTGGAGCACCTTCTCACCCCTGTAGTAGATTGAATAGTGTCCCTCCCAAAAGTCATGTTAACCCAGCATTTCAGAAGGTGACCTATTGGGGAAATAAGGTCTTTGAAGATGTAATTAGTTAAGATGAGGTCATACTGACTTAGACCAATGCCTGATGTCCTTATAAGAAGAGGGAGGACACAGAGACACACATACACACAGAGGAAGGTCAGGCAAACATGGAGGCAGAGATGTGAGTGGTATACCTGTCGGCCAGGAAATGCCAGTGATGGCAACCAACCACCAGAAACTGGCAAAGAGGCATGGGCCACATTCTGCCTCGAAGCCTCCATAAGAACAAACCTTGATGGCATCCTGATGACTCCTGTCCTCTTGAACCATGAGAGAATACATTTCTGTTTGCTTGTTTAGAGAAGTTTTTACTATAGGGCACGTGCACTCACAGAGAGACACAAGCGAGAAATCACCTCCCAGGATGGTAGGCCACACCACAATCCCTTCTCCTTTATTATCCTCTCAGGATCTTAGGCATACATGCATATAGGCCCGGTGTGAGTTTAAGTCTCTGGGTCCATGACTCAAACCGCAGTCAACTACATGGGAGTCCAGCCATGTAATCATTACACCATCTGCTGGTCCTCACATTTCTGTTATTTTAAGCCACCCAGTTTGTAGCATTTTGTTACCACAGTCCCAGAAAAATTACAACACTCCTCATTTCACCTGCTCATCTCAACCTTCCCCGCCATCTCAAACTGACAATTATTTCCTCAAGGAGCAACACTGCCTTTTCAAGTCATAGTGGGGCTGTCCTGTCTTTTGTCCCAGCTCCTGCGGTTATCAGTTATCTTGGTGCCCTGTTGTGATCTCAACACCTCCCATCAATGGATGGCCACTTTCCCACTCTAGGTTCTAACCTGACACTTACCCCTACCATTTGCCCAACCTGTGATGCAGTGCTTGACCCAGAAGAGGTGCCTAATCATCTTCTAGGAGCCTGAGATCCTGACCAGACTTGCTAGAGAGATGCAAATATAAATTCTTGTGGAGCTGGTCCTAGGATCTGCAGAACTCTGGGTCAAACCTTGTATAAGAGGTCTTCAAACAGTTCATGGAAAAATGCATATTATGAAGAACTGTGCATAGATTTCAAAAATTTTGTACCAAAGCAAATTCATATTTTAATTCCATTTCTCTAAAAACTTTTTTGATGTCCCCTCATATGACCTCTCTTTGCCGGTCTTCCTTTTTCCAAATGTCAGTGCCTTTAGTTCGTTTGTTTACATATACAATATCAAAAACTGAAAAAATTACAGGGAGATAAAAAATAAAAAGCACTCCCAAACTACCCCACCAAGACAGCCTGCTGAAAAGTTAAACTTAGAACACCATTCAGCCCAACCTCATCTTAATCTATTTTTCATGTTAAAATATCCAGGCATGAGAGAAGGAGTCAGAGAAAGGAAAGAAAGGGATAATGTGAGAAATGTTTTATTTGACAATGTGTCATTGGGAAACTGATTATTTCTGTCTCCGGCCTTTTTAATATTCCCTCACAACGGCCAAGCCGCAAGGGGATTTGGTATTCTAAGACTGGATTTATAATACTCTGTTCAGCAGTGATAAGAACACGGGCCTTTAATCCTCAGAGCTGTGAACATGCATATTCTCCTAAGTAATGTCCTTCTCTTCTCGCCACTTGTTTCTGGTCCTTGGCAACCAGCCGTAGGATGGCTAGGGGCTGGCGATCCACTGGGTGTCCTACTGGCCATACAGTGAGTGACAGAGCTGGTAGGGAAGGGGGCTGGGGCTCCACATTCATTGAAAGGTTCTCTTTCAGGCCTCAGTATAGGTTTTGTTGGAGAGGTTGTTAAAAAATAAAACCCCTAACATTAAAGATAAGGAAACTGATGCTCAGAGGATGCAAGTAATTTGACCAAGATTATAGAACATCTTAAAATAGTTTTGGAGGTTGAAGATGCGTCTAGTGCCTTCCAAAGTTGCTAATAAGATGTATACATCCTGACAATTTGATCTATAAAATAGCTTTTATGGCCTTCCATTTCTTTCTTTTTAATTTTTTTATTATCATAATCTTGTTTATATTACATTGAACAACATATAACTTTACAGAATATTACATTTCTTTTTCCAGAAGGAATACCATTCATATCAGTCCATACAAAGACATTAAAATCCCCATCAGCATCATCCTTCCATTTCTTTCCATCCTATAGCTGTCCCATGTCCCAGTTCTCCTTGCCTTCCATTATAATAACTTTAAAACATGCTGAATATGTCGCAGGCTTTATTTCCCCTTTTCGACTCTTCTCAACCCACCTTCCCTATCTTTACTAAAAGCACAGCAGGAAAAAGATTTCCTCCCTCAGTGAATCACATACAAGTCCTGGGAATTTGGCAGTTCACATCCTGTGGAAAGGTCTCAAAGGTCAGCACAACCAATTTCACTGAGCTCTACTCTAGAACAGGTATGGTGCTCAGGCTCCTACCACACTGGAACTCAATGCTCCCAATGACTCTTCCAAGCTTGGTCTAAGATATTTGCTCCATCTGAAATGCTGTTCCCATTCTTAGTTTCATCTCTAGATCTGCATCCAAACAGCACTAGTCACTTGGACACAGTCTCATTAGTGAACTCTCGGAGACCTTCCCCTCTCCAGGATCACTCAGAAGGAATCTCTACCCTCTGCACTCTCACAGTGCCTCATCATCACCCTTGCTTAAGGAGTTTTAGTATTTTTTGCCTTGTACAAGGGGTGTTCAAGAATGTCATGGAAAGTACATGTTATGAAATAAAACTACCCATGGCTTTTAAATACTTTTTTTTGCATCAAAACAACATCATACTTTGTCATAGCATGTCTGAGCAGGGTCTGCTTTGGGGAGCTAAGAAGGATAAGATGTCAGTTTAAAAATCAGGAGCTAACATAAAATTTATGGTGAAGCTTGGGTGGAAAAATGATAAAATCATTGATGCTTTACAACAAGTTTATGGAGACAATGCCTCCAAAGAAATCAGCACTTTGTAAATGGATAATTTATTTTAAAAAGGGATGAGACGATGCAGAAGATGACACCCACAGTGGTAGACCATCCACATCAATTTGTGAGAAAAAATTAATCTCAACTATGCCCTAATTGAAGAGGACTGACGATTAACAGCAGATATAATAGCCAATACCATAGACATCTAAATTGGTTCAGCATGTATAATTCTGACTGAAAATTAAAGTTGATGAAACTTTCTGATTGGTGGGTATCAAAACTGTTGCACCCAGATCAACTGTGAACAAGACCAGCCTTTTCAATGGAAATTTTAAATAAGTAAGATCGAGATCCTAAAGCATTTCTCTGAAGGAATGTAACAGGAAATGACACATGACTTTACTAATATAATCATGAAGACAAAGCACAGTCAGAGCAATGGCTTCTATGAGATGGACATGGTCCAGTTAAAGCAAAAGTAGACCATTCAGGAGCAAAGGATTGGCAACACTTCTCTTGGGATGCTCAAGGCATTTTGCTTGTTGACTTTCTAGAAGGCCAAAACATGACACCATCTGCTTATTATTAGAGTGTTTTGAGAAAGTCAGCCCAGATGTTAGCCAGAAAAACACCCAGAAAATCTTCGCTAGAGAGTCTATCTCCACCATGACCATACTCCTGTTTATTCCATCAAACAAGGGCAATTTTGTAAATTTCTTTTTTTTTTTTTTTTTTGAGGGAGATTTTTGCTATAAGGCATGCTCACTGGAGAGAGACAGAGAGACAGAAAATGAGAAATCATCCCCTGAGGGAATGGCCATGCTGCAATCTTTCTATACCATCCTCCTCTCAGGATTTTGGGACACACGCACATGTGAGTTTTAAGTTGCTGGATTTGGACTCAACTACAGTAGACTATGTGGGAGTCCAGTGACATAGCCATTACACCACCTGCTGGTCCCACTGTAAACTTTTCTTTGGGAAATTTTTAGGCATCCACCTGGTCCTAACTTGGCCCATTCTTACTTCTCTTTGTTGCCTAATATGAAGAAATCTTTAAAAGGAAGCCCCTTAAATTCAATTAATCATATAGAAAAGAGATACAATTAAATTCCCAGGACCCTCAGTTCTTCTAGGATGGATTAAATGACTGGTATCATCATTTTGCAAAACTCTTGAATTTGACAGAGCTTGTGTTGAGAAATAAAGTTTATATTTTACATTTTTATCTTTTAATTCCATCGTTTTCTATTAATTGTTGAAGCAGTTATTGATGCTCTTAGCTCCAGTACAGATTAGATATTATACCCATTATAAAATGAAAAACAATGGAGGTGCAGAAGAGAAAGTTGCTTGATACTACACAACTAAGTGACAAGTGTAGCATAGGTCACTTGGTAAGCCAATTTCTAATACACTTCAGGTCCACTCTCCCAGGAACTAGGAATGTGCATTGGACCTTGAAGGAACCACTGGAAAATAAGATGATAGCACACAATCACAGGCATGGCCATTCTTTAAGCATTAAGGATCCAGAGGATATTTTAAATACCAGTGAGAGTGGCAAAATCAGCTGCATACCCTGGAAAGATCATATTGACTGTGGTGGGCACACTGCAAGCAGAAAATCATTTAGGTAGCTGTTAATAGCAATCTAGGACAGTAGTTTCCAACTGGGGCAATTCTGCCCCCCACAATTCCTCCAGAAAACATTGGTAATGGCAACATTTTTGGTTGTGATAGGAGGGGGAGGGTGTTATTGGCATCTAGTGCCTCTGTAGAGGTCAGGGAGTCTGTAAACATCTACATGTACTGGACAGCCATATGCAATACAGAAGCATATGGTCTGGGGGTGGCATGGGGTTTAAAGAAGCTGGACTTCCACATGGCCGAGTATGGTTCAAGTCCAGACCTGGTGACTTGCTTTCTCACTTTCCTTCTCTCTCTTTGTCTCTCTTTCTGGAAAATAATAATAATAAATAAATTCAAATAAAATAATTCTTTCTTAAAAAAGAATCATATGGTCTGAAATGTCAGTAATGCAGACATTGAGAAGCCTTGATCTCAGAGAGAGATGTTGAGACCTGGGACTTGTTCAGGGGAAGTGGGTAGCAAGCTACTGGGGTGAGGCATATAGAACAGGATGGGAAGACTTGTGTTTGACTGACAGGATACAATTAAAGGAAAGGAAAGGCTGAGTAAGAAGAGGTGTCAACTGTGCATTGAGGCCTGGATTCTGACACCAGATTAGAGAGAAATCTATGTACTAATTATTTCCTGGTTAATCAGTCTCCTACAAGGTTATGCAAAATTTTAGCATATAATCAAATGAAAAAATATGTTTACATGTGTGAACAATTAGAAGATAAATGCACAACAGAAGATAAGGATTTGCATATGTGTGTCTGTATCTATGTGTGTATACACACACAAATGTGTATGTATTCATATCATAAAAATAAATTCATCCTGTCTTTATATGGCTATAGTTAGCTATATTTATCTAAATGTATCACTTTCCCTTTAGACAGATATAGGGTGACCTATTTAAGGAGGTCCATTACAGAAAATGAAACTTTTTTTTCTTTTTAAACAAGTCATCTGCTTATCATGTATCTATTAGGGACACTGCATTTTTCATGTCCCAAATTAGTGCCAAGGGAATAAAGTAAAAACAGCAATTTTTTTTTTTTTTTGAGGTTTTTGCTATGGGGCAAGTTCGCTTGCCAGAAAGACAGAGAGAAAGAGAGACAGAAAGCGAGAAGTCACCCCCCTGGGGGGGGTGGCCATGCCGCAATCCCTTCTCCTCCATTCTCCTCTCAGGACCTTGGGCATGCACGCACATGTGCCTGGCGTGAGTTTAAGCCACTGGGTCCGGGACTCGAACCGCGGTTGACTACATGGGAGTCCAGCGACCTAGCCATTACGCTAACTGCTGGTCCCCAAACAGTGATTTTTTAGAATGTATTCAACCCTACCTCCCTACATCCCCCACCCCTCTAAGCTCAACCTTCATTAATAATCTTTAGGTCAGATGACAATAGAGCCCAGCTCCTGGAAGATCATTGTGAATCCTACAGAAACTTATCAAGAGGAAAGTTAATGGACAATGAGACACCAGCACTTGTCCTTAAGTCACACAGACATGGGTTTGAGTCATGGCTGTATACATTTTAGTTGTGTGTTTTTAGGTAAGTCATTTGGGTGTCTTCAGTTTTATCTTTTGAGATACTAACATTAACTGAGAAGACATGGGAGGATTAAATAAGATTTCATTATGTAACACATTTAGCATGATGACTTATAAGTAGTGGATCTCAGGAAATATTAGCATCCTTATTTGTGATAAAAGGCTTTGTTTCCTAAAAGTAGTGGGTTGTTGGAAGTTATAAGGTATTTTCCTATGTTTTTCTATGCAAAAATGCCTCATGACTTTTCTGTCAACCCAATAAATTAGATACAAAGTAGGGCAGAAGCCCAGCTTTCTATAGTATGAGGTATTCCTATATGTAGTCTCATACATTTTTCCCAACTGCATATCTATATGTCCCATAGGGTGTTAACTATGACCGTGTCCCTTCTCCTCTTTGGGGCAGATACTTGGAAGTGGATAGTTTCTAACAATCATTCCATCTCTATAATCCTCCAGGAGATTAGAAAGGAAAGGGTGATCTTGAAATGTTTTTGAACAGATAAAATGCATGCACTGTGTCAGGACAGCCTGCCTGCTATGACAAGTGTAGATGCATTTGTAACCAGTTAACCATCCTATATTCCTGATACCACCATACTCTGTACTTTTGCTCATGCTGCTGCGTATGCCTGAAGTGTTCTTCCCTTGTCTCTCTGTCTAGTCCTTTAAGCCTGAGTATCAGGGGCATAAGTCCTCTGAAACCTGCTTTTTCTGGCTGGTTTAAGTATCATCGCCTGTTAGGCCCAGCAGCGACTCATCATGCTTCTGCCTGCCAGAGTGAAGCAAGTTGTATCACAGCTTGACTACCTTTCCATCACCCTGAGTGCCCCTCCAGAGCATTCAAAATCATCTCTGTGTTCCTAGGACCCGGCTTAGGGTCTGACACAGAGTAGGCCTCATTACGTGCTTATCATAGTTCTACACGGACAAGCAACGAAGCAAAGGGCAGAGTTGTGTTTATTCTGCATGAGTTGGAGTGGTTCATGTCACATAGTAGATCCTCAATTACTTGTTTGAAAAAAAGGAATGGATCAATACACTACAAATTCCTCTCCAAAAGTAGGTGACCAAAATGTGCTGGCGGCAGTCCTGCACCTGTATATAAGTGAGGGTTTGGGATAATTCACACGAGCTATTTAGCACGAATGAACATCCCACTCCATAGCCTCAGGTGGCCTCTCAAGTTCTGTATCAAATCCCACTTTGAAGGACGGATGAATGAAAAGGATGGGCAAAAGCATCTTTAAGAGGATTGATTTTCTTACTCTTCATTGAGTCATGGGGATACACAGATGAACTCAGGTGCTCAAGGAGGAGCTTTGTTGTCGTTGTTTGATTTATTCATTTGCCAGGTTAAGGGCATGTCTAGAAGCTGGCAGACGCAAGTTCAAACTCCTATTTTGCCATCCACCAGCAACGTGACCTTGAAAGTTCTTTCTGGGATACTCAATTTTCACAGCTCTAATATGGGAATAGTACCATTCATAAAAGTTCTGTCAGGAGGATTACATAAAATGATACTTTAAAATATTGTTGCTATAGAAAACGTTGAATGCACAGTGGCTTAGTTTCTACTATCATTATTGTCATGTCCTGACTGTGTGCTAAAGCTTCTGCCTGGGTTTAAGAATACACAGATACATCCTTACACCCTCGAAGAATTCACAGTCGACTTGGGAAAACAGAGAAGTAAGCAGATAACTGCCACAATGCACAGTTGGATAAGTTCTATACTAGAGGAAAACACAGCAAAGAGCGAAGACTTCCTCATAACTTCCAAGTGCAAAACATGGAGGATGTGAGAACAAGAAGGGTTTCCTTGCAATTACAGTTAGAGTTAAGTTAAAAGGAGGGTACTGCCCATCAATTAAGTATACTCACACCCAGAATATGATCAAAAGACTGGATAACCAACTAAGAGCACAGTGGTTGCTGTTGCAGGCTCTGGAGTTGAGGTTCTCAATTCCAGGATCTGTGCTATACTTTACCAGCTGTGGAGCCCTGGGCAAGGTCATCACATTTTTCTGAGTCTTATCTTTCTCATGTGAAAGTTAAAGAAAACAGTCTTTCACTGAATGAGAGTCTTATAAGAATTAAATGAGTGCACAGAAAGGATCCAAAAAATGTCTAGAATGTGGCCAGTGTTCAATAAATGATGATTTAGGGGCTAGCAGGTGGCATGGTAGTTAAGGGCACTGGACTCCCACATGGCCAACTACCGTTTGAGTCCTAGACTGGCAGCTTGCTTTCTCACTTTCCATCTCTCTCTCTCTCTGGTCAAATTTAAATAAATAAATAAATAAAAAGTTAAAATAATTCTTTAAAAAAATGATGATTTAAACAATCTTGGCAGAGGAAAGATTCACTGAGAAATAACTTAAGTCTAGAACTAGCCTTGCCCTCTTACACACTAAAGTTTGCAGAAAGCTCACAAATCCTCACATATGCTTTTTTTTTTTAATGAGGTAATAGCAGTCAAATGAGCTATGCATTTTTAACTTCACTTAACAGATGAGGAAAGTGAGGCATCAACAGGTGGCTCAGTCCAAGATTCCAAAATCAGTTAGTGGCAGGGCACACATCTGAGTTCATCGGCGGCACACTGCTATTACGATCCCCAAACTCTGAGTGTGTCTAGAAACAGTGGTATGCAGTCTGAGTATTTTTACCCTCTGGAAATATGAGGCAGACTCATAGGAGCCATGAGAGATCCCTAATACTCTGCCATCCTTAAAACTCTTTGCCAGCAGCCAATTGAGGTAGGCAGGAGAGCTAAGACTCAAGAGAGAAGTGGAGGCCACTGAGAACCTGGCTAACACTCAATACAGGAAAAATAAATTTTATATGGGGGTTCTACATGTTGGTGAGGTAGTGCTCTAGTTGGCTGATACTGTTCTTCAGAAATCTTGTATCTGGGAGAAAGTTCTATGTGAGGGCAGGGGCTGATGGTATGCCACCAAGACACAGGCCTACCAGTGAAGGTTTCTCTTTGCATTCCCTCTGAAGAGCGCCTGTCACCTTCGTTTTATTCACAGGATTTCTATAGACTTTCCTGGCTTTAACTTTTTTTTTTCCTTTTTTCAATACTTACCTTTCTCTGCTACTTATTACGTATCAATGTGTTAATTTTGTTGATGGCCCAAATACAGGTGCAGGACTGCCAGCACATTTTGGTCATCTACTTTTGGAGAGGAATTTGTAGTGTATTTATCCATTCATTTTTTTCAAACAAGTAATTGAGGATCTACTATGTGACATGAACCACTCCAATTCATGCAGAAATAAACACAACATATGCACATCCTGCATAAAGCAGGACCTTCGCTTTGTTTATTACTCTATCTTCAACACCAAGAACAGCCTTTAGTGCTTTTTAGATGCTTAGTAAATATTTTTTGGATGGGTGAATGCATGGGTAGACAGATGAGTAAATGTGTAAACAGATGCCTCCCCAAGTGATCTGGTAGCTCCTTAAATACAAAGGCTGGGTCAGGAATCGTTTCTGAGTCCTGACATCAGCCTATAATGCAGGAGTGTGAGATACTTTGTGAATAAAGAAACATTGCTGTTAGTCTCCTTCAGGTGCTCAGTGAAGAGGTACTGGTTATAGGAATAAGTAGGAGGCAAAAGTGATAAATGGCCAGAAACTCCTCTCTGCTGTTGGGCCAAAGGGGAAAAGTTGGTCTGAATTGTAAACTCATTTAATTTTTTATATACAAATCAATATTTAGGAAGCACTGAGCCAAAAGTAAAGGCGATCCATGCACAATCACCTCCCTCAGCAAGAAACGGACAGCTATATCTATTTGCTAATCCTGCTCCTAGGTCTGGGTGGAAATCATAGGACTTTAAGTGACTAGGCACTTTATCTTTCTGAGCCTCTGTTCCTCTAATTCTAAATGATCATGAGAACAGGTGTCTTTTCCTCTTAATTTAAGGACCCCATAGAGAATCATATTTATAAAAGAACTGTGTATGTTGTAGAGTGACTTACACATATCAGTGCTTAGTAAAATATGTATGGTGAGAGAGAAGAATCCAAACACGATCGGTAACTCAAGCAGAGAACAAATGAAGCCACAAAAAAGCAAAGCTGTAAATCCAGAGGCTTTCCGACATATATGATGCCTCCGTAGTCTAAACATCCAGCTTCCTAAAAAGCTATTACAAGTCACACAATAGGGGTCTTTTAGAGGCGCTGTTTTGCTGCCATTTTCCAGCATTGGTGATGGAGCTGCCAATTGTCTTGAAGGCATGTTGTGATGGCCTCAGGATCTCCCCTACTGGGACTGATCAGGAAAACCCCAGGCAAGTTAGGCATTAGGGGCAGACAGTCTAGCATGAGATGCCAAGCAATGACAAGGGAAAAGAGAAAGGAATCAACAAGAGGCTGCTTTGCAATGACAGAAGCAGGAAGCAAAAGTGGGCCAGTGTTCTTGATGTGTCTACCAGTGTGACCTGGTATGATTTACCGTTTCCTCATTATCTTCCTGCTCCTTGTCTCCTAAGTGTTTTCTTTGTTTGTTTTGCAGTCATGCCACAATCCCATCTCTTCCCTACCTCTCTCTTTTTGAGATTTGGGCACATGTGCCCAGTGCATTCTTCAAGTGTCAGGTCTGGGACTCAAACCATACATTTGGTCAAATGAGATCCAGCCACCTTAACCACCACCCCATCAGCTGACCCTCTCCTAAGATTTTTAAAAATGCAGAATTCAATATTTCCTGACTACCCATGTTAGCTGAGAGAACTGCTCAATCACCTACTACTTTTCTCTTAATAATCCCTTTCACCATTGAGTTGTCCTCTATCCTTGCCAACAGGTCAGGTGACTTAGAGCACAGACCACAGGGAAGCTGGTAGATTATGCTTTCTTACCTGGTTCAGGGAACATTCCAGTAATAACACTGATAACCTCTTTCTCCTGACCACATGAGTGCTCAATGCCTCAAAATTCTAAAAATATGTTCGAAACCTTGCTGTCTCAAGCTAGGAAGCCCAGTGTGGCTGTCCAGGTCCTGTTATTTGCTTCCTGAAGATTCTATATCTTTACTCTTCCAAGGCCCACCCTTAAATCCAGTATCAGCTGGACTTCTGTCTTAGTCCATTACTGCATTGCAAATAGAATTGACAGACTGGGAGATTTATAAAGAAATAGAGGTTATTGACTCAAGAGTCTAGTGATTAAAACACAGGTGTGGGCAGCTCTCTTGTATATAACAACCTATACTCTCAAGAACTAACTCCATCTCAGAGGAGCTAGCACTTGCTGGGTCTTGTGAGGCATCATTAATCTATTCATGTGCATGTTGCCTCCATCTGCCAGTCATGCCCACTAGGCCTCACTTGTCAAACTCAACACACTGGTGACCAACCCCCAAAACATGAACATTTGAAGGACAAACCATTATTTAAATCATAACATCTACCAAGACTAAGCAGTGCCCTTAGCTCAATACCTGGATGAAACATAGGAACTCAAAGTCCCAGCCACTGTGGCCTAAGGGGGTTAGTAATATCTCCCCAACCAGTCACCCAATGAGACATATCATTTGAGGGACAATGTGAGCTTGAGACTGAAAGGAAGAGCCTAGGAACTGCCTGAACTGCAGATGAATTAGATGCAGATGGAGTTAAATCCCACAGATGCTGGATTAAATGCCCATGTCACAGAACTATGTCCTATGATATTGGTAAAGGTCCAGTCTACTCATCAATAATTAGCTTGGGTTCCAGGTCTCTTTGGAGCTATGCATATTTGAATCAGCCAGAATGTCCTAGAAGAACAGATGGAGATAGGATGGGAGCAGATACTGATAAAGTCTATCTCTGGATGTCATATTGATCCTTGGCCTCCAAGGAAGCTGGGTTTGTTACGTTTTCAAGGATGCTGTAAAAATAACCACAAAGCAGGTGGCTTAAAACAACAGAAATGTATTTTCTTACAGTTCAGTTCAGGAGACCAGAAGTCTGAAAGGAAGATACTAGTAGGGTCTTTCTCTCTTTGATAACTCTAGGAGAGAGTCTTTTTCTGCCTCTTCTAGCCTCACTGCCTCGTGGCAGCATCACTCCAATCTCTCCATCTTCACATCATTTTTCCTCCTATATCTCTCTCTGTGTCCTTTCCTCTCTTGAAAAGGATGTCAGTCACTGAATTTAAGGCCCACCTGATATTCAGGGTGAGTTCCTGTTGAGATCCTTTACTAATTACACCTAGAAATACCTGTTTCCAAAGAAAGTTATATTCTAAGAATCTGCATGAATGTGGATTTTGGGGGGACATATTATGTTGAGGAAGGATATATAAATCCATTATTTAGACCAAGAGTCTCTGAAGTAATCCCTGGAAGATAAATGGAAGAGAATCAATTAAGAAAGAAAAAGACTAAGAGAGGGTGAAAATAAGACCTTTTTCCATTCTTGTGTGACTATGCTGAGACAACAGTGGCAAACATGGCATGTGGTAAGGTAGCATCAGTACCAATGAGAAAAAATTCCACAGAGATGACTTCAGACTGAAAACAAAGCCAACAAAATGTACCCACACATACACACACACACACACACCCTTCAGTCACAGTAAACTTAACTCTCCTTTTATGACAGTTTGTGTGTTTTATTCTTAATCCCCCTAGATTCAGCTGATCTTGCCACACTTACCTGACCATAAGAATCACCTGTGAGGGCCAGGTAAGAGTACAGTGATAACATTACTAGACCCACATGGGAAGGTCCTGGGTTCCCGTCCTCATACTTCCTTGAAATACAGGTATATACATGCATGCCTGTGATACAGACCAACCGAGACTGGGTACGGATTGAGCATAAGGACCTTGTTAGGGGATCCTTTCTCTCTTTCTTGCTTTCATAAATTAATTAATTAATCAGTTAATTAATTAATTTAAAAAATCACCGGGTTCTCTGTACCTCGGTTTTTTTCCTGTGTAAAACGATGGTAGCAGCAGTATCTACTCTAAGACTATATGAATCACTGCAGACCTACTGAAACAGTGAGAATTCCTTTTTTTTTTTTTTTTTTTTTTAGAGAGAGAGAGAGAGAGAGAGAGAGAGAGAGAGAGAGAGAGTTTTGCTATACGGTTTATGTGCTTGCTAGAGAAACACAGAGACAGAAAGCAAGAAATCACCCTCTAGAGGGATGGCTACACCACAATCCCTTCTCCTCCATTCTTCTCTTGGGATCTTGGGCATGCAAGCACATGCACCATGTATGAATTAAGCTGCCAGGTCCGGTACTCGAATTGCAGTCAACTATGTGGGAATCCAGCAATGTAACCTTTACGCCATCAGATGGTCCCAACAGTGAGAATTTTTAGTAACAGAGAGCCAGGACTCTTACTAAGAGTATGGCCATTTATAATGTTCCTTAACCCATTCTTTGACATATATTTGCCTGCATGTATATACTCCCTGATTGACTGATGATGATGACAATATATATGTGCTAATTTAACTTCCTGGTTAAAGCCCAGATTGAATCCATCAAGTCTCACCAAGTGCTCTACTATTATATTTATGGACCTGTTACAAGTTATTTTACTCTGTGCCTAGAAAATGGTGATAATAAGCAAATCTACCTCCAATGTTTGTGCAAAGAAAACAAAGCCCAATCATTATTTGGTTTGAATATAAAACCCAACATGGAATTGAATATTTGTCAAATTGTGGAGAGTTGGAAGGAGGAGACTCCTTGTCACTAGAGAAGTCCTAGTAGACAATAATTAAGGAAAAAGTTTGGATAGATGACGAGAGTGCAGGGAGAGTAAAAAGACAGGAGAGTAGAAAGAGGGGAGAGTGCAAGGTGATGGGGAGTAGAAAGGAGGAGAGGAGAACAGAGAGGGGCTTCTTATTCAAGGACTCCAGTGATGTTTCAATCCTGTTCCTCAGCCCATTACATAAGAATCTCTTTTATTTGGGTCCCAAGCTTCTTCCTTGTTCTCTGTCCAGACTTATGGGGCTGCCCTTTGAAGGGGGGCCTGATAGGGACACTCTGTGAGCACACTTTTCCTTAGCATCACTACCTTCAAGAGTCCCCTTCCCTTTCTGCTCTGGGAAGCAGGAAGTACAAAAAGGGTTTAGGAGGTCTTTGGACACAGAACTGGAATAAACTTTGTTATAATAAACTGCTGCAGGCTATATATGACAAAGCTATAGAAGACATAAATGTGCTGCTACAAAAGCAACGGCAAAAGATAAGTGTCTGTTACAAAAGCCTCCAGGAGCCTCATTTTACTCATCTGTTTATAGGGCATTATATGGCCTCACTTACTCTACTATTTTGAGGATTAAATGGCATGCACTTCATCACCATGCGCAGTGTTAGGAGAAAATGTTGGCTTTTAATCAGGATGTATTTTCCCAAATGCCACCACTTGTTCAATCCCTTTCACTCCTGCCCACTGAGGCAGAAGGAATTTGGAATGATGACATGAGTTGATAGCTTGGTCCCTTCATTGACCTCATTCCCTGGGAGCCAGCTGCCCTGCAGGAGCAGCCTTCTGCCTGGCCCCCTCACCCACCCATTTTTTGGGTACAGACATACAGAAGGATGCCAAGTACCTAGCCCTCACCTGGGTGGGAAAGTATCCATTTGTCTTGTCCACCAAAGTAACCTTTCTCAGGAATGGTCAAAATGTTCATGTCTGTCTGCTTTACTCCTTTTTCTAAACTTTCAAGTTGTTTTGAATTCAGGTGGATAAAATATTGAGCTTCCATAATCCCATGCTCACTACCAAGATCCATAGAATGGGCTCAGTAAACCATTCTGTTACTAACATTATAATTTGCCAGAAACCCCATTCTTTCTCCACTCTTCATAGACAATACTTTTTTTTCCTTCTCTCTCCCTCTCTGAAAGGTTATGAAATCTCACTACAATGCAACTAAGTATTTTTTTTTTCTTTTTTTATGCTTAGAACTCAGTAGACCCTTCAATTGATGACATTCTTTATTCAGGGATGAGTTTTAGCATTATCCCCTTCCTCCCACTGTGACTGCTCTCTGGGCCTATCCCTTTCCTGTCAACAAGCAAAATTTCTGGAGGCTAAGTAGGGGTGCTTGTGTTCTTGCAGCCTCCATGTCACAGCCTCTTTGGATCCAGGGCTGCGTGTTCTTCGAAAAGAGACAGAAGGCTGGGAATAGAACTGCCGAAGAAACCAGGGAAGGGCTGCTAATTGGTAGGACACCCTGTTTCCAGTTCCCCTGGAGCACTTGGTCCTCATTCAAATCAGAACATCGTGGAAAATTTCTGGACTTAAACCAGTGTCAGGTTCAGTGGAAGCCAGGAACTGGGAATTTAATCTGCCTAATGAGATTTTAGGAAAGTTGCTCATCCTTTCCTAGCCTGCATTTTCTCATCAGGAAAATGGCCACAATAATTTTCTTTACTTGACTCCCAGGGTGGTTAGAACAATCAAATGAGATGATAACCATGTAAATTATTGAGTGATGCACACACACACAGAGTGTTTTATATATACTGTTACATACATTTTATATGTATATGTATACACACATATCAAATTATATATATAAACACACACATACTTATGTGTGTATGCATTTGCATCTACATACTCACAATCATAACATACTTTCAAAACTGTCACCATATTACAAAGGAAGACTGAAACCTATTAAAAAAATTTCTGCTCATTTTTCTTGATTCAGTTGAAATGTACCTGTTTCTATTCGACTTAGTGCCTAAAATAATTGGTTTGAATTTTTTTTAAAAGATATATTTAAACAAAGAAACTGCACTCAGGGTACAGAGGCATTCACTGTGAATAGTGAGCACTGAGAATGAACAAGGAAGACCGTAGTTTCCTGTTTTCTGTCCCATTTTCACTCTAGATTGTCAATGCTCATTGAGTGTAATAATGGGGATAATGACCTAGCTCCTTAAATTTCTGTTTCTCGTCTCTCATTTTATACATGCACACACACATTAATTAATGTAAATTAAATGCATGTTTGATAGGACTCCATTGTTATAAAATGTGCACATATCTGTATTATGAACTAGAGAGTCTCATATGATTCTATTTAGAACAGTGACTTTCTGCTAAAAATACTGATGGGCCAAATCTCTCTGAAACAGGATGGTGTATTTGAGGTATGTTATATCCAAGGACAGCAGGAAGGGACAGTTAGAGGAGAAGATGGGAGCTATGTAACTGGGCAGAAGGCAAGAAGCCAGAGCAAAACTCTCTCCTTCATGGACCAGAGAAGGAAGCAGTGGTACCCAGCTGCCTGGCACGGACTTGAAAATGGAGCCTAAGGCAGGGACAGATTGTGTTTGGGTTGGAGGGTGAGACTAATAACTCAGCAGAGACAACCTACACGTGCTTGGCATGCAGACACCTCACCAAGGCCTTCCCCCCTTTCTCCTCCACACCCCTCCAGTGCTAGCTAATCCCTCCTGAACCAGCGTGTGTCACATACTGTGCCGAACAGATGCGCAAAGCGGGTGGAGGAAAACCCAGTAGTAACAGAAACACTCATCGTTGTGAACTGAAATCCCACTTTCCAGATGTCAGAAAAATACTGGAACTTGGAGATCCTAAGGTCAGCTGACAGTGTTAAGATTATTACTACATTTGAACATTTTGTCCTTTGGAAAAAAAAGTTTAACTAAGAACCCATTTCTGAATAATGTCATAAAAACAGAGCTGTTCCAGTTCCAATGAAGTTTGGGGGCTTGAAATCCCTAAAGCTCCACTGAGCATCACTATAAAAAATAATCCTATTTTGCAATGGAGGACACCAAGGCTGAAGAAGGACAAGAGCCTATTCTAGATAAAACACACTTAGTGGCAGAGCCAGAACTAGAACCCAGCTTCTTAATGGCCAACTCAAGGCTTCTTTCCATAATCAGACATATGAAAGAAAGCTGTTTAGAAATAATCTATGTATCCGGGATTCCAAGGATTTTAGCAAGCAGCTGGTGTTTCTTATTTTCCAGTGTATTAGAAGAAGAAAGGAATGATAAGCCCCATTTAATTTTTAAAAAAATATTTTAAAATTTCTTTTATTTAACTTTATTTATTTATTAAATTATTTCATTTGGCTTTATTTATTTATTTATTTATTTAATTTTACTAGAGAGGGACAGAGCAAAAGAGTGAGAGAGAGGAAAGTGAGAAATCAAGTCACCAGGTCTAGGACTTAAAACAGAGTTGGCTATGTGGGAGTTCAGTGACCTTAACCACCACATCACCTGCCAGCCCCAGTTTATTTATTTTAATTTGACCAGAGAGGGCAGAGTGAGAGATAGAGGGAGAGAGAAAGTGAGAAAGCAAGTCACCAGGTCTGGGACTCGAACCATGGTCAACCATGTGGGAGTGCAGAGTCCTTAACCACTATGCCATCAGCCAGCCCTGGTAAGCCCCATTTTCTATACCCAAGTTACATGTATTCATTGGCACTGACAAACTAAATACATTATTTAAACATATCAAGACTCACTGGAAATCTGCAGAGTTGGTATTAATATACTCATTTTGTAGATTAACAAACAACAAGGTTAAGTAATTTGCTCCAGGTCCATTATCAGAACCCAGACTGTCAATACTCAATAGAAAATGTGAGAGGATTTCTCCTGCTTTCCAGAAAAATCTCTTGCACCAAAAAGAGTATTACCATAACTACCAGCAAACAATGTAAAACACATCTGCCACAACAAAACAAGGTGTTTGCACATGGCATTTACATTTAAGAACCTTTCCCTGCTCCCGATAAAATACAACAACCCTTCATGATTTAAGACTCTCAGCAAAATTGGTATAGAAGGGACATTCCTTGAAACAATAAAATCCATATATGAAAAGCCCATAGCTAACATCATACTGAATGGGGAAGAGTTCAAAGCTTTCCACTAAAAACTGGAACAACAAAGACAATGCTGCCCACTTTCTCCACTCCTTTTAAACATAGTACTGGGAGTTCTAGCCAATGCAATTAGATAAGAGAGTCAAATAAAAGGCATCCAAATAAGAAAAGAAGAAGTAAAATTACCTCTATTTGCAGAGGATATGATGCTATACATAAAAAATCTAAAAGAATCCACAAAGAAACTCCTGGAAGTGATAAATGAATAGTAAATAGTAAAGTGGCAGGATGCAAAATCACCATACAAAAATCTATAGCATTTTTATATACAAACAATGGACAAACTGAGACAGAATTAAAGAAATCCATTTACAATAGCCACAAAACCAATAAGATATCTAGGAATAAAACTTACCAAAAATGTCAAAGTTCTCTACAAGTTAAACTCTGAAACACTAGAAAAACAAATTAAAAATGATTAAAAAAAGTGGAAAAACAGCCCATGTTTCTGGATTGGAAGGAGTAATATAATCAAGATGTCAATCTTCCCAAATTAATCTACAAATTTAGTGCAATATTAATCAAACTACCAGAGATATCCCTCACAGAAACAGAAAAAAAATTATAAAATAAAAGGCCACTAAACATCAAAGCAATACTGTGCAAGGGGAATAAAGTAGGAGGTATCTCACTTCTGACCTCAAAACATATTACAAAACTGTGGTAATTAAAACAGCATGGTATCGGGACCAGCAGTTAGCGTAATGGCTATATCGCTGGACTCCCACGTAGTCCACCGCAGTTCGAGTCCCGAACCCGGTGGCTTAAACTCACACCGGGTGTGTGTGCATGCGTGCCCAGGATCCTGAGAGCAGAATAGAGGAGAAGGGATTGCGGCGTGGCCATTCACCCTGGGGGGTGATTTCTCGCTTTCTATCTCTCTGTCTCTCTCTGTCTGTCTGGCGAGCACACACGCCCTATAGCAAAAACCTCTCCAAAAAAAAAAAAAAAAAGAAAGCATAATATTGGCATAAAAACAGACAGGTAGACCAATGGGACAGAATTGAGAACTCCCAAATAAACCCAAAACATACAAGCAACTGCTCCTTGACAAAGGACACAAGACAATCCAGTGGGAAAAAGAAAATCTCTTCAGCAAATGGTGCTGAGAGAACTGGATATCCACCTGCAGAAGAATGAAATTGGATCCTTATCTCTCACCACTAACAAAAAATAAGTCAAAATGGATTGAGGGAATGAGGATCTAAACATAAAACCATAAACTATAAAAATACTGATGGAAAACACAGGAAAAAAACTCTTGGGGGCCTTGGAGTTGGCAAAGACTTCTTAATGAAGACCTCTAAAGCACAGGCAATAGTCCTGAAAATAGACAAATGGGACTATATTAGACTGAAAAGCTACTGCACAGCAAAGGAAACAATAAAGAGCAAGAAGACAACCCTCAGAGTGGGAAAATATATTTGCAAACTATACCTCAGATAACAGACTGTTAACCAGACCATACAGGGAACTCAAACAGCTTACCCACAAAAAAATAATCAAGAAGGGACCAGCAGTTAGCGTAATGGCTATGTCGCTGGACTCCCACGTAGTCGACCGTGGTTCGCGTCCCGGACCCGGTGGCTTAAACCCACGCCGGGCGCGTGTGCATGCGTGCCCAAGATCCCGAGAGGAGAATGGAGGAGAAGGGATTGCGGCGTGATCATCCCCCCTGGGGGGTGATTTCTCGCTTTCTGTCTCTCTGTCTCTGTCTGTCTGGCGAGCGCATGCGCCCTATAGCAAAAACCTCTCCAAAAAAAGAAAAAGAAAAAAAAAAATCAATCCAGTTAAAAGATGGGAACAGAAGTTGAACAGAGAATTCTCCAAAAAAGATATATGAATGACCCAAAAGCATATGAAAACATTCTTGACATCTCTTATCATAGGGAAATGAAAATCAAAACCACTTAACCACAGTCAGCGTACTATACCCAGCAAGATTATCCTTCATATAAGAAGAAAAGATAAGAACATTTTCAGATAACTAAAACCTGAAAGAATTTACCAACACCAGACCAGCTCTCCAAGAATTTCTTAAGGGAGTACTACATCAGCAAAACTAAATACAGACATACAGAAATAAGAGTTCAAAACCAATGAGAAAATGACCATCTTAATGTTAGGCACAAATATGGAGTTGAATATTATCTTCCAGAACTTAAACAGAAAGATAGGACCACAACAGAAGATAAATTAAGTACATGAGACTGAACTGGTGAAATAGAATTTTATGACTTCTGACTAAAACATTACTGATTTTCTTCTATGTGTTGTTTCTAGATTTGGGGATTTTTGTCTTCTCTTGAGCTGCCAATAGGTTCATGTAGCTACAGTTTAAACAGAATCCTAACCTGTTTCTTGGCTTTCAGTCTTAAGCAAAGTACTCCCAATATTTTTTGATTTTGATTTATTAAAGCCAAAACTGCCTTTCTTGAAATTAAAAATATATTTTTAAAATGCCTATTTAATGACCACAGTAAGCTATACAGCCTCAGCCAGGTACTACTTTATAATATATTCATTCTTCCCACAGAATTTCACACCTAAATCAGACTTGTGTTCACAGACATCTATGTATCAGCTTAACTTGCTATTGAAAGTAGTTAATTAAGATATTTTGTGAATCAATAAAATGTAGGAAAGAAAAAAGGAATGGAAAGCAACTATAGATACCAGAGACAGGATGGGAGGAGGGTGGGAAAAAGCTGAGGGTGAGAAATAGGGGGAAAATATATATATATTTAAGAAACACGAAATGGAAAACTATTGGGGACCAGCATTTGGAGTAATGGCTATGTTGCTGGACTCCCATATAGTTGACCGCAATTCCAGTCCCGGACCTGGTAGCTTAAACTCACGCCAGGCGTGTCTGCGTGTGTGCCGAAGATCCCAAGAGAAGAATGGAGGAGAAGGGATTGTGGTGTGGTCATCCCCTCTGAGGGGTGATTTCTCGCTTTTTGTTTCTCTCTGTCTTTCTGGTGACCGCATGTGCCCTATAGCAAAAACCTCTCAAAAAAAAGGAAAACTATTTGTTGATGATAACATGTATGATTAAGACACTATACGGCGTACTCTGGATGGGAAATCGCATTTTGTATGTTGTAATGATGTTCAGTGAATGAATGTAAAAGAAATAAATGAAAAAAAAAAACTCAATAGGAAAAACATTTGCACATCCATGTTATTGCTGCATTATTTACAATCACTAGGACATAGAATTGACTCAAATGTCCAAAAATAGATGATTGGGTTGAAAAAATGTGGTCTATGTATTCTATGAAATACTATTCATCCATAAAAAACAATGTGACCCTGACATTTGATACCAAGTGGATGAATATAGAAGACTTAATGCTAAGTGAAGCAGGCCAGACTATGAAAGACAGAGTTCGTATGTCCCCACTCAATATATATGGATTACCTGCACTATGTAGCAGAAACTGAAAGTTTGGAAGCTATAGCAGCATGGAGGGCAATGTAGATACTAGAGAGAATAAGGACAGGGGTAATATGGGGGTGGGTAATAGTGGGAGGGAGGGAGGGGAACAAAGGGAGAAAAAACAAGTATGTTTAATTGACAAAAAAATGAAAAGCTATTTGCTGATATAATGTTTACAGCAATGTCTCTGTCTTGACTGATATGCATGATATTTGTGCTAGAAAAAGCAATATTGTACACTGTGAAGATATATGTGATTAAATGTAAATTAAAATTAAAAAGAAAGAAAAGAAAAACCTTTCCCTGCCTCACATTTGAACAGCTGTGCTTTACAAAGCTGGAACAAGGGTGAAGTGAGAAGGTACCTGTCTTTTTTTTCAACTTTTGCCATAGGGCATGTGCACTCACCAGAGAGAGACAGAGACAGTGAGAAAGTGAAAGTGAGAAATCATCCCCCCCGGGAGGGATGGCCATGCCACAATCCCTTCTTTTCCATTCTCCTCTTGGCATTTGGGGCACAAGTGCACATACACCCAGTGTGATTTTGAAGCCACTGTCTGGGACCTAAACTGCCATGTGGGAGTCCAGCATCTTAACTACTATTATTAACAAGCTGAAGATTACGATACTCTCAAATAACACACCAAAACTCTCTGATGCCAAATGAGTCCACGAACAGCCTCAGTATAGGAACAATACCAATTGGGCCCTGTGGTCACTGCCACCCTGGGAGGTCATAAAACCTTCAGACCTGGACTGGGAGGAGTGAGCTAGGGAGATGCTGGCAGTAGGGCAGGCACTGGAAGACACTCCATCCTGTCAGTTGGTTGAAAACATGTCCCAAAACTGTTATGGGCAAAGAAGAGGAAGCTCAGGGTGAGATGTGGGATCCCAGGTGGCTCTGACATGTGATTCTCAATCTGTACTTGATAGTAAGTACGAGAGCAGGGGTGTTATCTGCTCTGTTCACTACTTCCTGTTTCTAGTCCCTGCAACAGTGCCTAGCTACATATAGGTGCTCAGTAATGAAGGGCTAGGTAGACAGGCACTTTATAATTCAACAATGTATGATGAGCCCCAGTTCCTGAATTTGACTCCCAGTTCTCTCACAAAAGGGACAGCTTCTCTCTGCCTCAATTTCCCTACCTCTAAAGTTAATGCAATCACAATATGTATGGCACAGAAGTGTGTTGAGGGTAGGTATATGAATATATTTCAGGTCCTAGTCATGGTATCTGGCACCTTGTAAGTGCTACACAAACATTATTTCCTATAAGGAAAGGCAACAATAATGAAAGTTACTCCAGGAATGGAAATTAAATAGGGACAGTTGATATCTCCTTTTTGTGACATCTTCAGATTATAAAATGTAGAACAATACTGAAACCATGGATGAGGGGAGATCAGGTACCTTCTATTTGCCAGTTTCTATCCTCTCCACTCTGAATACAGCACTTTACTTAATACTTAAAACAAGCTTGTGAAGTAGGTACTATTATTATTATTGTAAAATTTATTTACAGGAAAGTGCAATGGGCCTCCAGAAGATTAGGTAATTTGCTCAAGGTTGTTGGTAGAAGGACCAGTCATTGAACCCAACAGCTGTGCAGGTCAAGTTCATCTCTGTGGTGTTCCACTTCACCTGACCCTCTGGGGCCCATGCACCCATCTGGATCGGGGAGAGGCAGAGTCACGCTGCTCCTCTTGTGCAGCTCATCTCCCTGGAGACACACAGCTGTGTTTCTCCTGGAGGCAGAACAAGGGCTGCTTTTGGTCATGGCTATGGAAAGGTGGTACAGGTGATGCTACATGGAAATCCCACCATCCCACACAGCCCCAGTTATGACCTGGCTCCCTAGAAGGAGTGGAGAGGGCATTTTAATAGTGAGAACCACTTGCCTGGGACCAGCATATGGCATAATGGTTATGGCACTGGATTCCCATGTAGTCAACCACAGTCGAGCCCTGGACCTGGTGGCTTAAAATTCATGCCAGGTGCATGTGAATGCATGCCCAAAACCCTGAGAGAAGAGTGGAGGAGAAGAAATTGCAGCATGGCCATCCCCTGGGAGGGGGTGATTTCTCTCTTTCTCTGTCTCTATGGTGCACACATGCACCCTATATCAAAAATCTTCCTCTTTCAAACAAAACAAAACAAAACAAAACAAAACAAAACAAAAAGGTAAGAACCCCAATTCTGATTGAATGCACAAAGAAAAGGCAAAAGTACATCCATGGAGGTCCAGGTTTCCCCAGGCTCTGAGCAGCGGCCTCTTAGTTCTTAGGCATTCTCTTAGATTCCATGGCCAAACCATGTCTGTGGATGACACCAGGGGAGGGGGTAGGCCCCAGTGAAGGCACTCACCAAAGGGCAGTGAGGTGCCAGGGATGTAGGCTAAAGAGAGAATTCAACCCCAGGTCAGCTTGACTCCAGGAGCCCGAAGAGTGACCTTAGTCCATTCTTTGTCCCTCTCAAAGTCTCAGTTTCCTCATACATAAAGAAAGAGATCATACTAGAATGTCTCCAAGGGTCTCTCTAACACTGAACATGTTACAAATACACAGATTCATAAATCCAAGGCCAACACCTGGCTCCAGTCCACCTGTGGATGAATCTGTTTCACAAAGACCCTCTCAGGTGGTCTGGTTACTTCTGACTGAACATCCTCAGTAAAGAGAACCAGCCCATAAGGAATTAGGGGTAAGGTGGAGTGGGGGTGGGGATGTGACCCTTTCACTCGTTTTCACGGACAAGCTGTGTAACTTGAGAGAATGAACATTCATCTCTGATTCTGTTTAAGCATCAGAGCAAGGTGTATTGGCACTCACCTCAAAGATTGTCATAAAGATTAATGAAGCTAATACACATGTGTGAAATTCCTGGCACCCAACAGCAACTCAAAAACACTGGCTGTTATTCTTAAAGTTGCCACTCTCCCAAGTAGAAATAAACAAACAAAAAGGGGGAATGTGGTGTCCTGTTTACATGTAGACATTACATTTTTTCCATTCTTCCCTAGCTGTAAGATACTCAAGGATCAAACAAGGAGTTCTTTTTAAAACTTCAGATATTTGCTTTGTTATCGTGGACACAAGTTCAGAGAGTTTACTCGTCTTGCCCAAAGTCACACAGTAAAGCAGCAGAAGGATCTGACTCCTGAATCCCAAGCTCATCATAGCTCCAATCTGGTAACTGAGAGACCTGCCGTCTCAGGCTGACAGCCTCATCACAGCAGCCCCAGTCCCTGCAACCAATGCAACCGTGTTTCCTAAGCATCTGCAAAGCCGAGCATTGGGAGAAGCACCTGGAGCAGAGCTGAATGAGAAGTGGCTTCTCCTCCCCAGCTGCGCAGGAGGAGGTGGAGAAACCTGTCCACACGTTTCTATAATATGATCCTTCCTCACTCTTTTGTTTCCTCTCTCTCTGTAAAAGGCCCAGAGAAGCAAACAGATGTTGGCAACATCTGGGCCACTGTTGTCAGGGCAGTAAGTGGCTCTGGGCTGCCACAAGAGAAAAGAAGCTATTGGTGTTAGGAATAATAACAGAGCTAACATTTGCATCATGCTTTCTCCTGTTTCCGGAGACTTCCTCATTCCATCCCACCCCAGCTCCTTAGCCCAAGGGATGCAGACAGCAGCTCTCTGAAAACCAAATAGAACAATTTCCATTTCTTCGAAGGCAAAACTGAGGTTCACAGGAGCTAAGATTCCTGTTCCAAATCACAAAGCTCATAGGGAGTTGAGACCCAAACAGAAAAACAAAGGACTCCTAGTTCTCATCTTCTTCCAGGCTCAGACATGGGCTATCAGCGAGTACCATAACAAATGCAGTCCTTTCTGTAATATAATTTTGCCAGAGAGAGACAGAGACATAGGAATAGGGAGAAAGTACCCCCTAATGGAACACGTCATGCCACAAACCCTTCCCATTTCTCCAACATACTGACATCTGAGGCACTCATGCACATGTGTCTAACATGTTTTTCAAAACACCATGGCTGGGATTCACATTGTATGGTTAATCATATGGGATCTGACTCCATTAGCCACCAGGCCACCGTGCTGGCCCTCTGTATATGTAAAGAAGGCATCTGGCATCTGTTTACTAGGTGCCAGGCAGGCTTAGTAGTCTCACCACATTTAATTCTCTCAGCACTATGCTCATAAGCATTATTTTCATCCTCTTTTTTTAAAGAGTTTTTTGCCATAAGGCATGTGTGCTGCCAGAGAGAGAGACACAGAGACAATGAGAAGGAAAAAGAGAAATCACTCTCCAGGGGGGATGGCTATGCCACAATCCCTTTTCCTCCATTCTCCTCCTGGGATTTTGAGCACGCATGCACATGTGCCTAGCATGATTTTCAAGCTGCCGAATCTGGGATTTGAACCACAGCCGGTTATGTGGAAGTTCAACAACGTAACCACTACACTATTTGCTGCCCCTTCATCCTCATTTTACAGAGGTAGAAGTTGAGGGGGATAAAGTAATCTGCCTATGGTCACAGTGGTGACTCAGATGGGCTGCTGGTAGAGTGGGTGGTACCATGACGTGGTGAGAAGGGAACTCGAGTCCTTGTCTGGTCCTGCTCACAAACTATGTGGGAGTCTCAGTTCATGGCCAAGCCAGGGTTTAAATCCCGAAGCCAGTCACTGTTGAATGTGACCAGATGTGATGATGGACAGGGACTGGAAAGGCTTCATGGAGGAGGAGCTAAGCCGTGAACAGGATTCTTTCAGGATTAAGAAAAGGGCATTGGGACCAGCAGTTAGTGTAATGGCTATGTCGCTGGACTCCCATGTAGTTGACTGTGGTTTGCATCCTGGACCCGGTGGCTTAAAACTCACGCCGGGCGCGTGTGCGTGCGTGCCCAAGATCCCAAGAGGAGAATGGAGGAGAGGGGTTTGCGGTGTGGCCATCCCCCCTGGGGGGTGATTTCTCGCTTTCTGTCTCTCTGTCTCTGTCTGTCTGGCGAGCACATGTGCCCTATAGCAAAAAACCTCTCCAAAAAAAAGAAAAGAAAAGGACATTACAGGCTGAAGCAATGCCCTCAATATGTTATGCATGTCATGTTTTCAGAACATGAGGTTGGTCTGGCTAAAGAAAAATGAAAAAAGAAAAACATGAGATTGGAGAGGTACCACAGATACAAGCAGCAGAGGACCAGGAGACCAGGTAGTAGGAATAATTAAGTGCAATTGCTATAAATTCAATGCAGGCACTGGAGCTTCCCTTAGATAAAACTTCTCACAAGCCTGCCCTTTAGTCTGCCTCTACCTTCAGCTCGGGGTGACAATGCTTGCTTTCTGATAAGGATCTTTGACAGAGTTCCCTGAGTTTATCAAAGTTCAATCCCCATTTTACAGGTAGGGCGTCTAAAGAAAGAAAAAGATTTGCCCAAACTCACAGGACACATCAGGGACTGGACCAAGGATCCAACCCAGGCTTTCTGCCCACAAGGGCATCACGCCCCAGCATCCCACCCCGTATTCTCATCACCTAATCCTCTGCATATTGTGAGTTTATTGCACGAGGCTCACACGCTCATCAGTAGCCAGAGTCCTAGTTACAAGGACTGAGTCTTTCCGCCTGAGTCTTCCTGGGCTCCTTCTTTGTCCACCAGAACAGAGGCACTCGCGATGGGAGGGGAAGAGGACAATCCTCTCTACGCCAGCTGCTCTTTCCTTGCCTCAGGCCCATTCAAAGCCAGTGGGACCATCAGCTCTGACATGAACTGAGACAAACAAACAAAACTCCACTGAGGTGAATTTGTCCTTTTGATGCTTTTCAGAGTTGACACGGTAGCTCCTCAGAGTCTGCACTACTCACGAGTTCTTTCTCATGGATTAGTTTGGGTGTGTTTTCAGCAAGGAGAAATTCTGACAACTGCACTCCTACTAACCCGAAGTACCTTCTCAAGAATCTTCCTGGTTTCATTCAACCTAGAGGTCATTTTTATCGCTGCAAGCAGTGAGAATCTGTGAAGCAGGAGGTCCATATACAGCTATCTGGAGAACATATGCCTGGGGCTGTGAGTAGGACTTAATGAAAGAGACACCAGGGAAGTAAGGGTAGGGACCCTGGTAAACCTGAGAACATGTGATCTTTTGAAAGGGGTATCTGCTGCTGAAATTCAGCCAATTGTCACCATCCAGAAATGTGAACCAACTGCAGATAAAATATGCAATTTTCACACACATATACATACATACACACACAATCTACATTTTTATATAAAATTTAGCCTCATTTTTTTGGCTGTCATTTTTTTTTCTAACTGGGTGGCCCAATTGTGGACCAAATGAGATGCATCTGTGGCCTAGATACAGTCTTGGGCTCCCAGTTTACAAGCCCTGTTCTACTGGGTCCAATTAGTTTCATTTAACTTGGAGCTAACTTTGACATTCACATTACTATAAATCCTCTTAGAGCGTGTTTCCCATTTGGAATGGTTCCCCTGGACTTAGCTGACATCCTCCTAAGCGTTCCTATAGATTGCTGGACTGAAAATTGGCAAGTTTCCACCTAGAGGCTGTAACCTATAAATATATCTCAAACTTCCATTCCTTTTACACTCTGCTGGTGGATATAATTGAGTTTCTCCCTGTACCAAATGAGCTCCGAGTTCTTAGTACTTGATGTACTTAACGGAGGAAAGTCAGGAGGAGTCTAGAAAAGCAAGAATAACATAGAAATGTACCAAGGATATGTTAGCTGGAGGTATCATCAAAGCTTTATCACCTCGTGTTATCAGGAAAAGCTAAATAATGTTATCATCTCACCCTATGTGTAATACATGCTTTACGGGACCCTGCCCAGCTACACACATGTAGGTGGCCTTGGAGACATGGTCAAGAGCTCAGCCATTGCTGGGAGTTGGTCCTCCAGGGAGGCTGGTGAGCCAAAGGGTGACTAGAGGTGATGTCTGGTTGGAAAATCTATTGTTTCAGGGACAGAATAAGAAGACTTCCCTGCCCTATGGGATTCCCTACACATATGTGACCCCTTTGGTGTGTGAAACCAGCCAGGTACCCCTGGGGCTTTCCAGAGCCTAAGCTGGTGTTGGTATCCTAAAGGGGACTGAGCTCTGTGCGTCCTCTGGGTGGTTCTGCAGAAGGAGAATGCTAACTCTAGCCTCTGGTTTCCTTGTTGACTCATTCATTCTTTCATATTTTTCACTCGTTTAATAAACATGGAGTGAATCATCGTTGTTGGCATCACCATCATCATCACCATAATCATTGCAGTAATCTATTTAGCGTCTTCTTTTTCAGGCACTTTGTATTTGCATAGATAATTGCCTTCAATTCTTACAAGAGATCTTCAAGGAAAGTACTCCAAGATTCTTCCCTTTCCTTAATAAGAAATCCAGGCCTCATCAAAGCCATATGATATGGCCAAGGCTGCAAATCTAAAAAGTGACTGAGCTGGCATGAGAACCTAGGTTTTTGACTCCTTTGCTTGAGGTTTTCTCACTATAAAAACCTGCCTAATAATTACATAGCACTTTGTTGTGTGTTAGAAAGTAATTCTTTAATTCTCATAACTGAAGCAGATCAAATTATCTTTATTTTACAGAAAGAAAATTGAGTCTCAGATAGGCTTAGCAATTTGCCAGAGGCCACACAGCAATTAAGCAGGTCTGAAACGTAGATCTTCTAACTCCAAGCCCAGAATTATTTAAAACAGAATTTAATACCCATGTCTATAATTTCTTCAGTGAAAGTGACAACCGTTATTAATCCAGGAAGTTATCAATTATTGATGTCTCACTATGTGCCAGAAACACTGCTAAGCCCTTATTATAACTCACTCATTTAATCCCCATAACCACCCAATGAATTCAGTGTGATTATTACCATAATAAAGAAACTGGGTTCAAAAATTAAAGCTTGCCCAAGCAACACAGTCAGTCAATAGCAGAGCCAGCATTTATATCAAGGTTCATCTAACCCGTATTTCTAATGAAAATTCTCAGCTCCTCTAGAATGTATAAGAAAGGCCTTATGAAAGAAGGCTAGTGAGGCTGATGAGACTCAGACACTCTGTCAGATACTTCATCGTGGCCACCCCATAGGCACTCTCCCTTCCTTCTTTAGAAACAGACCTGGGTTTGGTTTGAATGGGTACACCTCCAGCTAACAAATGCATCTCAGTCAGGCGACTAGTTTCTGGCCAAAAAGATGTACTCAAGTATTGGGAAAGAATTTCCAAAAGGCTCCTCAATGAGAGCTTCATCTGGGAGGTTGCCTTGTTTTGACTTTCTTTTTTTCCCCTCTCTTCCTGCTGTTTGGAGCTTAAACATAGTAACTATTTTTCTGTAGTCATCTTGGGTCATGTGGATGGATGACATACTTCAGGATGGTGATAAAGAAAGGGAGGAAGGTAGGAAGGAAGGAGGAGAGGAAGGAAGGAAAGGAGGAGGGAAGGAAGGAAGGGAGGAAGGAAGGAAGAAGGAAGAAGGGAGGAGGGAAGAAGGAAGGAAGGAAGGAAGGAAGGAGGAAGGCCAGCCTAAGTCTTTGAATACATTGTGAAACTGCCATATCAGAGCTGGCTCTCCTATTATAAAACTTGTTTGATGTGAGAGAAGAATAAATTTCATCTTGTTTAAGACACTATTATTTTGGCTTTTTCAGTTACAGGCAGCCAGGCCTAATGCTAATGAATACAGATCTGCCCTCAAGTAGCTCGTAGTCTTGTAGGGAAGATACACATGAAGCAAACAGATAATTATGACACAAGAAGGTTGCAACAGCCTCAAACAAAAGTAAGGAAAGAGCTCCATTCATCCGCCCATGGCCTCCACCGTAATAGCCCTGACAGCAAAATCCACAGGCCAGGGCGTGCTCTCTGTGTAATGGCAATGGATAAGCTGTCCATTCTGAAAGGCGAATGCATCCATTTCAATTAGATGTGCCCAGTGCTAGGATTGTAACCAATTAATCCTGACCATCTGAAGGCTGATTAGTTGGAATATTTGGGTGAATGGATAATAACAGGCTAATAAGCTGCTATCTGAATGCTGCCGCACGCCTTTCTTGACACAATATTGTGGGTGTGTTTGCAGCATCTGTGACTAATCTCTGAGTGGCGGGAGGCCCAGTTTGTAGAGCAGCAGAGGGACAGGTTCATGGCTGCTGGGGTCTCGGCAGATGGAACCTGCTCTGTCTAGTCCTCAGCTTCTGTGTTGGCTCCTAGGAAGCCCAGGGTCTTCCTTTAACACACTCTTCTGCTTTCTGCAAGGTGGAGACCCACACACTGCCAAGGAGATTGGACGTAGCATTCTTTTTTTTTTTTTTTTTTTTTTTTTTTTTTTTGCTATAGGGCGCATGCGCTTGCCAGACAGACAGAGAGAGACAGGAAACGAGAAATCACCCCCCAGGGGGGATGGCCACGCCGCAATCCCTTCTCCTCCATTCTCCTCTCGGGATCTTGGGCACACACACACACACGCCCGGCGTGAGTTTTAAGCCACCAGGTCTGGGATGCGAACCGCGGTCGACTACATGGGAGTCCAGCAACATAGCCATTATGCTAACTGCTGGTCCCGATCGGACATAGCATTCTAAGCAAGAGGTCTTGGTTACAGTTTCAGGTTCACCCTCAATGCTCTCTACATGCTCAAGCCAGGCCCTGCCCCTCTGTGGCTTTCAACTTACTCTACTTACATTACTCACAGTAATCCTGAACCAAGCAGCCTTGCTTCTGCTTGCTGGGATTTACACACAATCTCCATGCATTCTTTGCCATCATCCTTAGTTAAGTTAATTTCTTCCTCTTCTTTAGGCCTCTGCTACCTTCTGGAAATCTTTCCCTAGCTACCTGTTGCCTAGGATGGTGTACTACATAGAATCTTGCGCTTCCTGTACCCTCATAAGTTTTGCCTGAGCATTTCCTAGCCCACGTCCCACATTCAGCCGTAAGCAATAAGATGACATAGGTTGCATCTGATGGTTCACGATTACATCCTTGACACCCGGCACAGTGCATGTCTCAGAGAAGACAAAATGAAAACAGGCTTGCTAAAGCCTTCTTCTGCCCATTACACTGAGCTAAGTAAGATGCAAATAGCATCTCAGATTGGGAAAAAAAAAAATCACTTTGCAAAGCTCTAAATTGATATACAAATGTGAGAAATTAGGAGTAATGAAAAAGTCCTTGAAGGTACAGAAAGAAAGCATTTCAATTCTTCTAAGAGATTCACACTTGCTCAATGTGTCACCAATAATTACTCTGACTTTTCCTTCTCTCGTTTGTTGTAATTAAGACATAGTGTTTTCATTAGAGAAAAAACCAAGGCTTAGAGCAGCAGAAATCAGGCAGGGTACAAATCCTGGCACTGGGGCACACTAGTTGTGTTGACAACATGCTGTGTGGCCCCACTGAGTCTCGGTGTCTTCCTCCTTACACCAGAATGAAAATCCCCATCACTGTGCTCATAGGTTGTTGTGAAAATCAAACAAAGTTAATGTGTATAAAATGGCTTGTAATCTGCAAAATGCTATGAAATTATCTGTTCGATAGCTTCCTGCTGGCATCTCTCCCAAACAGACCATAGATATTAGAACTCATATTTCTAATCTCTAAATCCTGGGAAAGAGGACAGAGGTAAAGAATAGTGTGGAGTGTTTGATCCATTTTTTCACCTAATTCACCAAGTATTTACTGAGCATCTAGTAAGTGCAGGGTACTTTGCTAGAAACTAGGGAATAGGAGGTGAATAATGTGTGCCCTTCCTCAGTGTCCCTCCAGCAGGATGGCTAGGAGGTGAAGTGGGCAGGAGGTGGACAAGTGACTAGCATACAACAGGGTGTCTGCAGAGTGGCGAGCTGCTGGAGTAGAGAGATGGTGAGCCCTAGCCCTGGAGTGACTGTTCAGACTTGATGCCAAAGGATCATCAGGAACAGGACAAGGTTCATACATTCTGCCTTGTAAGGGCTTTTGAATAGGAAAACCACCATGTCTGCTTTACCAGTCAAAAGAACATTCTGGAGACATGCAAAAAAGTAAAAAGTACTGATAAGGAAGATCATGATAGGAGGCTAGTGGAGTCTACCCAGAATTTTGTGTAAAAGAACAAAAAAAGAAAAATTGTAAGAGAACGAGAGAAAAATAAGAGGCAATCAGGAAGGACTGTTAATTGAAAAAGTGAGGAGAGAATGTCTAATAAGGAACTTGTAGAGATAAAGACAGGAAAAGGAGGATTAATGGTTTGCCTCCTTATCTCGGGGCTTTTCGAGGCCATCTACGACTCACACCATTCATTACCCAGGCTGCTTTTCTCGCTGTAAGGAGAGGGCTGCCCAAACCAGCTCCCTCCCATCATTAATGTAAATTCTAGGAAGCAGAGGGAGAGCCCACACCTGTATGCCATGTATGTAGGCCCTGGCTCTGTTGCATCCTCCCTGAGTAGCTGCTCTGATCTGCAGTTCCTACCTTTGTAATAAGGGGGCAGCAAAATCCACCTCACAGAAGCCAGAGTCTTGGGGATGGGAACATTTGTCCCAGACAGAATCGGAGTGAATGTGAATGAGAAAGTATTAACAAGTGATCTCGCCCAGCACCAGCAACTTCCTCTTCACAGTCGAGGCAGCTACATGGTTAACTGGCCAGCAGCCTGCATCCCTGCAGGACCGATCCTGAGATCTGACTGTGCTACCCTTCTGGAAATAAACACAAAGCCTCATTTCTGGATGTGGAAAAGATGGAGAAAGTTGTCATTTTATTTTTGTAGAGGTCTCAGGGCCTGGAATATGGCCCTGAGGTGTAACAGGCACTTGAAAGACACCACATGTCACATGTGTGACTGCTCAGAGAGACAACCCCTTCGTTGCTGTGAAGCCTGGTTCATGAAGGAAGCATCTAACAGACAAGGAAGATGGAGTCCCAAGGAGTTCAGATGTATTCACCAACACTGTTGTGTGGAGGTCTATGGACCTGACACTGTTACGTGTCAGTTGGTGTGCCAAGCTCGAGCAGAATAAGGTACAGCCTCTGATCTCTACACAGTCTCTGTCCTGGGCAGCTACAGATAGGAGTACAGGCATCCTGACTGAGTAAAGTTCAGAGTTGAGGTAGAAATAAGTTTAGGAAGATGTGTACACACTTAGGATGATCGCATAACTCAGATGATGAAGACAAAGACCACACAGGCTTACAGAGAGGCTGAAACTTGAACGGAGTTGTAAACAATGAACTATAGCTGCTCTAGCCTAAGTAGAATCAAATAAAATAAGGAGTGAGTGCTCCAAGCATGGGGAATGGTATGAGTAAGGACTTTTTGGTTAAAGCATCACAAAACATCGTAGGTGCTATAGCAAGTGTCTTACATAGACACAAGGTGGGGCTGGGAGAGGCATGAGATAGGGAGTTGCCAGCTCCAAGGTTAGACCACAGAAAGTTGAAGAGGTGAAGCCAAAAGGCTAAGTAATTTCTAAGAAAATGGGAGCCATGAGAACATTCCAAGCATGAGAAGGATATGAAGAGATGCACGTTCCCTAACTGGATTGGTATCTCAGCTCTCATCCAGTGCTGCTAAACACCAATCAGTCTATGTTAATTGTACCTTACAAAAGAATGAAGCAATGTCCGTGTAGTCTCTATATAGTTTATACACTCCTGTGTTTGGTCAAAAAACAGAAAGATACCTGATAGAGAAGATCCCAAACAGCCTACCCAGAGAATGATAAAGCCTTGTAGGAGATGGAGCCAACAATCTGCACTTAAATTCAAGGTCAACAACTTCCATTTCATTTTTGAACCAACTAGTGTTGTGTACCCCAGGCTCTACCCTGGGTGGACGGACTGCCAGGCTCCTCACTGCTCACATTAAAGCTTTGAGTGAACCTCTTCACTCTCCAGGTCTCAATCTCCCCATCCATACCATGGGGCAGTTGAGTCAGAGGCTCTTCGTGGTAGCCTCCACCTCTGGCTTATGCTAGAGCTTACCATTTTCATTTTTTAGTTTAGGTGTTTGTTTGTTTTTTTTTTTTTAGGTGATCTCACTGGAGAGAGACAGTGAGAGGGTAAGTGAGAAATCAACCCCAGTGGCATGGCCACACCTCAATCCCTTCCCCTCCACCCTCCTCCTGGGATTCTGGATGCACACACACACATGTACCCACGAGCACACGACCCTGGCCCAAATTTCAAGCCGCCAGATCTGGTACTTGAGTTGCAGTCAACCATGTGGGACTGTAGCACCTTAACAACAATGCTACCCATTGGCCCAGCTAGATCTTACTTTTTTTTTTTAAGCTAAAGAACAAGGTAATTTATTAGGTAGAAGTGAAAATACATTCCTCAGAGGTAGGAACAAGCCTGAGTCGACAAAGAAAGAGTGGCTCAAAAGGCCTAGCTCTTACTTTTGAATGAGTATTTAAAACATCTATTCTCATGACCAACCTTTGTAAGTCACATTTATAAGAGAAAAAGAGCACGTAACTATGGCTTGATAACCCTTAACTACTGAACTCTTCTGAAGTTCTTCAAGTAGCTACTTAGAAAAAGAAAGAAAAATGGCAATAAAACTCAAAGGAAAAAAAGGAAAGAATGTGTCCATGAGAAGTCTGTTTTCTCCGTCTTAAACCTCAAAGTCACGGAGAATGCCGGCAGCTCCTTTCTGTCCTTCCCATTTAATCTCACATCTGCCTCTCTGCAACCTGTCCTCCACTTTCCCTCCTCGACTGAGTACTTAACAGTGAAGGCTTTATTTTCACTCTGATTCTCCTTTCATAGACTGTCCAAACTGGAAAGCCATTTTAGGGCATTTTGCCCAGAGATTTTCAAACTTTATTTTGTAGTATAACTGTTTGTTCAAATGGAATTTTACACTGATAGGCCAATATACAAAACTCATAAAATGGAAGTTTCTCTAGCAGTGAGGGCGCAACACCCTGCACGCTGTTCCTCTCTTCACCCTCCACCAACCTCTCCTTGATCCCTGTAGCACAGCCACAAATCCCTAAGACCCCAAAGAGCATGACCCAAGAAGCACAGACTCAGGATGTTTTTGTTTTTCCATTTTAAAGATGGAGAGATGAACACTCAGACTGAAGAGGGCACTTAACCAAACTGCTTGCCAGAAGGCAACAGAGCAGGAAGAGAATCCAGGTTTCTGGGCTCCCAGGCCAGCACCTACTGCCTCTATCCTTTTGCCTTCTTAGTCTCAGCCTTTGAGGGCCCTCAAGGTAATAGTCTCCCAAGAGAAGGTCCCTGTTACCTCATCTCTTTTCTTCCTTCCTTTGGAGAATCATCTCACTAACCACCCACATTCAGTACCAACCTTGCTTTTTGGAAACAAATGTACTAGCTTCACCTGATGTAGCAGGTACAGTCTCTGAGCCTAGGGCTCTTCCATTGTCTGCTGACCCCTACGGGACTTCTAAGTCCAGATGGGACCAGAACTTATAAATTTCCCCCCCTCTAACCACTTTCCCTCAACACACATGCGTGCACACACACACACACACACACACACACGTACACACACACACACACACTCACTTTCTCTCATGTCCAAAATCTTTAATGATATAGACGAAGGAACAGGCAGAGCCAGCAAAGGGCTAGGAGTCAGAAGGCTGGGTTTGTGTACTGGTCCCATTCTTTCAACCTAGTTTACCTTGTTTAGCACAGTTTCTTTGACTGTCGAGGTCCCTGCTCTCCTACCTCACAGGTTTGTTATGAGAAACTAGAATAGAAGGATTGATAACCTGCAGAGTACTTCATACATGTAAGGAATGGTTTTACTTGGTAAATTTATCATTTTCTCTTGGGCAGGATATTTTCATCACTTAATATTTAACAAGTATTTCCATTTGTCTATTAATTTATTAATGACCATTTTTGTGTCTTGGGGCTTTTTTTTTGCCATAGGGTTCACTGGAGAGAGACGGAGACAGAGAGGGTAAGTGAGAAATCACCCCCCAGAAGAGATGGCCACACTGTAATCCCTCCTTCGTCATTCTCCTCTTGGGATTCTGGGCATACCCACATTCACATGTACCCTGTGTATTTTACAAGCCACTAGATCTGCAGTATACTGCCTTAATTACCATGCCACCTGCTGGCCCAATGAATAGGTTTTTCTTTTCTTTTCTTTCTTTTTTTAAGCTTTATGCCATAGGATACATGCACTAGCTGGAGAGAGACTGTGAGAAGGAAAATGAGAAGTCATCCCTAGAGGGAATGGCCATACCACAGTTCCTTTTCTTCCATTTTCCTTTTGAGATTTTGGGTACATATGCACACATACCCAGCATAATCTTCAAGTGGCCAGGTCAGGAACTAAAACCAAGGTTGACCACGTGGGGGTCCCAGTGCCTTAACCACTACACAACTCACTGGCCCCATGAATAGGGTTTAAAAAAGACTTTTCTAATCATAATTTGACCCTGCCTTCTACCAAAGCCATCTATACATCCAACAATTCTTTCATTCATTCAACAGACACTCATATATCACATATTATGTGCCAAATACTGGCTCAGAAGACCTCAAAAAGGCTCAAAGTCTCATGAGAGGCACAGGCACTATCAATTTTGAGACAGTGCTACAAGTGGAAGAAATTCCTAAGGGCTCATGCCCCAGCCTTGGGTTGGAAGGTCACCCAAATCTTCCAGGAGAAATTGTGTCAGTTAATAGTATGAGAAGTTGTTGGTGTGATCCAGGTGAAGTGAGAAGGTGAGGATATGATAGAGAGAAAACAGTGAAACACTCAGATGGAGCGAAGGGCTGGTGGAAAGTGGTTGTCAGTGGTTCAGTTGGGCTGGAGGAAGCAGAGATTGGCCAGAAATGAGGCTTAATCAGGAATAAACAGACATGAGAGCATGAATAGTTTTATAAGTAAAGTCATAGTAAGCTGGTCAGAACTATTATAGCATCTTTACTTTACAGTGGAGAAACACAGCTGGGTTGAAATGACCTGCTCAAATTGAACGCAATGGAGATAGCATGTCAGCCCATGGTCTGTTTCCAACTAGAACTCTCTCTCCAGATATCAGCATGGCTTTCTCACTCCCTTGCCTCCTTCTGACTTCCAGAAAACACTACTTTCCCAGAAAGGTGCTTTGTGGTCATCACCTGACACTCTCTAGTCCATCATTCTACTTCATTTTTCTTCATGATATTAAAGTCTGATAATACAATATAATACATATTTTATGCATTTGTGCACTGACTTTCTTTCTGCCAAAGCCATAAGCTCCATGAAGATAGAGATGTTGTTCTATTCACGTCTTCTACATAGTGATTATAACAGGACCTGACACACGGAAAGAACTCAATAAATGTTGGAATGAATGTATGAACGAGTGAATGAATTTCAATCTATCTAAAGTCCTTGCTATGACACTTACAACTATTTTATGTTCTTAAGAATGATGAGTGGCTTTTGACCTTTTAGTTACTATCAGCAAGAGAACAACATAATAGGACTTGGCTTTAGAAAATCCATGCTGGTAGCAGTGTGGAGAGTGAGTCAGAGCAAGACAAATATGATGAACAGGAGAACAATGAAGAGGGAGCAGCACTAATCCTTGCCAGAGGAGATAATGGTCTACACTAGGTGGTATTCCGAGGGATGGAAAGAAAAGCCTTCCAATGACCTGCTGGCCAACAGACTGTCAGTGCAAAAGAGGGGAGCCCATAAGAGAAGAGGTCATAGAAGAAAGGACATGTCTCCAAGAAGGTGAAACTGTTCTCATTTCTGAACGTTACACATACAAGTCCCTAGAACACGCTCTCAAATTAAATTCCTTCAGAACAGCCTCTGATAAAATTGTATTCTCGATAGACTGGAGGTGAGGTGCATTTGGAAAGGGAAAAAGGACATTTTATTTTTTTTAAGTTTTTGCTAGAGGGTGTGCACTCACCAGAGAGAGACAGAGGGAAAGAAAGAGAGGGAAAGTGAGAAATCACCCCCTAGGGGAGATGGTCATGCCTCAATTTCTTCTCCTTCATTCTCCTCTCGGGATTTTGTGTGCACAGACACACATGCCTAGCATGTTTTCAAGTCTCTAGGTCCTGGACTTGAATCTCATAGCAGGCCATGTGGGATACAGTCACCTTAACCTCTAAGCCATCTGTTAGTGTGAAAAGGCAGATTTTTGCATTGCTTAATGATAATAGGGATAGATGTCTAAATCATATAGAATTCAAGATCAGGATCATGTGATATTCAGAAAGCAGATTTCTTGGAGAGAATGGAGGTTGGCACTCAGGGGACAGGAGGCAACCCCTGCACAGAGACTTCAGTCTTCTCATTCCATGCACCTAATGCCCATTGTGGCCATCACCGTAGGGGCAGAATTAAAAGGTGGTGGTTTTATTCCAACAAATCCTATATCAAAATTAAGAAGATGCTGCAAATACCTAATATGACTGCATTCATTTATCCCCTTGCTTATTCATTCATTCATTCAATCAGTCTACCAGAAAGTAATTTAATTAATTCTTTTTTGAGAGAGAGGTTTTTTTGTTGTTGTTGTTATAGGGCATGTATGCTTGCCAGAAAGATAGAGGCAGAAAGACAGAAAGTGAGAAATCACCACAACACAATCCCTTCTTCTTCAGTCTCCTCTTGGGATCTTGGACACACACGCACATGTACCCGGTGTGAGTTGTAAGCTGCCAGGCCCAGGATTTGAACTGTGGTCAACTATGTGGGAGTCCAGCAACATAATTACTATGCCACCTGCTGGTCCCATTAATTCTTTTTCCTTTTCTTTCTTTCTTTTTTTTTTTTTTGAGAGAGAGAGGTTTTTGTTATAGGGTGCGTGCACTTGCCAGAAAGAGAGAAACAGAGAGACAAAAAGTGAGAAATCACCTCCCAGGGGAGGATGGCCATGCCACAATCCCTTCTCCATTCTCCTCTCAGGATCTTGGGTGTGAACGCACATCTGCCCAGTGTGAGTTTAAGCCACCAGGTCTGGGACTTAAACAGAGGTTGACTACACAGGAGTCCAGCAACATAGCCATTACGCCAACTGCTGGTCCCGTGGTCCCATTAATTCTTACTGACATCCTCAGAATGGGAAAATTCATTTGGTATGCTATAATGATACACAATGATTTAATGGAAAATAAATAAATAAGTAAATAAAAGTGTCAGACAAAGCAGCACCACTTAGAACAGAACAAGAAACAGGACAGATCCCATCTCTGTCCACATGGTACAAACAGCCCAGTGTTTCCTGAATGTGTTTTTTTTTGCACAAGGCCATTAAAAAAAATCAAATCATCATTATGCTGTTGAAGTGTTTTATATTTGCAAGGGACTAAACATGTCTTGTACCATTTAATCAGCAACTCTATGAGGCAGTTATCATCACCCTCATTTGTCAAATAAGGAGGCTAAGGAATCTGCAGAGACAATACAGCCTGAGATGTGGGAATGCAGATTTCAGCCTGTGTCAGGATTTTGCCAAACCCCTTGCAGGGGTCTGCAGCCTCTTATCTTTGCAGAACTCAGGCTCCAAAGTCACACAGTCCAACAGTGAATCCTGGGTTCCCAACCAAGTGCCCAATGCAATTGAAATGGTGCCTGACTCTCAGCAAGTGCTATTGGACATTACCTGTTATTGTTGCTATTATGAAAGGGTCAAGTTACTTCACATTGAGATAAGTGTCCTCCTCTGTGAAATGGGAACAGGAATGTCACAAGGAGTTTCAGTGAGAATTATGAAGATTTACAGAGATGATATATGTTGTCTGGTCTGTCACCTGGCACACTGGGTGGCCCTTAGGAGCAGGTTCAGAGTCCTTGACTGAACCATGGTTGAGGGACATTGTTGCAGCCTTGGAAGACAATCTTGGGCCTTGATGAGTCTATTCATCCTCTCCACACCTGGCTCTGTTGGTTCAGAGGCCCACGGCAATCTCCCAGATTTGTTCTTCCATCACTAGTTTTTCTCCAGCAAGGGCAAGAGAAGGGAGGAGAGCGGAGGTGCTGGATCATGAAGCCAGGAATAGCAATGCCTGCTGGAGTGCCCTGTGGCAATCAGAGCTCCAGGCTAGGGACTATTCTCAAAGATCTTTATTGGCCACCATCAAAGCTGTCTCCCTACTGCTTTAAGTCCTCATTTCCACATATAAAGAGCTGATATGAAAGAAATCGAGACTCACGTGGAGCTGGATGTTGTCCCCAAAGAGGAGAGGTATATAAACTCTAAGGAGCTCGTTCTTGGCTTTCAGACAGAGTGCTTCAGAGAAAGGATGGAAGGGAGATTATTATTATTTTTTTTTTTCTACAGGGTATCTGTGCTCACTGGAGGGGGAGAGGGTGATCGAGAGAAAAAGTGAGAAATCACTCTGTGGAAATGACCATTGATGGTCATGCTGTAATCTCTCCACTCTCTCCTTGGGATTTTCGACATGCACACACCTACGCCCAGTGTGATTGTCAAGCTGTTGTGTCTGGGACTCAAACTGTGGTACTCCACAGTAGGTTATGTGGGATCTAGCTTTCTTAACCTCCATGCCGCATGCTGGCCCAATTATTTTAATTTTTAATTCAACAGTTTATCAGTTTATTCTGTGTCAGGCCTAGTACTAGGCCTAGAATATGCCAAAAAACAAGATGGTTCTTTACACTCACCAAGGTTATATTAAATGCTTACCATAGTGAAGCACCTTACATAGTATCACCTTAAACCCCCATTCTTCCCATTTAATGTCTCAGTAAGTAGATCACACACTAATAAATCTTCGAGCTTGGATTTAGGCTCAGGATGCTCAAATCCCAAATTTGTTACTTTTGGCTAGGACAATCTGATACAGGCTCACAGAGGAGGTGGTTTCAGAGATGAATCTATCTGTAGAGGTGGAAAAAAAAATCATTCCTAATCCTCAAAAACCAGAATAGTGTGAATAAAATACAGAAAAAAGGCTGGAGCTGTAATGCATTTTGGAAGAACTTGGAGCAGCCATGTTTGGTTGGAACAGGGCATGTGGGAGGGAGAGGACTGCATGGCACTTGGAGGCAATGCAGAAATGGAGGGGAGGAGGAAGGAGGCTCAGTTTCCCCTGGAGAGCAGCTGGCTTGGAGCCTAGACTCTATGTCCCAGCACAAAGGACAGGTTAGACATGCTTCTAGTGCAAATGGCACTTCGGCATTGAAGTGGAAAGGACACAGCTTATGGACATAGAAATTCACTTCTTTGGGGGACCAGCAGTTAGCGTAATGGCTATGTCAGTGGACTCCCATGTAATCGACTGCGGTTCGAGTCCCAGACTTGGTGGCTTAAACTCATGCAGGGTGCATGTGTGTTCATGCCCAAGATTCCAAGAGGAGAATGGAGGAGAAGGGATTGCGGCATGGTCATCCCTCCTGGAGGGTGATTTATTGCCTTCTGTCTCTCTGTCTTTCTGGCAAGCACATGCACTTTATAGCAAAAATCTCTCAAAAAAAAAATTCACTTCTTTGGAAGCACACATCTAGAGATAATAATTTATCCAAAAATTAAAAAAAGAAGAAGCATATTTGATCTAAATTAAAATGATGCCCACGGATATAAAATCCTTCCATTTGGATCACCAGCAAAGCACTGGCTCCTTTTCAGTTTCACTTGAGGCTCACACCAGGCCTGTGCTGCTGACAGGGCAGAGATGACTGTTTTCTCTAATGATGGGGAAATGGAGACTAAGACACAGGAGATGGCAGGGCCTTGGTCATGGTTAACCTCACCTGGGACTCACATGACAGCTATATGTGTCCTGTCCTTTCCTTATGCTGAGGTTGCTATGATTCTGGAGGTAGAAAGTGCATAAAGGTACTTACTGAGTTCTACTCTGTGTTACCCTGAAGTCTTATGATTAGGTACGAAAATTCCTATCTCAAAGGTAAGCCAGCCGAGATGTAGAGAGGTTAAAACATTTGTCACAATCATACAATGAGTAAGTGAAAGAGGTTAGACTTGAGCTTCTGTCTGTTCACAAAGCCCAGGTTAATTTTACCATATCATGAGGTCCTTTGATCTAAGATCCAATAATGGAAAACGTAGTCTGCCACCAAAATAGCATAAAAAAGAAACAGAAAATGAAAAAAGGTTAGAAGAAATTAAGAAATCATTACTACTCTTTCTTCCTTGACTACAACAAATTCAGCACTACTATTGTAACTCAGACTGTCTCATTTTCTAGATGAGTCTGCATTTGACATCATATTTGATCCTCACAAGAGAGCTATGAAGGACAGAGGACACATAACTTTCCACGCATTTAAGAAATGGAGAAACTGAAGTTCAGAGAGGTTAAGTAATTGTGGAAGTCACTAATAGTCAGTTACAAATCTGGAATAGAATCCTATCCAAAAGCTGTTTAACCTGAAAAAAAAGGGAGGACTTTCAGCAGTACTCCTTGAAATGTTATAGCCACACTCGTGGAAAGAAAACATTTTTCCAGTGGGATCCAGTGAACACTTTCTATATCCCAGTGTATCTCTCTCAATATTCTCCCTCTCTCTCACACACACACAAGCACACACACACACAAACATCAAATGTTTCAAGAGCAAAGCTTGTTCTTACTTCCTACAATCTATCCTGTTATTTTCTATTCTGTTCCATTTTGTTTTGTTACATAAAATGCAGGTCCTGATTCATTAAATATATTTAATATCTTACTAAAGGATCAAAGACGAGTTTGGGGTAGGAACCACTGACAGAAGGGCAACATAAAAGCCAGCTGAAAAGCTCCAAAGGACTCCAACATGGATGAAAAAATGCTTGTGCTCCATCATTAGAGATGGCAAAACTATCACCAGTGGGTGAAAACTGTATGAACACAGATTTCAGGTCAATGTGAAGAGATCTTTACTAATAGTCAAAAGTGTCCAAAAACAGAAAGAGTACTTTGGCAAGGGGTGAGTTTCCTGGCTCTGGTGCCATACAAGCTGAAGCTTGAAGATTTCTTTCTTTCTTTTTTTTTTTTTTTTAAAGGTTTTTGCCTTAGAGCACATGCACTTACTGGAGAGACAGAGACAGAGATTTTGAGAGGGAAAGTGAGAAATCACCCCCCAGGAGGATGGCTATCCTGCAATCCCTTCTCCTCCCAGAATCTTGGGCATGCATGCACAAGTGCATAGTATGAGTTTCAAACCACCAGGCGTGGGACTCGAACCACAGTCGGCCATGTGGGAGTCTGTTGGCCCCATTAAGCTTGAATATTTCTTGAGAGGGATTCTGTAGAAGAAATTGAAGGTGACCTCTAAGTTCCTTTCTAGGCTAGAATCACAATTTAATATCTTTTTCTCATTTTCTTCCACATGACAGCAGCCATCACAGGAAATTCGGACTTTGATGTCAGAGGACACAGAGAAAAAATCATGATGCTGAACTTTAGTTCCACTGGCAAATGAGAGAAATTATATACAACTTTCTCTATTCTCAGAAGTGAAGAATAAAATAGCAGATTAGAAGAGGAATCAAGATAGAAAATACAAAAAAAAAAAAAAAAAAAAAAAAAACAAGCAAAGGAAATACTTAAGTTAATCCTTCCTCTGCTCTATTTTTTCTTTATTTTTTTAAATCATGAGACACAAGGCCCATTTTTCCCAGTTGTGGAGTGGAGATAAGATATAGGTGGAATGCATTGTCAAGGACTGTTCCAATTCTCATGTTCCAAATATTCTTGCTGCCTTACTCCTGGGTCCCTCTGTCACTGCTTGGGATGCCAGGAAAGCAAAAGGAAGAGGAAGGAGTAGCTTCTATCTCTTCTTTAGAGGGAGGAAGGAAGGAACAATTATGGCCCATCCCCATGGCCTTGTGCTGACTTAGAGAGTCTCATCCCATCAAGCGCTTGGGTCACGGAGTTCAATTCATTAATTTTCGCAGTGGAGGGAGGCTGACAGGCAGAGTGCTGACATGAATCATGATGGATCACCGGGAGAGGGCCCAGGAAAATCTGCAGCTTAATCAGACCCAGAGAGTCTCTGCGGGCATTAATGTAGGCCAAGTGCTTTCCAGCCAATCAGACCCTATTCCAGTTTAATGTTGCAAATTGTTACCACGTGGCTCAGCCTCTCAACCACAACTAAAACTCAAACTGGGTTACTCATCTGTTCTTTAATCCTGCTCATTTGGAAGAACCTGCCTGGTCACTGTCTCTGTGACAGTTTGCAGGGAAGAAGGTAGATAAAGTACAGTGGCAAGAATTAGTGTAGGATCATGTAAAAGGGGTGGGAATCCCTGCTTCACTACTTTCAATTCATGTTTCCAAAGCCCAAGCTTTGCTTGTTAGTAGGCCTGCAGTTTCTTCATAGCCTGCAGGATAAAAATCCAAGCCTTTACTGTCAAAATTCTTTAGCCTTGTCCCCCTCCCCCAGTATGTATCCCTAGGCCTCCTGTGCCTCAGCTTCAACCAACCACTTCCGCTCACAAAAATGTGCTTATACTCTCACATCTTGAAGCATGTGTTTGCATATGCTGTGCCCTCTGCCTAAAACGTCTTTCTTTGTGTCCTGTTCTTTACCATCCTTTAATCTAGAGCCCAGGGTCACCCAGAGAATCACATGTCAAACTAGCAGACCCTTGAGAGACAAGAATCATCTATTTCGCCAAGATGGGGAGTTGGAAGGTCTAGATAGCAGCACTATGTTAGGACAGACAGGGAGCATACTCCACCATTAACTAACTATGTGACCTTGGGCCTCCCATTTCTCTCTGAACCTTAGCCATTTCTTCATAGCTCTTTGTGTGCATGTGTATATGTGTGCACATGTACACATATGTGTACATATGTCTTATACTAAATGAGTAGAAAAGTATATTGTGATTTGTAGATCCCTTTGACACAAGTTAATTGAGAATCCAGTATGAATGAAATGTTATTCTAGGCCTTACTGACAGAGTAATGAGCACAACAAAGTCTCTGCTCACATGAAGCTTACATTGCAGTGATAAGAAACTCACATTAGGGACCAGCATCTGGTGTAATGGTTATGTCACTGGACTCCCACATAGTCAACCACGATTCAAGTCCCAGACCACCTGGCAGTTTAAAACTCATTATGGCCACATGTGCATGCATGTCCAGAGCCTGAGAGGAGTATGGAGGAGAAAGGATTGCAGTGTGGCCATTGTCCCTGTGGGGGTAAGGGGGGGTGGGGGTGGGGGTGGGGGTGATTTCTTGCTTCCTATCTCCCTGGCGAGTGCATGCTCCCTGTAGCAAAAATCTCTCTAAAAAAGGAAAGAAAAGAAAAGAAAAGAAAATTATATTAGAGGAAGCCAGAAAGAACCCTGGTCTTTTTCACTGAGTTTTGCAGATACAATTAGAGGTGGACCTTTGGTCACAAATAGGGACCAAGACAACTGGCAACTGTGTTCTTAATTAGAAATTGGGCCAAGCAATAAATGGGAATGTGATGATTCAGCACCAGGGACAGCGTCATATCTAATAAATGTTTCAGGCATTGCTTGGGGAACTTATCTGTTCAATCTGACCTGGTTTAAAGAGGCTCTGTAAGAGTCTACACTTGGCATGTGTATGCAGGATCTGATTCCACTTTCATGGCTATGTATGACGTGTTCAAGAGTTGTCTATTAGTAAAGGTTTCCCCAATAAGTGTCCAGCCAAGCTTCCTGGTTGAGCATTCTAAAATCGGAAATAAAATAAAACACTGAACTCTAAAGTCTGAAAAAAAATACTACACTACTTCTGAAATGTCTCCCAAGACTCTCTCTTCACTTCTACCTCTGCTTTCTATCTCTTCCACCATCTGTAGTCCTAAACTGTGCATTTGACTGGAAATGTATCACTCGAGGCACCTGTGGTGGAGTAAAATTGGTTAGGATTTCATGGTCCCATCCAATTTCAGCTAGCAGCAGGCAAAGAGGGGGAAATGTTCAGTTATGGGCAGCCCTATACTTTTTGCTTTTTTTCAAAGCAAAGTTTGCAAAGATGGCTTTTTGTTGCTCTCTCCCCTAAAATATATTGTCCCTTAAGAATAATCTTGCCAGATTGTCACATATTCTTTTAGGAGATATCCTTAAAAATATACTTCTCAGGTAAGGGATATAATTTTTCGTCTTTCTTTATTGTTTTTATCATTATTATTTGAATCCTTTCTCTTTTTTTTTTCTTTTTTTGGATCAGCATTAAGCTAGTGATATCTACTATCTAAGAATCAAAGCAGCACATTACCAAGATAGTAAATCTGAGCCCAGGAATTCACAGAGCTTTACCCAAAAATAGAGGATAGAATTTATATCATTAGAAGGGACAGAAATCTGCTTTCTCTGTTATGAGGCAGAGTCAAAAGACATGGCGTTCAAACATCAGAATATGCAAAAAAGTATTTGAAATCACTAATTTTATCTCATAGCCAATATTGAATATGTCTACCCCCACATTGTGTTCGATTTTTAAAAAATTCTTAGCATTTCCCTTCCTATTATTTTAAGGAAAAAATACAGATATTTTTCCTCTGAGGAGTCATTTTAACATTCTCAGTCCATATGGGCTAGATCTGGCTGCATGAGTCTAGGTCTGGGGTGACCTCCTGACCTCGGGTTGGTCAATTGCAGCATCATAGTGATTTGTTTAGGGTTTGATGTAGGCAAAAAAAATGGCCCACAAAGATGCCCAGCCCTTTATCCTTGGAACCTGTCATTATGTCAGATGACATGGCAAGAGAGAATTAAGATTGCTACTCAGCTGGCCTTGTCATAGGAAGGTTATCCTGGCTCTGCCCAGATATGCCCCAATAAGGGTCCTTAAATGGAAAAAAGAGGCAGAGAGGAGGTTACAGTGTTATAGTATGAGGACAACTCGATTCACTCTTCTTGATTTTGTGTATGGAGGAAGAAGACCCTGAGCCAAGTCTGTTAGACAGGGTTCTCCAAGGAGGCAGAACCAATAAGATATGGGTGTGAAATTTATTAGGAGAATTGGATCACATGATTATGGCTGCTGAGAAGTCCCACAATATGCTATCTGTAAACTGGAGACCTTGAGGTGCTGCTAATATGATTCAGTGCAAGTCCAAAGACCTGAGAGGTAGGGAAGCCAATGCTGTAACTCTCAGTTGGAGGCTAAAATCCTAGGGGCTGTTGGTGTAAGTCCTAGAGCTCAAAGCAGTTGAGCCTTGAGTTCTGATGTCCAAGTCAACAGAAGAAGTGTATCCTGTGTTCTCTAAAGAAACCCTTCCATCTTTTGCCATTGTTTCTCTCTGGGCCCATCGCTGATTAGATGGTACCTACACATTGAGGGGTAGTTTATGCAGATTCATGTTAGTCTCCTCTATAAATTCCCTTACTATATACCCAAAATAACGCTCTATCAGGTTTCTAGTATTCCTTAGTCAGTGAAGTTGACAAAATGACTGATAAACTAACCATTACGCCAAGAAATGTGGGTGGCCCTAGAGTATGGAAAAGGTGAGGAAACAAATTCTTCTCCAGAGCCTCCCTAGAACAGTCCAACTAACACCTTATCTTTAACCACTAGAACCATTTCAAACTTCTGAACTACAGAAGTGTAAGCTAAGTGCTGTTTTAAGCCACTACATTTGTAGTAATTCCTTAGAGCAGCAACAGAAAACTAACAAAGACATGAGCAAAGGATGATTTTCTCAGACATTTTGGCTGAAAATAAGAAGCACTCTCTTTTTTTCCCCTAGCGATACTAAAGTATAAAGTAATCTTATAATCAGGGGAGAGTTTGCCTGAGAATAAAACCTACCTACCCAGAGGAGACAAGAATTAAAGAAGAGAGACAGGTTACCATGACTTTGTTTGAACATTTTTATCTAATCATCCTGAGACTAAAGATAGCCTTAGAAACTTTGTTCCTCGAAGAATTAAAGACTGTATTTGCCCTTTCACCAGTTCCAGTTGGACTTATACCACTTGCAAATGAAAGGAAAAAAAAAAAAATCTCACCACAGGTGAAGTAAACACCACTTCCTGAAATATTTTATTCCATTTTTGGACACTTCTCTATTGTTCTTTTTTAAAAGTGGAACTGGAATCAGCTAACATATGGCTTCTACCCAACGATATTTATGTGCTAAGGCCACAAAGGACAAGTTAAACTCCCTCTTCCTCTGGAGAGATATTCAGAATTTCAAGTAGTAATCACCACCAAGATTCCCAAGTCATCTCTTCTCCAGGCTAAATCTTCCCAATTATTTTCAGAATTGTGTCAATATGGCTTTGAACCCCTTTACTACCCTGTGGTTTATCTTTCCTGGACACCTTCAATGTTCATAATGTTTTCCTTAAAGATAACACCACAAGTGAGCATAATATTCTTGGGACCAGCAGTTAGCGTAATGGCTATGTCGCTGGACTCCCACATAGTCGACCGCGGTTTGCGTCCCGGACCTGGTGGCTTAAAACTCACTCCGGGTGCATGTGCGTGAGTGCCCAAGATCCCGAGAGGAGAATGGAGGAGAAGGGATTGTGGCGTGGCCACCCCCCCGCCGGGGGTGATTTCTCGCTTTCTGTCTCTCTGTCTCTCTCTGTCTGTCTGGCAAGCACACGCACCCTATAGCAAAATCCTCTCAAGGGTTGTCAGAAAAATCATCATGTATTTTTAATACAGAAAAAATAGAAAATATGTCATGACTTTTCTGGAAATCTAATAAATAAGATAATAAAACATGGAAAGGGCTTGGTGTAGTGCTTGGCATTCACTAAGCCTGAAAAATATTCTTATAACAGTAAACATTATTACCTATTACTATAATCAATCAGAAAAAAATAACAAGTCAGAGCCTTCAATCTCACTTCCACATGTGCACATGGAAAAGTTAGTGCAGGAGAAAGAAAAAGGGGAAAAAAAGGTAAGAGAAGTTAAAATACAATTGTATTTCCATATACTTTTGGTTTATATCTGAGGTCAAAGACAGACAATCCTAGAAAACAGGGTACTCAATCTTCCTTAATCCCAGAAGTATTATGTTTAATAGTTTGTTTTTAAAAATAAAATCTGGTGGACAGGGAGCAAAAAAATTTTCTTAAAACAAATCAGATAAATTCCTGGAAATCATGAACATAATAAAAGAATGAAGGTGTTTGTGAATTGATATCTCAGAACCAAAACTTCAGGAAGGGCTCTGGCAACATATAAACCAACATTTCTCCCTTACTAGAAAAAAATGAAGGCTCAGAGTGAAAGAGTTTTTTTTCTTTGTTTCAAATAGAACATCTGTTTCAGAGTCACAACTAAAAGTCAATCTCATTTTTTCTCCTTCTGCCTAGACTCCCCGGTCAAAGAGACAATAGAAGAAGCCCAGTAGAATTTGTCTTTCTCCAAAAGGAGTTCAGAAAACAGGGATTTGATCATAAGCAGTTTATTTGGAAGTGATTCCAGGAATCACTGATAAGGAGGTAAAACAGTGAGGCAGGAAAGGAAAGAAAGCAATAAAAGATAGTTTATCAAGTCAGATTCTATTGTGAGTAACGGGGTATATCGAACAGAGGCATTCTAAGAAACAACAGACATGCCTCAAGGTTGCTTGGGTGGAGTGACAAAGGAGGCAGAGCATGTATTAGTAGCTCCCAACAATCATCGGTTAAGAGCTTCCCTTGAGAGTCTAGTGACTCAGGACCAGCAAGTGGCATAACGATTACGCATAGTTGACTACAGTTCGAGTCCCAGACCCAGTGGCTTAAAACTCATGCAGGCTCCGTGTGTGTGCCCAAAACCCAGAGAGGAGAATGGAGGACAAGGGATTTCAGCACAGCCATCCCCACCCCCACCCCCCGGGGTGATTTCTCGCTTTCTGTTTCTCTGTCTCTATCTCTCCAGTGAGTGCACACTCCCTATACAAAATCTCTTAAAAAAAAAAAAAAAAAAAAAAAAAAGAGAGAGAAGAGAAAAGTCTGGTGACTCTGGCACACTAACCTGTCCAAGCATGGCCAGAGGAGTACAGAGCTGCCAAAGAGCCTCCAGCTAGAGTCACATAGGTTGACAACTGGAAGTTGGGCTAAGATTTATGGAAGGGAATAGTGTTGAAGAGATACAGGCTGAACATTAGTAGTGCCTGCTACAAAGTCTAAATAGTAATGAGACAGGGCCTCAATCTACCAATCATGATTCATCAACAATTAATAATATTATGTATGTTAGTATTGTAAGATGTTAAAGATACAGAGATAACCCTCAGGTGGTTGATCACCACATTTATATAACCAGCCACATTCTTACATAACAGGCTCTTAGAATCAGAAACAATTGTAAGCAAAATGGGTTTATCATAAGATGACGTATGATGTAACAATCTGCAATGCTGAGAGCACATGGGAAGAAGGTTCTGGGTTCGCTTCTTGAGATATCCCTGTGCACACAGGGGTGTGGGTGTATGCCTGTGATCCTGGCTGGCTGAGGCTGGATATGGATCATGGAGGAGGCCCCTGTTGCCTCTCTCTCTCTCTCTCTCTCTCCTCTCTCTCTCTCTGAAAAAAAAATTTTTTTTAAACTATTTTGAAAAAGATTAAATCTGGACAAGTTAGGTGTTCTTGCATTGTTCCACACTGACCTTTGCCTAGTAGACCCAAAAGAATCACCCTTGGCACTAGAGCTTGATGGTTTCTGACAGCGTCATGGTGATGTCAATGAGTACATCCCTGTGTCAGGACAAGGCTCGCAAGATTCTGAGACTTTATCTCCTCAATTCCTAACTTGACCCAGGTTTAGACTAGAAAAGAGGTTGACTTTAATAAGTATGTACTGCTTTCATCTTCTTTTTTATCATCTTTTCAATTCATATACATATATATTTTTTTGCCTTAATAATTTCTTTTCTCTACAAGGGTAATAAATCACTGTAGCCAAGATCAACTGATGAATACTAAAATTAGTGGGAAAAACTTTATAGAGAAACAGAATATTTGCAGAGGTCCAAGTATCTCCTCCAAATATTTTTTAATAGCTGTAACACTTTTCATTCATTCATTCATTTATTCATTTGTGATAGAGGATTTTGCTTTCTTTATGGAGTATACACTCACTGGAGAGAGAGAGACAGAGACAGAGAGTGAGAGAAGGAAAGTGAGAAATCAATTCTTTCTCCTCCATTCTCCTCCCAAGATCCTGGGCATGCACACATGTGCACGTAGCATGAGTTACAAACCACCAGGTCCGGGACTTGAACACATGGTTGGTCATGTAGGAGTCCAGTAATGTAACCACTACACTATCGGCTGGTCCAATAGCTGCAGTACTTTTTTTTTTTTTTCTTGAGAGAGATTCTGCTTTTTTTTTTTTTTTTTTTTTAAGAGAGAGACTTTGCTATAGGGCATGTGCATTTGTCACAGAGACAGAGAGAGATAGAGAGACAGAAAGTGAAAAATCACTCCTGAGGGGGATAGTTCTGATGCAATCCCATCTACATTTTACTCTTGGGACTTTGGGCATGCACGCACACACACCTGGTATGAGTTTTAAGCCACTGGGTCCAGGAGTTGAACCATGGTCATCTAAGTAGAGTTCAGCGACATAACCATTACTCCATCTGCTGGTCCCAGCTGCAATATTTTGAACACACATTCACAAATTCTTTGACACTCCTTCCTCCAGGAGGTAGATTTTAATCCTTCTCTCTTTGAGGGAAAGAAGGACTCAAAGTTTGTGAAAAAATAGAATTGCTCCTTCAGTTACACAGCCTTGGTGGTGAGTGAGCTGAACTGAAAAACTGAGGTGATGCCCCCATCTGCAGCTCTTCCAAGCTCCTAGCCAGTACATACCCACTTTGATCAGTTAATATTAGATGTCCACACAGCATTTCACTGGATATAAAGGATCTGCTGGAGCCAGCAGGTGGTGTAGTGGTTAAGTCACTGGATTATCACATGGTTAACCACAGTTCAAGTCTTGTACCTGGCTGCTAGAAACTCATGCCAAGAGTGTGTTGTTCATGCCCAAAATACCAAAAGGAGAATGGAGGAGAAGGGATTGTGGTGTGACCATATGCCCTGGGAAGTGATTTCTCACTTTTTCTCTCCTCACCTCCAGTGACCACATGAGCCCTACAGCAAAAAAAAAAAAAAAAAAAAAAAAAAAAAAAAAAAAAAAAAAAAAAAAAAAAAAAAACAAAAAACAAAAAACAAAAAAACAAAACAAAAAAAACACATTCTATCTTAAAAAAAAAAAATTCTTCTGAAAAATGTTGAAAAAGTACTGAAATAGATGGTTTATAGGGTTCCGTTCTAAACTTACTTTCACCACTCCTCCTGCCAATCTCCCTGAATGAATTAGGAATGACTTAACATGCTGTTCTCTCCCTTCCCCTCTAAGTCCATAAGCTTTCTCAGGGTGGGACCCATGTCTGTTTACTGGAGTTAACAACACTCAGCCTTGGTCATGAGACAGAGGAGTTAACAAGATGTAAACTGGTGTTGCACAGGATGCTAAAAGCTGAAGAAGCTCTGGGAAAGCAATGTGGTGTGAATCAAAACCTGGACCTTAGGGTTCTATCAGTATCACCTATTGGAAAATGATCTTGACTAAGAAGCAGAGGTTGTAAATCATTGACTGATGAACAAAGTCTTGCCACATTTGAGGCCTGAACCAATGCTCTCTTTTCCACAAAGTTTTTCTTGATCTTTCCAGCTGGAAGTAACCTATTTCTCTTCTGTATTCTCATTGTCTTTGAATATGCCTTGACTCAGTGCTACCTTGTATTCTCTCAGTACCTAAAGGTATGAAAACTTTCCTCTTAGAATTAAGAGGTTGTATTTGACAATATACCTCATACATGAGAGGCATCATGACAGTCGAAGAAGTCAACAAACAAGCTCCAGGTGTCCTTGGTTCAAAAGGTCAAAACATAACTCCAACAGATCAGTTTGATTTCCAGCTCTGCCAATTCCTACAATGTGACCTTAGACGAGATGCTTAATGTCTCTGGGGCCTCAGTCTCAAATCAGACAGGGTGATAATTCCAGGAATATAACACAGTAGTTGACATACAGTGAGTGAGTGAGTAGATTATTCAAGAAATATTAGTTAAATAAATGACTAAATTGCAACCTCCTCAAGTTTCGGTTTCTATATCTGTGAAATAAAGCACAGATACCTACCTTGCCAATTGTGCATTAAATAGCAGAGCATAGACAAGCATTCAGCATGATACCTGGTGTAAGGCAATAGCTCAGTAAATGTTTGTTTCTCTCCTAGTCTTTTCCCATCAGGTATTCTTTCCAATGAGGGACAAACTTAAGCACTTCTTCCTACCATGTGGTTCATTATGGAGGCCAAATTAAGAATCCAAGGTGTTTATATTTGAGAAAACACAAAAGATGCTAGACTACCAAGTGTGGCATGGGGTGTAATGTATTCACAGTAGCTCTGCTAAGAAAACATCCAGGCCCCCAGTTGAGAGACTAACACAGTACCATTAGCATAACAGGTGTCTTTGCTATAAGAATGACATTTTAAAGATAAATCCCCTCAACGCATTCCCCAAACGCAGGAAAGCATATTTAATTACACTTAATGCGATCTTTTCCTCTAGCTCTGTGCTTGGAGGTGGCACGTCATCCCATAAAGTTGGGAAGGTTTGTATAAAAATGGCTTGAATCCAGAACTGCTTCTTAGCTCCAGGACCCAAAGGAAAATGTCAACAATGGTGATTCAGGGAAGTAACTATGGGCTTCCTTTGTTTGTTGAGGAACACCTAGCTCAGAGAGAAAACGATAGGATAAAAAAAGGAAAACACACTGGGACCCAAGAGAACCACGGTTCCCCCCGGGCAAGATACCGGGTTGGTTGTTGTCATAGATTATTTTTAATGCACATAGAATAGAAAATGGTGTATAACTATTTTTTAATTTTAATTTTGTTTATACATTCAATCACTATACATCCCTTTGCTAGTAAAATGAATTTTCCCAACATGAATACATTTTATACCAGTCCAGTGGAGGACATTATGCATGTTATAATCAACAGATAATAATCCATTTCTTTGTCTGACAAAGGTCTTGCTGCTCTATTTTTCTCCTTAATATCTTTCTTCACACTCTTCCCCTTTTTCCACCCTCCTCCCACATTGTATCCAGTATCCATAACCATTTTCCATACTTCTATATTCTCTCATCTTTCAGTTTCTGCCATAGAGTATGGACAGTTGGTATATATTAAGAGGAGACATACATTGTCTCTCTTTCACAGTCTGGCTTGCTTCACTCGGCAGTAAATCTTTCATATTGGAGAAGACAAAGATCTAGGGGATTTGAGTGACCTTTCTAAGGTCACATAGTTAATGACTGAGGAGCTTAGAGTTGAGTCCAGGTTTGTCTGGCATCCACTGTGCCAGTAGCTTTCACTTTTCTGTATATGTATGTGTGCTGCAATATGCACTGGGCCTTGAATTTCATACACATCCTCTCACTGAATCCTCATGCCTCTTTGGTACTGTTTTTCCTGTTTTACAGTAGAGAAAACCAAGGCTCAACTAAGTTAATCAATTTACTCATAGATACAAATAGAGGTAATAGAAAATTTGGAATTTAAACCCAAGTTTGTCACCTTTTATTCTCAATATCACAGACTACCTTGCTGTGAGAGTTTTAGGATGTGAATTCTCATATGTGGATATTGGTTCTTCAATTTTCTTATTTTTAAAAACACTGTATTATATTATGATAAAAACACTTAATATGGGATCATTAGATCTAACCTCTCAACAAAATTTTAAGTGTATAATACGTTACTGTTGACTATAGGTATAATGAAGTACAGAAGGTTCCTAGAAGGTATTCATCTTGCTTGACTGAAACTTTATGCCTATTGATCCATAACCGCTCATTTACCCCTCCCCCAGTCCCTGGTAACCATCATTCCACTCTTTGATTCTATAAATTTGACTATAACTCATTACTTACATGAATTATGCAGTATTTGTCTTTTTGTGACAATGAAGGTTACAGAAGACCTTAAAGCAAAATCCTTAAAGGCTCCTTGTATCTTTAACATGCCATGGTTTTACAAGCATTTTTGTCATGAGTTCTTCTCTACTTGTCATCACAGGCATTGCATTGCTAACTTGTTAATTACCCCAGATATCTGGTATAAGATATTAAGATGGAGTGGCTGTATGATCTTGAACATGATGACCCTATCTAAACTTAAACCTCCTCAAATAACAACAATAATAAAATCTAGAATATTGGGACTGGCAGGTGGAGTAGTGGCTAAGGTGGCTGGACTCCCACATAGCTGACCAGAGTTCAAGTCCCGGATCTGGCAGCTTGCTTTCACACTTTCCTTCTCTCTGTTTCTCTCTGGTCAACTTCAATAAAATAAAATAATGACAATGAATAAAATTTAAAAAAACTAGAATATCAATGCCTAAATATTCAAAGATGGTTTGGTTTTGAGGATATAATGCAACAGTAAATATGTGAACTTATCCTGAAATTGCGAAAGCACAGTATAAATATTAGCTAGCATTATTATTATTATTATGTTAACTATTACTACCAAGGTAAAATGCATTCTTTGAGGGTGATTAACTTCCATCAACATAACAGAGTTGATTTTTTAAAAATCTGCTATAGGGTACATATACTAACCAGAAAGAGACAGAGAGAGAGATAAAAAAGAGAGAGAGAAGAGAGAGAAGGCACTTCCTAGAAAGGATGGCCATACCTCAGTTCCTTCTTCTCCATTCTCCTCTTAGGATTTTAGGCACATACACACAAGTGCCTGGCATGTTTTCAAGCCCCTGGGTTCAGGACTCAATCACTCAGGTGGCCATAAGGGATCCAGCTGCCTTAACCAACATACTACCAGTTGCCCCTAGAGTTGATTCCATGAAAACATAAATTGTCCTTATTGGCTCACACTTGAGAATCGCCATGTTTTACAAATCCTACCTCAAAGTTTTTCACTGAGATTTTAATAGATACTTTCAAAATGTATACTCACAGGAAAGTGAGGAACTGCTCTAATAACTTAGCAGCTAAAGTAGAGACCTAGGACTCCTGGGTTTGAGTCTGAGTTCCATCACCTCTAGCAGAAGAGTTTGTCTCTTTGAGTCTCAGTTTTCTCACTGGACTGCTGCAGAGAGTAAATGAGCTAAGGGTATGTAAAGCATTTAGCAACTGTTCTCAGCACATTAAAACAATGACCAGACTATGCTATTATTAATACCAAAATTTTACTGAAGCTCAAACAGCCACTGCAGAGGATGGGGGCCAAGCACATAAGCATGCAGAAGTGGAACTAGAAGAGGGCTCAGGTGTCCCTTTGCAATGCCTGTTACCTCCCTGCCACCTGCTCTAATATGTACCTTCTCACATTGCGTTAAAGGGTGAAAAATGCATTTGCTTAAAATCCATCTGCTTTCTATAACTTCCAGAGACCAAAATCTGCACGGGCAGCAGTTCTTCGCTGCTCCTAATTAATTCCTAAACAAAGACCGCTCTGGCGGCAGCACCGTTTATGAAGCCAGTTGACCTCCTGGTGCAGAAATGATGACACAGACGTTGCTGCTTCACAACCTCATTTTTCACTTTGCACCACTTGATCAGGCCACATACATTTCCACCTTCCAAGGAGCAGGAGATGGTCCCTGTGCTAGCCCTGAGACCCTGTCGCTGCCACAACTGCCAGTCTTCCTCCACTCACGGACCTCCCACAGAAGCCTAAGGTGGAACAAGCCGGAAAAACATTGACTCGGAGTTTGTTTAAACAGAGGGATTCCCAAGTTAGGGAATCTCTCATCTGTGGGGTGCTTTGGAAGCTACCAGTAATCATAATCATAGTCACCACCAACAGAGCATCACACACCAGTTATTGTCCTGGGGTACCTCCTTCAACGCCATCTTTAAGCTAGGAGTTACTGTCCTGAATTTAAAGCTAAAACAACAACAGCAGGATACTGAGGATATAAAGACAGGATTCACAACTCTAGAGCTGCCATTCATGTGGCACTCCTATTAATGTAATATGAAGTACTTCTATCAAGGCACCCCACTGGGCCTCACTCCATCACTTTAAGGCCCTGACAGGACAGACAACTCTTTCCAGGCCATGTAATTAGTAGATGGAAAGGTGGACTTAACAGGGTCTGGGCCTTTCCTCTGAGTTAGCTCTTTTCATTCTCACAGGTCTAAGTCAATGAGGAGATTATGGGCAAAAACTAAGAATCGAGACTGGGCAGGTATATGACTTTGGGCAACCTTAGTCTCTTCATCCATAAAGTGAGCCTAGCCTTACGTATGTCTTCTGTAAATCACCATTAACAGACAGTTTTGTAAGATTTAATGAATATGTACAACAAAGACCACACTGGCATATAACAGGGCTTCAAAAAACTGTTGCTGTAACAAAATGGAAGCAGATATCATCAACTTTTCTCCCTGAAAACTCTAAATCTGCATTTAGCTTTCAATACTGCTAAAAAAAAAAGTCACAACTGTAACACAGGGCAAGGTTCTCCCATTGTCTACTTGCTTTCATTCATCAGACAGGTCAACAGGCTACAACTGCACACCAGACACTCCCTGTCTTCTCCTTTTGTTTTTTAGAGAGATTTTTGCTAAAGGCACGTGCACTCATGACAAAAAGAGAAACAGAGAGACAGAAAGTGAGAAATCACTCCCTGGGGGAATGGCTATGCCACAATTCCTTCTCTTCTGTCTTCATCTTGGGATTTGGGGCACACATCCACACGTGCCTTGTGTAAGTTTTAAGCCACTGGGTCTGGGACTTGAACTGCAATCGACTATGTGAGAGACTATGTGGGAGTCCAGTGATGTAACCATTATACCATCTGCTGGTCCTGACACTCCCTGTCTTCTAAAAAATGCTCGCTTCTCTCTTTTCTTTCCTTCCCACCCTATACACCTTCTGCTTTGTAATCACCTCCTTTTCCCTTTCTAGTATGTCCCTTTGTCCCAGGAATGAGAGCAGGAGAGAAGGGAAAACATGGATCCCAGTTCCCTTGTCCTACAGCCAATAGACACGGAACATAATTCCTGCCATATTAGTTTGCTCAAGGTGCCTTAATTGAACACTACAGACAGGATGGCTTAAACAACAGAAATTTATTTTCTCATATTCCTGTTGGCTGAAAGACCAAGATCAAGGAGCCAGTGAGGTTGGTCTCAGGTAAAGTCTCTGCTCCTGACATACAGATGGACACCTTCTTGCTATAAAACTTCACATGGCCTTTCCTCTGTGTGACGATGTCACTGGTGTCTCTTCTAGTTATAAAGACACCCGTCCTACTGAATTAGGGTCCTACTCTTAGGAACTCGGTTACCCTTTATGACCTGTTTAAAGGTTTTATTTTCAAATACAGTCACATTGGGGGTTAGGAACGAGACATACGGATTTCGGGGGACATAATTCAGTCTATAACATGCATTCTAAATATCAAAAGAAGAAAAGGCTGAGTATTCAACCCTCCAATTCTTAAATCACCAGTGTGTAGAGAAACATCCACCACGATCCTTACTTACCCAGTTCTGGCAATGATACAGGGCTTTTTATTTTGCCACTGACCAATCTTGTGGCCCTAAGTGGGCTCCTTCTCTAAGATTCTTCTGCCATACAATGTTGCAAAGAACACTTTACATATAGTGCCAGGACATTTTAAATAAGAATGTGTTCCATCAACATTAGTTGGTCAAGAGGGTTTAGAATTGTATCAAAGCATTTAAAACCAGGAATTATTCCCTCACCTCTGATAAACTGTTTGATTAAACAAAATGTGAGCAGGACTGGCAGGCGGCATGGTGGTTAAGAGTGCTAGACTCCCACATGGGAGACTTGCTTTCTCATTTTCCCTCTCTCTCTCTCTCTGTCTCTCTTTATCTCTCTCTCTCTCGCTCACACTCACACACACACACACACACACATACCCACACACAAACACACACACATACATACACACGCAGTCTCTCCCTGGTCAAATTTAAGTAAATAAATTTAAATAAATAATTCTTTAAAAAAATGCGAAATTGAGGTGGAGGGGCCGGCAGGTGGTGTGGTAGATAAGGGTGCTGGACTTCCATACAGTCAACTGTGGTTCAAATCCTGAACCTGGCAGCTTGCTTTCTTACTTTCTCTCTCACTCTTCCCTTTCTGGTCAAATTAAAATAAAATAAATAAATAAACCTAAATTAAGAAAAAAAAAATAGAGGTGGAATAGCTACAAACTTTTGAGAAATTTTTATTTATCAGACACCATGTTTATACTAAACATGGATGTTTCTGTTTTCATAATGATTGTGTTAGAGGAGATACTATTCTTAGTGCTTTTTAGACCCAGAGTGGGCAAGTAGCTAGCCTAAGATCACACTGCTATTAACAGTGAAAGGCTGACAGATCTGAGCCCAGCCGTTTGTCCTCTCCCCTCTCCAGGCTGCCACACTCATTGTAATGGCCCAGATCTGCCCTGCAGGTGCGACTTCTTCACCTGAGATCATCTGCAATGAAGAGAGAGGGGAGCTGCCCTTCATCTCCCCCCAGACAGCCTCCAGTGGCTCTGTGCACCATCTAAACAAAGCCTCTGGCACAGCCACCGACATATTTCACTCCCTATTAAGGAAAGCTGAGACAGGGCAGGCCTCTGGACACTTCATTAGGGGAACATCAGGACACATAAGGACTGTAATAAGCCAGGAACTGAAGACAGTGTCCATGGGGAAAGCCCAGAGCTGCACTAGCTTGTGCCCCTGCAGAATTTCAGAGAAGGAAGGGAGGGCTGGGGACTGGAGAGTGAAGGACAGGGGCAGATGAGGCAGGGCTGCTGTATAAAAGCAAGAGCTTGGGGGGCCGGCAGGTGGCGTGGTGGTTAAAGGTGTTGGACTCCCACATGGCAGACCGTGGTTCAGGTCCCAAACCTGGTGGCTTGCTTTCTCACTTGCCCTCTCTCTTTCTCTGTTTCTCTCTGATCAAAATGGAAAATAATAATTATAATAATAATAATAATAAATAATGTTAAATAAAATAATTAAAAAAATAAAAAGTAAGAGCTTGGAGGCCAAATACAGGATCTGGATGCCAATGGGATCTCTCACTAAATATGATCTCACCTCTTAACCTGATGTACTTCAATGTACCAGTCTGGAGGATGGCAGTGCCAATGTTTGCCTGGCAGGGTTTTGTGAGAATAAAATAATAATTTAAAAATTAGTATGTCAAGGCTGATTTTCCCAGTGCCAGTCTTAATGAGCTATAGCCAGAACTCTATGCTGGTGTTCAAAGAAAGCATAGCTAAGGTGAGGCCCAGGAAGTTTCCTTTTGAACAGATACTAACATAAATTTTTGTTGTTGTTAGTGGTAAATTTGTGTGTTCTTTTCTTTTAAACCACTGTAATGATATATGATTGACATATAAAAAGCTGTCCATATTTAACATTGACAACTCAATGGAAAGGGAACCCAGTACACTCACGGGCATGTGAACTGGAATAGCCATTACAGAAAACAGCAGGGAAGTTCATCCAAAAAATCAAATTGCAACTACCATATGATCCAGCAAACCTGTCCTAGATAATTTTTTAACTTTTTAAAAAGCTTATTCATTTTCTTCACTCATGAGCAAGAGAGACAGTACCCTCAACAGGGTCTTCACGTCACAATCCACCCCTGACCTCAGCCAGCTGTGGTTCATCGGCACATGTGTGCCCAGCAAGTTAATAAAGGTCTCTTACTGCTTCTGAACATGAATCCAGAATCTTCCCTTGTGGATTCGCCTTTCAGAGCATCCTATTTTGCCACTGTCTGACTGTCTGACCTACACGGAAGAACATCATCTTCCAAACCTAGTGAAATAACAGAAAACATTAGAATTTGACAATATTAGGCATTTCAAAAATCCTAATACATACAAATAAATCAAGGGTTTTAAATTAAGATACCTTGTTTCCAATTTTATGTTGCTTATGTTGGACATATGATGGATATAATGATTATCATCATCTCTGGACTTCAGTCTTCTGGTTGACATAAGCAAATGACCTTAAAGAATTATTCTAGGAATAAGGGAAACCATGCACATAAAGCTCCCAGCATGCTTCCTGGCATATATTAAGTGCTCAGTGTTATTTCTACCATAGGTTCATTTTCACCTAGCCTTTGAAAGGAGCTTGTAATAATCCCATGAGTGCGGAAACCCAGGGGCACAAAAAAACATTCCATCTCAATTCCAACCTCACATTTTGTTTAATCAAGCAATTTACAGGGGGCAAAAATAATTAGTGGTTTTAAATGCTTTGATATAAGCAGGTGCTGCAATCATGATAAATCATCCCTGACATATGCCCAGCTTCTGCAAGTGACAGATGACAAACAAAAGCAGGACAAGGTCCTCTATCACAGGCAGAATCATTGAGTTAATGGAAGAATTATTGCTTCTGAAATCCACTCCAGTCCTATTGAGGGGAACGTTCCAATTTATCAAAGCCAAATGAACATTAATTGCAGCAGTCTGGTAAGTTTTCCAGCCGCTATGACCTTCATTGAATTTTAATCCAAAACAGATAAGATTTCCTTCCACAGAAGAGGAAACAACACAATTAGCTCAAAATGACAACTAGATTATGAAGCAGGCACACACAAACAACGCACACACATTCACACTCACGCATACACACCCAGTGAAAATATTGATTCTATTTGACTTAAAATCAGCACAAAGGAGGCAGGCAGAGAAAAAGGTAAATAAATATCAACACACATCTGCATAACTCCCTCCTCCTCCTTCATTCAAGAGAGAAATTTTGGAGGCGGAAGACAAGATGGAGAAGGTGGCAGGCAGTAATGGAGACAGAATTTCTGTTAACTGCTGTAATTAATGTTATGTCTCATCGGGGAGAGATTAGGAAAAAACAGAGAGGGAAGGAAGAAAAAACAAGTATTATTTTGCTATTAAAGACGCCCTTGAGCTGGGGAACATTAGCAGCACAAGTTTGAATTGGGTAATTGTTTGACTATATCAGTGGATTTGCAGACGGGATGATTACCACAATGAAGTGAAATATAGTTGTGCTGAACCTATGCCACACAAAGTGCCTTCATCATGAAGTAATAAGTCTTTTGCTGAGTACATCTTAAAGTCAGGGTAGGGTTAAGCAGTGTGGTGTGGTGGGGTGGCTGGCGACCACACACACACACACACACACACACACACACAATGAGGTCTAGTTGAGAAAGACAGCTCTGTTATTTACCTGCCATATGACATTGTGAGTTACTCTTTGAGACCTAGGAGCTTTGTTTTTGTAGATATTTTCACTCTAAAATAAAGGGGTTGAACTAGATGACTTTAAAAATAGGCTTTCTACTCCTCCCCATTCGACAGACAGCCACGTCTTCCATGCAGTGCCAGCCGCGTCCCGAAGACACGATGGTGAAGGGCGGAGTAAATGGATTTGGCCATATTGGGCGCCTGGTCACCAGGGCTGCCTTCACCTCCGGCAAAGTAGATATCATTGCCATCAACGACCCCTTCACTGACTTGAACTACATGGTCTACATGTTCCAGTATGATTCCACCCATGGCAAGTTCAATGGCACCATCAAGACCGAGAACAGGAAGCCTGTCATCAACGGGAAGTCCATCACCATCTTCCAGGAGCGAGATCCTGCCAACATCAAATGGGGTGATGCTGGTGCTGAGTATGTTGGGGAGTCCACCGGTGTCTTCACCACCATGGAGAAGGCTGGGGCTCACTTGAAGGGTGGGGCCAAAAGGGTCATCATCTCGGCCCCTTCTACCGACGCCCCCATGTTTGTGATAGGCGTGAACCATAAGAAGTATGACAACTCCCTGAAAATTGTCAGTAATGCCTCCTGCACCACCAATTGCTTGACCCACTCCCCCTTGGCCAAGGTCATCCACGACAACTCTGGCATTGTGGAGGGACTCATGACCACAGTCCACGCATTCACTGCCACCCAGAAGACTGTGAACAGCCTCTCAGGGAAGCTGTGGCATGATGGCCATGGGGTTGCCCAGAACATCATCCCAGCATTGACCAGGGCTGCCAAACCTATGGGCAAGGTCCTCCTGGAGCTGAACGGGAAGCTCACCAGCATGGCCTTCCATGTCCCCACCCCATCGTGTCAGTCGTGGACCTGACCTGCCGCCTGGAAAAAGCTTCCAAATACGATGACATCAAGACGGTGGTGAAGCAGGTGTCGCAGGTCCCCCTGAAGGGCATCCTGGGCTACACTGAGGACCAGGTAGTCTCCTGCGACTTCAACAACGACACCCACTCTTCCACCTTCGATTCTGGGGCTGGCATTGCCCTCAATGACCACTTTGTCAAGCTCATTTCCTGGTATGACAATGAATTTGGCTACAGCAACAGGGTGGTGGACCTCATGGTCCACATGGCCTCCAAGGAGTAGAGCCCACCGACCACCAGTCCCAGCGTGAGCATGAGGAAAAGAGGCCCTCAGCTGCTGGGGAGGCGCTGCTCCTGCTCAGTCCCCACCACACTGAGAAGCTACCCTCCTTGACAGTTTCCACGCCAGACCCCCTGCAGAAGGTGAGGGGCTGGGGAGCCCTCCTTGTCAAGAGCCAAAAAAAAAAAAAAAAAAAAAGCTTTGTATGTGTGTGTGAATTAAGTTACAAATTTTTGCTTTCATCCTTTCTAAGTACTTATGTCCAAGAAGACCAGCTGTCCTTTTCCATAATCCAGAGTCAGGCCTGTCTCAACAACACATGGACTTTAGTAACTGGATGATTATGGAGATGGGCCCTTAATAAGTTCTTATCTATCCTTACCAATATAAGAAAGAAAATACTGGACCAGCCCCATACAGTAACAGCAGTTAAGGAAACCAGATCACACATGGTCGACTATGGTTCCAATCTCAGCCCATGTGGCTTAAAAAGCATACTAGGCACATGTGTGTGTGGGTCCTATATTCTGATTGGATGGAGACATGGAGGAGAAAGGATTGTGTTGTGACCATGCTCCAGTGAGGGTGGCAAGGGGGGCTTTTTCCTTCTCCCTACTTCTCTCTTCCTCTGTCTCTCTCTCTTCCTCTCTCTCTGGCAATATACCCTCTTGCAACTGCAAAAATACTACAGAGCAGAAAGTTCTCTTGAGATCAAAAATGTAAGTTTAATTCTGAGCTCAGACACTGCCCATGTGATCTTATAAGAGAGCTATCCTAACCATCTAGGCTTTGGTTTTATCATTTGTGAAATCGGAAAAATAAGACCAACAATATCAATGGTATAATTGATATAACATTTGTATAGAGTTTACGTAGTATTATCATCATTTTATAGTTGACATAGTACTATCACCCTTTTACGTGGAAAACATTGAGGCACAGAAAAGGTACATAACTTAACCAATATCGCATTGCAAATTACATTGTGAGGCCAGGATTCTAACCCAGGTGGTCCCACTCCAGAGTTAAAAGTTTTGATGTTGTTGTTGTTTAAGTAAATTTATTGTGTATATTTGAGATTTACAACATGTTTTGCGGTGTGTTTGGATAGCAAAGTGGTTACTATAGTGAAGAAACATTTCTTGTAGTTACTTTTTTGTGACAATAGCAACTAAAACCGACTTGAAACAAAAATTTCTAATTCAATATCATTTTATTACCTATAGTCTTCACATTGTACATTAGATCTTGGGAGTTATTTTATTCATCCTATGTATCTGCTGCTTTGCATTCTCTTAACTACATCTCATGATTTTCTCCCACTTCCCAAGTCCTGCTAACCTGTTTTATTCCCTATTTCTGTAAATTTATATATTTTTTAAAATTTTTACATTCCACATATAAGTGAAGTCATGTAATATAACATACAGTCTTTCTGATTCTGGCGTATTTTGCTTAGCATATCCCACAAGTTCATCCATACAGGGACAAATGACAGGATCTCCCTTTTTAAGGCCAAATAATATTGTTGTACATATAACACATTTTTAAACCCATTCATCCATTAATGGACTCTTAGGATGATTCTCTGTCTTGCCTATTCTGAAGAGTGCTGCAATGGACATGCAAGTACAGATATCTTTCTGATATACAGACCTCATTTTCTTTGAATGTATGACTACCAATGGGATTGCTGGATCATATGGTAGTTCTATTTTTAATTTCTTTAGGAATCTCCAAACTTTTTTTTTTTATTTTTACATTTAATCATTGCACCTCTTTACCGTGTACAACATGGTTTTTCCCAGCATGAATACAGTGCACATTAGTCAAAACAATGATATTACCATATACATTATCATCAACAGACAACTTTTCATTTTTGTGTCTATTAAGTGTGTTGTTTGTTCCCTGAATCCCTCCCTTCCGCCCTCAATTACTCATTCCCATTAACTCTCCCATACTGTCTCTAGTACCTGCAGTTGCCTTCCCTGCTATTATACCTTCCAGTTCTTTCAGCTGTTTTTTTTTTTTTTTTCAATTATCAGCTCATAAAGTTTTTAACAATAGGGAGCATAGATTGTATTCAGGGTTGGATTAAGGGTGGGTCTCGTGCAGTTCTGCAATTCATAAGACAGTTATCTTGGAGCCAGCAGGTGGTGTGATGGTTAAGGGCACTGGACTCCCACGTGGCCGACTGCGGTTTGACTCCCAGACCTAGCAGCTTGATTTCTCTCTCTCTCTCTCTCTCTTTCACTCTGTCCCTCTCTGGTCAAATTAAAATAAATAAATAAGTAAATAAATAAAGTTAAATAAAAAAAAAAAAACAGTTATCTGTACCTTCACCAACATTTGTTATCTCTCTCTCTGTTTTTTTTTTATAATAAACATCTAACGAATGTGAGATAATATCATATAGTAGTTTTAACTTGCTGTTTCCTGATGATTAATGATGTTCCACATTTTTTCATGTACCTGTTGGCTGTTTTTGTGTCTTCTTTTAAAAAAAAAAAAAAAGTCTGTTCAAATCCTTTGCCTATTTGTCAATGAGGTTATTTGTTTTTCTGCTATACAGTGGATCATCAGAAAAGTCATGATGTATTTTTCTATGCAAAAATGTTTCATGACTTTTGGTGGTAAAAATTCTTTATACAGTTTGGATATTAACCTCCTACCAAACATGTGATTTGTAATTTTTTTCCTAGTCTGTAGACTGCTCTTCCATGTTGCCAACTGTTTCCTTTGTTGTTCAAAAGCTTTTTAGTTTAATGTAATCTCACTCATTTATTTTTGCTTTTATTGCCTAAGCTTTTACTACAATATCTAAAAATTCATTATGAAGGCCATCTTTGTTGTTTTTAGTCCCTTTACTTTGAAATTATTCGAAACTTGGAGGATGTTTCAGAGTTAAAACAGAGTGTTCAGACATGTTTCACTGAGCTTTCCCCAATGATAACATCTCACATAGTCACAATACAATAATAAAATAATCAAAACCAGTAAATTAACAATGATGTCTATTCAAATATCACCATTTTTACATTATTTTCCTATTTTTCTTGTCCAGAATCTCAACCAGGATACCACAAAGCATTTAGTTGTCATGTTTATTTAGTCACATTCAATCTATGACAATTACTCAGTCTTCTTTATTTTCAATATTTTGTAACTTTGAAGAGTACTGGTCAGTTATTTTCTAGACTGTCCCTCACTTTGAGTTTGCCTGATGTTTTCTTATGATTAAAATGGTTACATGCTTTTTGCAAGAATGCCACAGACATGGCATCATGCCCTTCTTGGTACATTGTATTTGGGGATTCATATCAATATGTCTTCTTGTTGGTGACATTAGTGGTGAGCACTTGTTTAAGGTGGTGTGGTGGGCTAGACAGTGGATTCCGAAAAGACATGCCCACATCTTAGTCCCTGGAACCTGTCAGTGTTACTTTAATTTGAAAGAAAGGATCATTGCAGATGTAATGGAGTTAAGAATCTTGAGAAAAGAAGAGCTTCCTGAGTTATAAGGCAAGCCCGAAATCCAGTGACATGTGTCCTTATGAGAGATACATAAAAGAAAAAACAGAAGAGATACGAAGATTGAGGCAGTAGAGTTATTCAGTCATAAACCAAGGAAAATTAAGAGTCACAGTAAGTTGGAAAAGGCAAGAGAGGATTCTCAAATGGTGCTCCTGGAGGGAACACAGCCTTGCTAGCACCTTGAATTCAGACTCCTGGCCTCCAAAACTGTGAGAAAATAAATTCATATGGTTTTACATCCCTCTGTTTATGGTAATGGGCTACAGCAGCTCTAGGAAGCTAACACATGGGTCTCTATCACATTTCTACACTTAAAATCACTATTTGCCTTTGTAATTTATAAATATCCAGAGGGCGTGATATGTCAAGATTCTGCAAATAACCTGTTTCTTCTCAAAGTTTAACCCATTAATTTTAGTATACATCAGTGGATCTTGTCAGCAGTAATTATTACAGCAATGATTGCCTAATGGTGATTTCCTGTTTTATTCTTTCCTTCTCATTTATTAATTGGAATCCTAGTCTAAAGAACTCTCTCTCCTAAACCATTTGTTTATTTAGTCAATTATTCATATCACTATTTTAGAATCAATACTCTTAATAACTCCCACCCAACTTAGTCAAAGGACGTTTGTGAAGGCCAAGTACGACAACAAATTAGCAAGAATTCTTTTGAAGAAAAAAGGAAAAAGAGGAGCCCTCTCTGAGTAGCACGCTAAGACACTTTGTGAGCCTATTATTAATTGACTGCTTCCATTAGTCTCATGAATATGTTATCTATAGCTTCATTTATAATACAGGAGAAAATGAGAATCAGGGAGGTTCACGAATACCGTACAAAAGCAGCAGGTTCTTGAAGGAAAATAACATGTGGAACAAGAGGCTATGATGGAGGATGTTGAGAGTAACCACTAAGGAGACACCCCCTTGATTTTCCTGCCTACCTACCTGCCTCCTCCCCACTTCTGCAGTCTCTGGATCTTTCTCTCCCTTCATTTTCTCAGGACTTGGATCCACAGCCCTCCCTACCTTCCCTCCGAAGACTCTTCTTGATACACTCTGCCGGGTGCCCCAGCCTTAGGCCCTCCAGTCTCTGCTGGATACCATGTCTCTCTGCCCCTGACTTCTTTCAAAGCCTCCTCCTCAGCCTTAATGTCTGCCCTTTGCCCTGTTCACTTCCACTGCTCCTTCGTGAATTGAGTCCTGCCTGTGCCCCTCTCTGCACCTTTCTGTTTTGTTTCCTCCGTGTTTATTATTATTATCTCTGATTCTCTGTTTCCTCTTTCCTGTCTCTACTTCCACTGCTAAATCCTTTTCTATCTGTTCTTGCCAATATCCATGTGTTTTTCAACATCTCTTTCACTGTCCTTGACTCATTTTTCTCTCTGTTTCTCTTCATTTTTCTTTGTCTCTGGTAATTTCTATACACATAATACTTTCTCAATAAACATTAGTTGATGTTGGCACAAGAAAGTGAAACCCAACATTCTGTGAGGCAATCCCATGTGGGAGAGTGCCCAGTTCAAGCACAAAGATTCCCGGAGTATTCCGGGTTGGCATGCATTTGCCTGTGATCTGGGACTGGCTGGAGGCTTGGGGGTGGAGTATGGCATCCAGACTCTGCTGCTGGTGCTGTCTGTCACTCTTTCTCATAGAAGAAATAAGTAAACATTAAAAAAAAAATCTATTTTCTCTCTGCCTCTCTTCACCTATATTACACAGAACTGTCTATATTATGCATTCTCATCCTGCCTTCTGCATTGTCCAGTGGGTGCAAAGGAACTGCCTTCAGGGTCCCGTCCTGAGCTGCCTCTTGCCATCTCCAGGAACCATTTGTTAACTGTTTCCATCTGGGCTTGATCGCTGGCCCAGTCTAATGGGGTAGGGATGAAGAACATCCATTCTCTGGGCTCATTGTCCCCATCTGTGCCATGATTGTGGGGTATATTCTATACTGCTATTTGAAATTGTTCACATGCATATCCTCTACAGGGTTGCAGGTCCCTGCCATTGGCTCTGGGTCTGGCCACGTGATATAGATAGAATGTGAGAAAATCCACATTGGAGCACCAGCTTAAAAAGGCATCCTAGATTTCTGCCAGCTCTCTTGCTTATCTTCTCTGCCAGGAAAATCAAATGTCTCAGACTGGGGCTCCCTTTTAGCGAAAGTTCCAGAAAGCATACAGAGCTAAGCCCCACTGACTACAGCTGCTGATGTGTGCCATGTGTGAGAATGAAGGCATTATTTTTCCAGTCACTGACATTCTGGGCAGTTTGTCTGCAGAAAAAAATAAGCACAAGCTGATTAATCTATAAGGGTTGGATTCTGTGAAGCCAAGGATACTTTCAGCTCTAACATCCCAACCATACTTGATGGTTCTGTCATTGTTGGAAACATCTCCCCAAATGCTTTCACATGCATTACCTCAACTTGATGCCATGTTTTTAACTTTGTTTTCATTTTACAAATGACTAAACATGGTCACAAAGGTGAAATAACTTGCCCAATCACTACAGCTCTAAGCTTGACATCAGACCTCCCGACACCAAATTCCCCATAGTGTGCCCCTAAATACCATTCAAGAGAAGCCACATTTCCCAGAGATGGAGGCCATGGCCTATTCTCCTGCTTTGCTCATAGCATGGGCAGAGCCTCTGCAGGCTTTTAGTGATTCTTTGTCATCCAAACAAGGAAGGGCCAAGCCCCAAGATGTGTATGACTTAAAGGTTTTCTTTTGTTTTGTTTTGTTTTCAGAAAGATATTTACTACAGGGTGTGTGCACTTTCTAGAGCGACAAAGAGAAACAGAAAGCAAAAAATAACTCTCCGTGGGGGGATGGCCATAACCACAATCTCTTTTTCTCCATTCTGCTGTTGGGATTTGGGGCATGCACACACACGTGGCATGAATTTCAAGCCACTAGGTCCAGGACTTGAACCACAGTTGACCCCATGGGAGTCCAGGGCCTTAACTACTATAGCACCTGCTGCTCTCAACTTAAAGTTGTTTTTATTTTTTTAATTGAGAGAATTATTTATGATTTTTGAAAAATTCACTTCTTGGGGGAAAAAAAGGAAGCTTCATGGGTGTAGCCCACATACGTAAAAAAGTTCTTGGGATATCTGTATTACTAAACTTCATCATGCCTTGGTAACTGATATCAGTTTAGTGACCTTAATTTCACAGATGAAGACACTGAGGCTAAGAAGTGAATGTGACTCAAAGAAAGTCGTAGAACTGAATAGTGTAGAACTGGGTCCTAGCTAGTTTTTTGTTTGCATTTTGCTATTTGTATCACATGAAATTTCTATCACTAGATTCACACCACCTTCCCATTTAAAATGTTCCATTTTAATCAGGATCATTTCTCGCTTCTTTCCAGAACATTTTAGGACCAACATGAGTGTCCTTCAATAATGTCACTTATGGGACCAGCAGATAGCATAATGGTTATATCACTAGAGTTCCATGTAGTTGACCACAGTTCTAGTCCTGGATCCAGCAGCTAAAACTCATGCCAGGTGCATGTGTGTGCATGCCCAAAATCCCACGAGGAGAATGTAGGAGAAGGCATTGCAGCGTAGTTATCCCCCCTGAGGGTGGGTGATTTCTTGCTTTCTGTCTCTTTCTCTGTCTCTCCAGTGAGCACACATACCCTAGAGGAAAAATCTCTCTAAAAAAATAATAATGTCACTTATGAATAGCACAGTGATAGAATTTACAGCTATCCATTGAATTTTGTCCCCTCAAAAACACATATTGGGCTTCTAATCCCCAATACCTCAGAATGTGACCTCATTCGAAGACAGGGTATTTACAAAGCTAACTGAGTTGTAACGAGGTCACTAGGGTGGGCTCCAATCCAGTATGACTGGGAGAATCTGGGCACAGATGTAGACACCCATGAAGGCAGAACGCCATGCAAACACTGGAATGATGCTGCCACAAGCCATGGAACTACTAAAAGATGGGAAACAGGCCTGGAGCATTTCCCTCCCTCGAGCCTTCAGAGGAAATGTGGTCCTGCTGACACCTTGATCTTCGATTTCTATCCTCCAGAATTGTGGGACAGCAATAGAGCAGCCCTAAAGAGGTAATGTATTTATAAACAGCAGAATCATAACATTTATAAAGTTAGGACTATGTGCCAGGGTGCAGCATGTGTGCTTTATCCAGATCATCCTAGGTAATTCTCACAGCATCCCACCTTAGGTAGGTACTTCTATCATCTGCCTATTTCACATGAGAAAATGGAAACAGGGAGAAAAATTGTGCTCAAGTCCCATAGCTATTAATAGAAAGTCAGCCACAGAGCCAGAATGTGGATCTTGGGCACGCAGAGTCCAAGGTTTTTATTTGTTTGTTTTTTGTTTTGTTTTGTTTTGCTTTTTAGAGAGATTTTTGCTTTACTAGCAAAAATGTACTAGCCAAAGAGACAGAGGGAGAGACAGTGAGAAATCACACCCCCCTTATCCTCCAGAGGAGATGGCCATGCCGTAATCCCTTCTCCTCCATCTTCCTCCTAGAATTTTGGGCATACACTCACACATGTCCAACATGAGTTTCAAGCCTGTGGGTCCAAGACTCGAACCCATGTGGGAGTCCAGAACCTCAACCACTATGCCACCTGCTGGCTCCAAGACCAAGGTTTTTACTAGTTAGTTCCATGGTCTGAGCTTATTCTTCTCAACAGTAGAAAAAGAATAATCACAGTATCTACTGAACTGAGATTACTATAAGAAGTGAAGGAGTTAAATATATCGAGTACTATAATAATATACAGCATAACAGTGACTATTAGCATTATTATTTTTTTTGAGAGAGATTTTTGCTATAGGGCACGTGCACATGCCAGAGAGACAGAGAGACAAAAAGTGAGAAATCACCCCCCGAGAAGATGGCCATACCGCAATCCCTTCTCCTCCATTCTCCACTTAGGATCTTGGGCAGGCACACACATGTGTCTGGCATGAGTTTTAAGTCACTGGATCTGGGAATCAAACCGTGGTCGACTATGTGGGAGTCCAACTATGAAACCATTACACCAGCTGCTGCTCCCACACTATTACCATTGTTATTTAAGATTCTTCATTGTATTGATTGTTTTCTCATAACTTTTCTAGTCCGTTCTTGTTTCTGATACTATGTGATCCCCAGAAATACATATAATACTTCAATTCTCATCTAGAACTTCTACAAGTACTTGTTCAGCAAACCAGTCTTTATTAATACAACATAAAACATAAAACTACTTTTAGTATTCAGATCCCTTAGGTGGGTTGTTCTGAGCCTGTGGTTGATTTTTTAAAAAGCTTTTTCTTCTTTTTCCTATTTTTCCAGTAGGTAAATTTTCACCATTAGATTTAATAGGCAGGTAAACCACGACATGACTCAGCGATTAAACCAGTAAAGGAAGAAGTGAATGATAGGCTGCAAGTGAATAAATGCCACGGTTGAGGAAATCATCTAAAACCAAGTTTCGTAGAAAGCTTTAGAAAGCATTTTCCCAATATCATACAGATTCTTTAAGCCAAGCTGATTGAGAATGGTAATGGTAATTTTTTAGATGTGTGAGGCATTTTATAATTATCAGAATTTTTTAGATATTATTATACAATAGAATTGTGATCACTTAAATGTAAAGGAATTACAATAGCCACCTAATTTAACTCTTAGTCCTCTCACAAACCTCAACAAATAGGACTTCAAGTCTTTGCTTGCATACCCTTAGGGGAGAGGATCTCACTACTCCCTAAATCGGAGTTCTCAACTGCTGGATACACAAACGCTTCAAGGGGATTGTCCTGCCATGGACAGGAATTTTGGCAGACCTCCCTCATTGGGGCTCACCAATACAAATATGCATCCTTTTTTATGGGATGCTTTTTTTCAAAGAAAGTGCCCTCAAAGGTCTTTTCTTCCTCTACATCAAACCAAAGATGTCTTTTCATCCCCTTTCTCAAAACATTTTGTTACCATAAAGACCAAAGGCAGAAAAAAAGAGCCATGATGAAAGATATTGATTTCAAACAGTTCCTATCCAGTAACTTCTGTGGAAATCTTTAAAACAGGACACACCACATTGAAATAAAATTATGTTATTGTTTAAAAAAAAGAGAAGAGGTGAGAGCACAGTTATAGGACTGACCCTCTGCACCACAAGTGATAACTATTTTTGTTAAAAGAAACTTTGATCAACATAAGATCAAAACGTACCTTGAAATGTCAATGCAAAATAACAACACCTGAACGCAACAACAGGCAGGTGGAGGTGCAATGCTAATAGAAATGGACCCACATGGGAAAGGGCCTGGGTTCACATCCAGGTACCTCTCTAAGCATGCCGGTTACATATGACTGTGATCCAGAACATCCAAGACTGAAGGTGGATAGAGGTATGAAGACCATTTTAGAAGTGCCTGACTCTCGGTCTCTCTATCTCTCTCATGGAAGAAATAAATACATAAATGTAGTGGAACATAAACATAAAAACTGCAATAAAACAATAAGAAGGTCTGACCATATTTTATAGGAATTTCTTTTGTATTTAACTTTACAGCTGTCTGAAGCAGGTAAACTTCTTCCAGTTTCTAAATAAGGAAACTGATAGAGCCTCTTTCTCCACTATTCAAGTTTGCCTATGTAGGTCCCCAACTGAGCTGGTAGATAAGGAGGTGCCCACAACAGCCTGTGATGATGGACAAAGAGCACTTACAGGATTCAAGTGACTGTTTTCCTCTGATTCTGCTCCTATATCCAAATTACTCAGTCTTTTGGGGGTATCTTTTTTTTTTTCTTTCTTTCTTTCTTTGTTGTTTTTTGTTTCATTTTGTTTTTGCTGTGGGGTACATGAACTCACCGCAGAGAGACAGACAGAAAGGGAAAATAAGAAATCATCTCCTGGGAAGATTGCCATGTGGAAATCTCTTCCTTTAGTTTCCTCTCAGGATTGTCGACATGCACAAGCACCCAGCATGATTTCCAAGGCACTGGGTCCAGGACTTAAACTGCAGTCAGCCATATGAGATCCAGCTGCCTTAACCTCCACACCACCTGCTGGCTCAGATATCTTTTCTTCTATCTATAAATTGCTGTCATAAGCAACCCTTTTGCAACCCTTTTCTCCCTAAGTGACAAGTTTCCAGGGTCTATCAAGTGTTTTGAGCACCCAGAGTGAATAATCCATAACTAACAGGCACAACAGATCTTCACTACAGTTAACATTTTAATGACACTATCACATATAGAACATTTACTAAATGTCACCCATGATGTCATGAAGAATCATGGCCAAGAACACAGACTTTCCATTTGGACAAACTAAAATCAGAATCCCGGCTTCAACATTTATTGGTGAGGTGAATGAGCAAGCTGCGAAACTTCACTAACTTTCAGATTCCTTGTGTGTAAATGAGGGCCAATAACGGTGCCCATCTAAGAAAGGCATCAGAGCAATTAAATAGAATAATGCAGATGCTACACTTAGACTGCGTCTGGCATACAGAAGGTTCTCAATGATAGCAGTCATCACTTTCATTGTACATGGCACTGAACTGCATGATGGCATTTGATACTTAGAAAAAAAGAACTGCAAGAATTGAGAAATATTATTCCAGATTTACCAGTGATGAGGTTGATTTGGCCAAGGACATAAAGTTAGTCATAGAGAAACTCATTCTGCCTTGAAGTTGTCTTCTAACTCATAAGTCCCCTTAGTGTGTCCATGGATCCCACATAAGGAGGAGCCTTTGTAGGAATGAACTCATGAAATCTTATAATTTAAGTCAGCAGCTCATGCCCAGAGGATAGAAATGGTGATCTAGTATATAGTTTAAAGGGAGAGGTTCTAGAATCAATCCATACAGAGTGAAATATTGTTTTAACCATTTCATCTTTATGTGATCAAGGTCAGAGAGACAGCTATTTATTTTATTAAAGTTTTACATTTCTTATCCACAGGATAGTATCCATCTTTAGACTTGTTGTGAAGATTCCATGTGACAATACATGTAAAATAAAATTTGGAACACAACCTAGCATACAATAAATACTCAGAATAAATGTCAACTCTTGTGATTATTTCTCTGTATCAGACAGCAATATAGCAATAGAAATAAAACTAAATCTAATGTCTTCTTACTCATAGATTGGGGGCCTTTAAATGTTATTGCAACAGCAATAGAAATAGCCACTGTTACTATATACTAGCTATGTGCCTGGCAGGATATTAGCTACCATTTATTTATGTTCTCCAGTGTCCTCAATAACCCTGTCAGATTGGGAACCAGCAGTTAGCGTAATGGCTATGTCGCTGGACTCCCACGTAGTCGATCGCGGTTCGCATCCCGGACCCGGTGGCTTAAAACTCACGCCAGGCGTGTGTGCGTGCGTGCCCAAGATCCCGAGAGGAGAATGGAGGAGAAGGGATTGTGGCGTGACCATCCCCCCTGGGGGGTGATTTCTCGCTTTCTGTCTCTATGTCTGTCTCTGTCTATCTGGCGAGCGCACGCGCCCTATAGCGAAAACCTCTCAAAAATAAATAAATAAATAAATAACCCTGTCAGATTGATATAACCAGATTTGGTTCATAGATAAGGAAACTAAAGATCAAAGACCTGAAGGGACTCAACCAAGGAAAAACTAACAGAAAGTAGTAAGACAGAGCACAGAGCCAGGTTTGCTGAATTCCAAACTTCTACCCTCTCCTCTGCATTGTACTTCCTGTGTGGATGAAGAGGACATGTGACCGTTTTGAGTAGCTGAAACTGCATCCGAAGACAAAATGAGATGACCATCATCCCTATTTTCTGGCCCACACTCACTAAGTCTCTCCTTGTGTATCACTCTGTGGGATATTAATGTCAGACTGGGATGAGATAGATGCTCAATTCAGGACTTAACAAACCTAAAGAGTGTGCTGGTTCCACTCCAGGAGACATGAATTATAGCAGGTTCCAGTGGCTGAGCAGAAGCTGGTTTTCCCACCTGAGTAGGCAGGATATTTGTGCTGAGAAAAAGGGATGAAGATGATGACCCTACACTCCATACTTTGAAATTTGGCTAGATGATTTGGGTCTTCTCATGAACCATCTTGAGTCTTCACCAAAGATTAATGAGAAATCCAGTACAGTTGGAGTTACAGTGTCATGAGAGTCATGTGATGACTTTAGACTCTTGGGAAAAGCTTGGTCTCAGAATTGCCTTTTTGTTAGCCATGTAGCCTTAGACAATTCAGTTAAGGTCATAGAGTCTCATATTTCTCACCTGTGAAATGGGGAGACAGATCCCAGCCATCTTGAATGCCATTTTGAATGATTGTTTTGGGGATGGGGAGAAGCAAACATTTTTTATTTTTTTGGTTTTTAATTAATTCTTTTTTAGGTTTTTGCCATAAGGTGCAAGCACTCACCAGAGAGAGACAGGAAGAGGGAAAGTGAGAAATTATCCCCATGGGGCAATGAGCATGCCACAATCCCTTCTCCTCCATTCTTTACTCAGGATTTGGGCATTCATATACACACATCATGAGTGATTTTCAAGTTGACAGGTCCAGAACTCAAACCATGGTCAGCTGGTCAGCCATTTGGCAGTCCAGCACCTCCACCACCAGGCTACCTCATGGCCCCAAGTGAAGACATTTTGTCTTGCTGAATTGTCTATAGCCAGAACAAGGACAGAGTTGAGCCCTGGAGAGTCTGACTTCTAGGTCAAGATTTGTTGACTGTCTGAGGTGTTCTAAACAAGTTCTAGCCTATGTAGACCTCAGTTTACCCATCCATGATGTGGAAGGATGTAATAAATCAGTGTATCTTTAACTTTTGACTGAAGTGCCTTAGTAATAAGAGTGAATGCTCTGATATGCCAAGCTTCTTGGCCTAAAATCTTAGTGTACCTAGATATAAGTATTAGGATAACCTTCATTGTATACATTACAAAACCGAGGCACAGTGGGTTAAATAATTTGCTCAAGATCACCCAGAAAGTTAAGTAGCAGAGGAGAACTTTACTTTTGGACTCTTGGGCCCCAGGGTCGGTGCCTATAACCTTCTACTCTTGTCTTTCTACACCTGGATGGTGGACAGCATTCTCAGAGGCCTGTTGTACCTCGAGAGGTTGGGTTTCCATCAGTGGACACTTTAGGGTTCAGCATATCTGGAAATGACTCTCTCCTGCGGGTAGGGTGGGGTCAGGAAAGATCCAGATTATGGAATTCTGAAAGGCAGAAGGAACTGGTAGACTACAGAGTGGTAGCCTTGAGATGTTTTGGCCACTGGGAAGGAAGAGCTTAGAGTGTGCCAATTTTCCCATTATCTACTTTGCCAGTCAAATCCTGAATTGCAAGGAATTTCAGTGCTATCTGGGTCTGGGTGAGTTATTCTTTCAAGCTGAACTCAATGAGCCAAAAAGGTGAGGAACACTTACAATCCAGGGAACAGTCTGATTTAGTGAAGCTATACTGAGCCTGGAGGCAGAAAAGGCACATTCAAGGCTCATTTATTATTGAGATAATACTATCTGGGTTACTAGGTTACAGGAAGGATGTGTTCAAGTAAACGCTGTGCTACAACACAGAAAACACTTCATAAATATTAATCAAAATTGAGTCTCTCTCCTAAACATCAAAAGAAGAGCACTTGTGCTCCCACAAGCCTTCTTAACATCAGGTGGTATCCCATGCTCCCTGAAGAACTCAGCAAGTACCCTGAGATGGTGCTCACCAATTTGCACCCCAAAGTTAGCATGCAGGCACCCACTCACTCGGCGGGTGGCTGCATCATTTGCTAAATATATATATGGAAAAAGTCTATCACACACATTCCATGAATAACACAAAGGCCTTGATTTGTTCCTTCACGTGATGAGCATGCGTTAGGTCCAAAATTAACATTGCTGTCTGGCTGGGGTATGTGTGTGTTTTTCCAAAAAGAGAAAACTTCTAAGATCTTACTCAGCCCTACACAGAATGCCTAATACACAGTGTCAGTAGAAAAGAAACAAGGAAAAGAAACCCAAACCAGAGGTCTATTTCACTGTAGACTCTCAGTAAATATTGTTGACTACTGAATGGAAGGAAATAATAAAGAGGTAGAAGGTTACTCTGTTCTGGAAGGTGGCTTAATTCTAATAACTTCACTTCTCTGAGCCAACCTACCTCATACATAGGTTGGGGATACCATCTGCATTGGCTGAGCTGTGCCAAAGGAAAAAATATCAAAGAGTGGCTTTGGGGAGTGTAAAGCATTATGGGATGCCGGGGTTTATTATCAGATCTTGTCCTGAGCCCATTAGACCTGTATTTCCTGTATTCGTTTTGTTGTTGTTGTTGTTTGTCATTTTTTTTTCATCTACAGTGCAAAGCTTAATTAATTATATTAAATTTCTTTTTAAAGAAACCATTAAGATGAGACTACATACCTTTTAGGTTACCATTCAAGTGATTTCAGCCCTAGCAACCCTTTCAGGGGCCTAAGACTCAGAAAGCTCTATATTATGGGGTCAACAGAGCTGGAAGTTCATGTCAGTTCTCTTTGCCAGTAACTATTTACCTAATGTGGAAGTGACATGCTAGACTTCATGCATTCTTAGCAAGAGGAGATGAGATAATCTCCATATGTATACCCAATACAATACTTAACAAATACCAAATACTCAATAAATTCTTAATTTATAGAAAAGAGAATGTGCAGGACAGTTTTTTTGGCCAGACACACTTGAGTTTGAATGCCCAAGAGCATCTGCATCTCTCACCAGGTATGTAACTTGAGTAAACTCCTTTGTCCCTTTGCCATGCTATTCACAACTAGAAGGTGGGGGTAATGGAGGAGCTTCTGCATATAATTATGCTGACTGGGTCCAGCCCAGTTCCATGGTCCACTATGTAGTTGCTGCAAGGGTTAAAACACTGGACATATCAAGGGCACTTGGGGAAAGGGCAGCCTGTTCCAGTTTTATTCCAATTTTGTTTGTTCAGTCATTCTTGGAAAGGCCAGTTGTATTTCTGAGCACTGAACCTCAGCCCTCAGTATAGCAGGCCAAGCACGTGACAGATGTTAAACAGCTATTCCCAGCGATGTCGGCCAAAAGGCCAAGGAGTTGGAGACCCTTTATTTTCTTCTCTGAAGCACAATTAGTTTGTCACAGCTGACAGATGATGGATGGGTATGCATCAGTCCAACTGACACCACAGAATCCATCTGACCTTTTGTTTATCATTCCAACCTCTTGCACTTGGCCAGCTCTTTCCTTCCATGTGCTGACAACCCCGCCTTCCTCCATCACTCCACCTCACTGCACTTCCCCCGGCCCCCATCACATCCCCACTCACTCACCATCACAGAAATGTGGAGGATGTGCATCTGCTCCTCGACAATCTCCGAGGGCTCCTGGAGCGTGGGGGTGGTGGCCCGGGCCAGCTGCCCAGAGCTGCTCATGGAGACGTGGAAGTACAAGGTGCCATTCTCCAGCCACTGCTGTCTCCAGTGCACCAGCGAGATGTCCGCCGCTGTGCCAGACATCTCTGCAAGACAAGACCCAAGGTGTTGGGTGAGCTGCATGGCTGGCCTTGGTATTCCAGGGAGGAAATGAGCTCACCAGGAGCTCAGAAGGCATCTGCTTTGTGCTAGGATGCCTTTCCTACATAAAATCCGTAAGCCAGGTATCATCACTTTTTATGGTTCAATTGTGGATATGATTTACCCCCACAGAGGCAGGATTCGAACTCGGTTATGTCTAGTGCCCTTTTTTATACACCACACATGATAAATTAACTCATTCAACTCCAACAGTACAATACTAAGAGGGTGAGAGGGCTTCCATTGTCCTGATGCTATGGAAAAGGAAGCAGAGGAAGGGAAGAAATCTGTGAGAGGAGTAGGAGTTCAGAGAGTGGATTTGAGCTGGCAGTACTCATGGCAGAGCCTAAGAGCTGGAAAGGACCAGAAGCAAATCCAGCTCAGCCGAGGTACCTCAGGATCGTCCTACGTGGGAAAGGAGCTGAGAAATGGGTTGTTCTCAATGCATTTCTACTGAGTTCCATTTCTTGTAGGAAAAAAAATGTTGGCATAAGGTTTCTATGGCTTAGAGGTTCTTGAAAATGGCCAGCCAACATGGCACAGTGGTAACATAACTCTACAATGCTGAGGCCATTTAGAAAGGTCCCAGATTCATGTCCTGAGGTCTCCCTGTACACACACCAGGAACATCCACATGCAAACCTATGATCCTGGCTGACTGAGGCTGGGTATGGGTCATTGCATGAAGATCCTATTCGGATGTCTGTCTGTCTGTCTGTCTGTCTCTCCCTTCCTCAGAAGAAAATAAATAAGTAAACATTAAAATTTAAAAAACAAAATGATTGAAAAGCCCCTGTTCTCAGAAAACCAATAATAATTTAGGACTTTCTAGTATACTATTTAGTATATTATAAATCACATCTCCTGACTTGAAGTTCCTAACTCTTATTACTATGCTGTTTTTCCCTCCATAAATAAGATTTTTTTAAAAAAATAAATGATCATCTGAACAATATGTCTATTCGACATTATCATAACAACACAGTCTCTTATTAGGTAAGAAAGGGGACACCTATGTATTCAAAATGCTCTTGCACTGGAGTAATCATATTGGGTCACTGGAAAAGTCAGGGCATATTTTTGCATTAGAAAAACATAGAAAAATATGTCATGACTTTTCCAGTGACCCAATACAATCTTTCCATAGTGCCCTCTACTAAATTTATGTGTTACTGGTAATGTCCTAGAAAGACAAGGCCTATCAGTGCATTGTAAGAATGAAGGAGAAAGATAGTGGTACTGTTGAGGAACTGTCAGGTCTGCAGTCAAGTGAGAGGTATGACAGGAAATAAATAGCTTTAATAGCATCCATCAGTAGGCCAGCAGCCTTAGTTCTGTGGGAGGCTTGAAACTTTGGGCTCCCTTCCTGAGACAGTATTCCTGCAGTCCTTAAAGACCTCATGTGCCTTCACATACACGCTTGAGAAAAACTGATGTATCAGTTAGGTTAGAACTTCTTATCCAAATCACCTCTCCCCACAGCAGCCCTCATTGTACTTGGTGACAATGAATGAAAAAGAGTTGCTTTGAAAGGACGAGGAGATAGTATTTCTACAAAATTATAATGAATTATTTCTGTATCATCCATTCCCCATAGATTTTAGCTTCTTGGGTTTACAATAAAAAATCCCTAGGGGAAGTCTGTCTGGCACTTATTAAGTGCTAAAAAAGAAGCTAGGTATGAATTTTAAAATTAGCTGTTGATTTATTATCGTTATTATTATTATTATTATTATTATTATTAAGGAGAGGATCTAATTCACCATTCAGCTGCTCTGAAAAGTGATCTTGAGACAGTATTGAAGGCTTGCTTTCTCTCCCACTTCTCATCTAGCCCATCAGGAAATTCTTCCAAGTGTTCAAAATTCAATGCTTCTCAGGTCATCTACTTCAACCACCTGGGCCAATGCTCCACCCTTTCTTGCTTGGCTTACTGCAAGGGCTTCTTAATGTGACACCCTTCTGCCACTCTTGCCCCTCTCTTCTGCTGCTTAAAAAGCTGAACAGGGCTAGAGATCATCCCGAAAGTTCATCAGCTTTTAGTGCATAGACACCAAATACCTTGAGAGCTCACCATGGTGCACAGTATGGCTGAGAGGCCAGTCTATAAAGCAAGTCTCTTGCCAGCACCTTTTCTCCCTCCTGGATTGGGACAATCTGTTCTCCCAACTACCCCATCTCCCAGTCTCAGCCCTGAGGTTTGTGGTAGTTTTTCTGGAGCCAGCCAGTTCTAACAAGGCAAGGCAAAGACATTATGATAAACAGTCTTGCTCAGCTCATTCATTGTTCTCTCACGCTAGCAAAGCCCAGAACTAGAGGCCAGGGAACTCAGGGTTGAGAGCTGCTGTTAGAAATAATGGTTTATGGAGCCAGTAGATGGCATAGTGGTTACGTCACTGTACTACCACATGGCCTACTGTGGTTCAAGTCCCAGACCTGGTGGTTTGAAAATCACACTAGGTACATGTATGTATGTATTCAAGATCCTAGGAGTAGAATGGAGAATAAAAAAAGGATTGTGGTGTGGTCATCCCTCCAAGGAGTGATTTCTCACTTCCCCTCTCACTGTCTCTGTCTCTCTCTCTCTCTCTCTCTGGCGAGCACAGGTGCCCTAAGGCAAAAACTTCTTAAAACAAAAAAGTGGTTTATAATTCAACAGCTCAGAAAGAATGGCCCATGTGCTGTGGCTAGGCAGGCACTTAGTGTGTCCTGGAAAGGCACCAGAACAAAGCACCAAGGCAGGCTATGTCTGGTTAACATAGCCTGGCCTAAAGCAGAGAGATGTACATAGAAACCTCAGCACCGAAGACGAGCAGTTGGCGTAATGGCTATGTCACTGGACTCCTGTTTAGTCGACCACGGTTCAAGTCCCAGACCCAGTGGCTTAAATTCACACCGGGCACATGTGTGTGCATGCCCAAGATCCCAATAGGAAAATGAAGGAGAAGTGATTGCAGAGTGGCCATCCCCCCCAGCGGGTGATTTCTTGCTTTCTGTCTCTCTCTGTCTTTCTGATGAGCGCACACACCCTATAGCAAAACCCTCCCCCCAAAGAAAACAAAACAAAACAGAAAAACACCTGAACACCGTATCCCTGGAGTTCTCTGCAGCCTGTGCCTGAAATCCTACCCCTTTTCCTTCTCATCGCAGATTAGAAAACAGAGGGTCACAGAGGGCAAGCAACTTGTTTGAAGTCACTGTTTGAATCTTCACCCAGCTGGACCCAGTCAATTTCCAGTCCACGCAATTTATACGGTGCCAGTTTTACTTACAACGGCTCCTTTTCCTTGACTAAATTACCCCACAAACCAAAACTAGATTGAGCTCTTTGTTTGCTGCAGTGATGAGTGCACAGTCAGCAGACAGTAAACGTTAAATGATAATAACAGTGTGTGAAACACAGTAAATATTGAATCATAGAGAATAGCTTTGGACTTACTCTATTACAAAGAAAAGAAACTGTTATTGTGAGGGGTGGATATAATCAGGAGATGAGACCTCAAAAAGAAAACTGATTTAGTGGAAGCAGAATGCCTGGATCATTTAGTCACTTATTCATTCATTTATTTGTGCAGTTGTTTATTCCTTCAACCTACTCTGTCAAGGACCTATTCAATTCCTGCCAGTTTAGTAGCTTAGAATATAGAGTTAAGTGAGACATAGTTTTTTGCCTTTGGGAGCTCACAGTATTTTAGCAGCAGAAATTCTACCCCACCCACCCACTGTCCACCAACTCCATGCCACTGTTCACGTATGTGCACACTCTCCTTTACCATGGCCCAGAAGATGGCGCATGATCTGGCCTACCTCCTACCATCACCTCATCATCACAAATTCTGGTCTTGCACAGCGTACAGCTGCTGCTCAACCAGGCCAGGCTCTTTCTCATCTCAGGGTTTAAGTAATTCCTATCCAGTCTGTATGGAGCTCTTCTCCTAGAGCTTACAAGCTGGCTTCTTCTCTGCATTTGACTGAGTCTAAATGACACCTGCTCAGAGAAGCCAGATCTAGTAACTCTATCTAAATACATGCTCAATCTCCAGTCCTTTTTACAAAAACTTTCTATAACACTTAATCACTACCAGAAATGTATCTTGAGTATTTTTATGAATATGAAGGTCCCAGAAGAACAGGGCCCTTGCAGTGTCTTATTTCCTGCAAGGCCTCAAGGAGGAAAAGTGTTTAACACAAAAGTGCTCAATAAATAACTACTGAATTGCTATAATAAGTGTGTGGGGGGAGGGGGTAAGATTGTCAAAAAGTTCATGGAAAATGTATATTTAAAAAAGCATAGGGAACCAGCAGTTAGCGTAATGGCTATGTCGCTAGACTCCCACGTAGTCGACCGCAGTTCGTGTCCCAGACCCGGTGGCTTAAAACTCATGCCGGGCGCATGTGTGTGCGTGCCCAAAATCCTGAGAGGAGAATGGAGGAGAAGGGATTGTGGCGTGACCATCCCCCCTGGGGGTTGATTTCTCGCTTTCTGTCTCTATGTCTCTCTCTGTCTGTCTGGTGAGTGCATGCGCCCTATAGCGAAAAAACCTCTCAAAAAAAAAAAAAAAAAAAAGGATAGATTTTCAACTTTTTGAACCAAAGTAAACTTTTACTTTGATCACATTTTTCCATAAAATTTTTGAAGTACCCTTGGATATATATGCATAGACATAAACACTCATAACTAGCATATATGCATAATAATGTGATAGAAGTAGTAAAACACAGAATTTAAAGAGTGTTAAATCTCATCAGAGAATTAAAGAAAATGTATGGTCTAGCAGCAGTAATGAAACATTCTGCACGCTAAGACCACATGGGAAGGTCCCAGGTTCGTGTCCTGAGATCTCCCTGAGCATGCAGAGGCATGCCTGCACACCCATAATCCTGGTGGGCTGAGGCTGGTGGTTGGATCACGGCCCCCTTGTTGGGGTTGCCTATCTGTCTCTCTCTCTCTTATGGAAGAAATCAATTTTTTAAGTAAACTTTGAAAATAGCAGGAATAAGTAAAAGTATGTGGAGAAGTCAAAAGGGGGAAAAGACTCCCCTAGCTTGCAAACCAAGAACTACTCCCAAAGCATGGTGGCTTGAACATTGGAGAGAATGGACATAATGATGTACCTCAAAGAAGGTACATAGAAATCAGCTGGGTGAGCCTAGCGGAGGGCATGGTGTTTAAGGCACTGGACTCCCACACTTCTGCAAGTGTCACAGACCTGGCAGTTTGCTTTCTCACGACCCTTTCCCTCTCTCTCCCTCTGACTCTCTCCAGTGAGCATATGTGCCCCGTAGCTAAAAATAATAATAATAATAATAATAATAATAATAATAAAGAAAATTAAAAGGAAAAAAAGAAAGAAAAAGAGAAAGAAAGAAAGAAAGAAAGAAAGAAAGAAAGAAAGAAAGAAAGAAAGGAAGGAAGGAAGGAAGGAAGGAAGGAAGGAAGGAAGGAAGGAAGGAAAGAAAGAAAGAAAGAAAGAAAGAAAGAAAGAAAGAAAGAAAGAAAGAGAAAGAAGGAAGGAAGGAAGGAAGGAAGGAAGGAAGGAAGGAAGGAAGGAAGGAAGGAAGGAAGGAAATTCATCTGGGTGTCTCAGGAGCAGGAAGTTGCATATGCAAGGAGAGTGCAGTGGAACATGAGGCTGGAAATGTAATTCAGTCACAGAGCTAAGGGCTTTGAATGTTTGGTGATGGAGTATGTATTTCATTCAGCATGCAATAGGGAACTACTGGAATACACTTGATCCGAGAGCCAGTCCTGTGTCCATTAAAAACAGGTCAAAGAAACAGTAGCCTAACTAAAGCCAGCTCTTGAAATTCCCTGCTGATTGATTTTCCAATTGCATTTTACTTTTTCTCTTTCCTCAGTCCTCCCATATAAACATTTCATTGAAGTCTTCAAGTCATATTACAATCAAACTTAAAGCAAAAGGGGGACTAAACGCATTTGGTCAGGAACCAAGACGATTCCCATAAAGGCAGATTATGCTGACATGATGAATATAAAATGAAACAGCACATATTAAAGTGGAGAATTGGTGTGCCATGCCTTCAGGCAGTAGGCCGACTCCAGTGTCTGCTTCCCTCCCACCCTGGATAACTTGGCTTTATATTGGAATCATAAAGAAACACCGGGATTGCCTTTTCACCTTTTTCTGTTCTCCCCCCATGGGCTGCATCTCGTGAAATATTCAATAGGCTCAAATCCCCTCAACCATCCCTAGAAAGCCAAGAGAGAGGATCAGCTTTCATCAGTGATTCTGGGTAGACCGCCTTTCTGCCTCACAGCCACTGATGCCTCTCAGCCTCCTGGAATAGAAATAAAAAATAAAAAAAAAATCCCAAAGGCGTGTTGTGCTTTTAATTGGCTTGTTCTTCCTAATCTATGGCACTCATTGTATTTTTATTTAATTCCTGAAGGTCATTATGAAAATAAGCGGCTCTTCTGATCACCAACCATCTTGGTAACATCTCCCAAGAGGTCAACTAACCAGCGTTCTTATTCCATAGTAACAGCTGACCCTCCAGTAGATTATTTGCCCAGGGCCCAGAGAGATCTTCCAATGAGTTTGTAAATGGTCTTCATCTCGCTGGTCGGGAGAATAGATATTCTATGAGGTGAACTCACGGTCCAGACCGGAAATACTGGGAAAGGTAGCAATGTTGATTCAACTATGCGCATCCTAGCTGTCCCAGTATTCAAGGGTGATGACCATGCAAGCCCTGTCAAGCAAGTCTCAAAAGTAATCTTGAATATGCATGTTCTTTTAAATCACTACAATGGTTAATTAATACAAACCTTTGTCATCTCTCTCATGGGCTATTGCAAATGGTTCTGTCAGTCAGGTCTCATCAGAAAAGAGAAGCCACGCTCAGTGAGGTCATTGACAGAGTTAAAAGATAGAACTATTTACGAAGGCTTGGACAGGGTTAAAGCAAACCAATTATGGGCAATGAAGTACACCAAGATTGGCAGCATCAAGAAAGTGTCATCATCATCATAGTCCAGGTTGGGCAAATGGTGCAGGTAGGGAAGTGGCTGTCAAACCCTTAAAGAGCCATTGCTGTAGAAAAGGGCTTTCATTTAGCTGCCAGATAGGAGCTGTAGCTTTCAGCAGAATAGCCTAACCACTGTCAATGCATGGTCAAGGATGGAAGTTGTCAAGGAATAAATGCCCCAACTTCTCCCCTCTACCCACCATTTTCCTGCAGGTGTCTCACAACTTTACTTCAACCAAATACACAAAGGAGTTTAAGTAAAGTAGACCATACAAGTCAGCCTTCCAAGATGTACAGTTACGTAGGAAAGGGTGAAGTGTGGATTTCAAGGAGCAAATGAAGACTACTCAGTAGGCCACTTAACCAGTATCCCAACCACCAAACTTTCTTCCTTCTAACCATCCACCAAATAGTCACCAGGGTAAACTTTCTAACTTATAAATCACAACATGTCATTCCTCTGCTCAAAACAGTCTTGCACTTGGGATAAAATCTAGTTCTATGAGCCTGGCACACATGTCTCTTCATAACCTGACACACATATGTCTCAGTAGTCTTCCCTTTGTTTACTTCTACCCTTGCCTTACATATGGTATCTTGTCACACACTTATTTAACTTACCAGATATAGTGTGATCTTCCCGAATTCAGTGTCTTTGAAGGTGCTTTTTCTGAGTGCCCCCTAGTCCCCATCTGCTGCCAGTCTTCCATGATCCCCATATGAATTAAGTGCTCCACTAAGCTTCCCAGGGAGAAAATAGTGCATGCTGCCTAACATCACAGGTTCTGGAGATCAACTGTTTGAATTTGAATGCCAGCTCCCCTGTGTTCGATCTGTGTATTCGGACATGCTGTTGATTTCTTTATGCCTCAGTTTCTCCATCTACCAAGTAAGGATAACAACAGCACTGGCCTTACAGGGTTGCTTTTAGAACCAAAGAGATAACACAAACAAATTAGCCATTAATATGGTCTTGATAATTAGCACTCCACAGTTAAATGTATAGATATAGATACAGATGTAGATACAAATATAGATACAAATAGATATAATTTCTTTATATAGCTGACCTCCATTATTGAATTCTATGGTAAGAACATATCAGAACCACTTGTGCAGCCTGGTGCCTGGCATAGTGGCTAAACACAGAATAGGGGCACCAAAAATATTCCACAAATTGTACCAGTATGTCTCCATATCTGAATGCATACAGATGACCTCTAAGGCATGGTGACTCAGGGTGTCAATGATGGCTTCCTTCCCATACAGGAATTGACAGAAATTTATCTATCATCATCTAATTCAAGTTAGGCACCCTAGAGAATGCCAAAAACAGAAAGCAAATTTTAACTTTCAGGGAGCTCACATTGTTACAGTGCGAGAGAGTGGAAGTTCTTATAGAAAATAGAACAATCATGATTTTGCTTAGATATGTAAGTATGTATATATTTATAGCTGGAAAGAAATACACTGTAACATGAAAAATGGTACTCTTTTTTTTTTTTTTTTGGAGAGGTTTTTTTGCTATAGGGCGTGTGCGCTCGCCAGACAGACAGAGAGAGACAGAGAGACAGAAAGTGAGAAATCACCCCCCAGGGGGGATGGTCACGCCGCAATCCCTTCTCCTCCATTCTCCTCTCGGATCTTGGGCACACACGCACACGCGCCCGGTGTGAGTTTTAAGCCACCGGGTCCAGGACGCGAATCGCGGTCGACTACATGGGAATCCAGCGACATAGCCATTCAAACTACAGTTTGAATCTCAGACCCAGCGGCTTAAAACTCACTCTGGACGTGTGTGCATGCATGCCCAAAATTATGAGAGGAGAAGGGATTGTGGTATGGCCAACAACCTTGGAGAGTGATTTCTTGCTTTCTGTTTCTTTGTCTCTCCAGTGAGCACATGAGCCCTATAGCAAAAATCTTGGGGGGATGGAGAGGAGATTTTTTAGTCAATCAGCTTCTTCTAAGACCTGTCATTGAGGGAGTCTATCCCTCTGTAGCAGCAAGTGGCTGAGAAATAGCATCCTAGAAATAAAAGTAGTTGGCTTAGAGGAGAGAAGATGATTTCTGGCTGCATCTGAAAAGTCTTCATGAAGGAGTCTGAAAGGATGGGTAAGATTTCAGCAATGTCCATGTGGCAAAAGACAATTCAGATGTGGAAAGGGCATAGGCAAGGAGGCAAAGGTTCTGTCAGTGCACCAAGGAAGGCAGTGGAGGATGCCAATAGAAAACATGGAGGTTTGTCAGTACAGAGGAAGCAGATACAGACTGGTATATTACGTCTGCAGAAGGGAACATCTAAAAGGTGTTACCATCACTTACTCAAGGACCATCTCTCAGCCGATGTATGAGAACTCATTTAGGGTTCCTTTAACTAATAAGACCAAGTCCTAGTTCCGAAGTTAATGAAAGTCTCTACATGCCATAAAATGATAGGCTGGGTGGACAGAGAAATGGATAGGTGCATGGGTGGGTGGGCAGGCCTCCGTCATTCTGACCTAATCAAAGAATCTGAGTTATTGAAAAGAACACTGAACTCTGAGCAAGAAACTTTCCATTTTTTTTTGTGAGGCTGACTGGTATACCTAAGAACAAATCATAGAGTCTCTGATTTTCTTCCTTTATTTGTAAAAATGAGGGTCATAATCTGTCCTATTTATATCACACCTAGTGTACAATTGAGAGAAAATAAAGCCTTATGTAGCAACATGCTTGGAAATCTGCAAAGTTCTGCAGTCAGTTCTGAAAGAAAATGCCATAATTACCCTCATCACCCAACACCATACCTCCCATAATTATTTACTGGACTCTCTAAAATGTGCTTGGCTCCATGCTAGACTCTGAGGACAGATGGGAGGAAGAAATAAATGTGACTGCTGCCCTCATGGGCTTTTCAAGCTAGGCTGGATTTTCCTTTGGTCCCACTAAACAGCAGCCACATCTAACACTGCTTCAGTTTCTTCATTCATTCATTCACTCACTCCTTAAATCATGCATTGGCAGAAGACCGCTTATGTCAATGCTGTCCTCAGTACTCAGCACACAATAGATGCTCATATATATTTTCATATTTTTTATTTCAATTTCTTTTATACATTCAATCACATATGTCACTTAGCTTGCAAAGTGAACATTCCAATATGTATATATTCCTCACCAGTCCAATTGAGAATATTATACATGCTATCTTCAATGGATAATAACCCAATTTTTGTCCCTTGCCTTACCTCTTTATTTTCTCCTTAATATCCTTCCTCAGCTCTTATTTGTTGAATAAGGACAAGCAGAGGGCATAGTGGTTACATCGCTGGATTCCCATGTAGTCGATTACAATCTGACCTGGCAGCTTGAAACCTATGGTGGGCGTGTATGCATGCATGCCCAAAATCCTGAGAGGAGAAAGGAGGAAAAGGGATTGTGCTGTGCCCATCTCCTCTGGGGGGTGATTTCTCACTTTCTAGCTCTCTGTCTCTCTCTGTCTCTTCAGCAAGCACAAGCATTCTATAGCAAAAATCTCTCAAGAATCTATTTGCCAAAGAAATGTATCACTCAATGCACATTTCCCAGGTTTCTCATTCTCAAGAGAGTCACAACCTAGGAGAGCAGGAAAAGAAAATTTGTCCAGCCAGGAGGAGTGATGGTTAAGGCAACTGGATGCCCCAGGGCCGAGAGCACAGTGAGAGAACCAGACCTGGTTGAAAAACACATCAGGTGTGTGTATGTGCATGTCCAAAATCCTGAGAGGAGAACAGAGAAGAAAGGATTGTGGCATGATCATTCTCCCGGGGGCGAGGGGATTCTCTCTCTCGCTCTCGCTCTCACTCTCGCTCTCTCTTTCTCTCTGGTGAGCACACATGCCCACTAGCAAATAATATGTGTGTGTGTGTGTGTGTGTGTGTGTATATACACACACACACACACATATATATACATATATGTGTGTGTGTGTGTGTGTGTGTGTATATATATATATATATATATATATATATATATATATGTAGAAATAAATAAAAGAGAAAGGAAAATCAATGAAGGCAACACTTGTGTGGTAACAGCCACAAGACTGATGTACAGGGTGTTTTGGAACGCGAGGGATAGGTCAGTTGCTGCTCCCCAGGGTCTGGAGCAGGCAAGCTGGCAGAAGCTAAAAGCTGGACATTTCATAATTTTGACAGATCCTGATGCCAGGCTAGGTTAAGTGCCCACACGATGATACCAGCGCTGTACTCAGTTTGAGATGGGGTTTGCCCAAAGGAATAGAAGGTGGAGAGGCGGTGGGGGCTGAGACACAGCCGAAGCCTGCAGCAGCAGTTAAAAAAGAGTGTCCCAGGAGCACCTCAGAGCCCCTCCTCCCCCACCCCAGCTGTCAGCCCTCATCTCTGCCTCTGCCTCCAATCTGCCCATTTCCACCTCTTTTGGGAACTGCATCTTTTACACAAAACTGTTTTCCCAAGTCACTCGGTGGAGATAAATAATACAGTTATATCTGATTAAATAAGGGAGGGGAAGGGAAGAATTAAGAGATACTGGCAAGGGAGAAAAGCATATTGCTTCAGATTAGATTTGAAAATAGATGGAAGGTTTATGGAATTGATTCTCATTACTCTTATTCTCTCCCAAACCATCTCCCTCCCTCCCTGCTATGTGTCTCTGTGTTTTATTTTTAAATTCAGTTTTCCTTTTGTCATTTAACATCACTTTGCTTACTTGTTTCTCTGTGTTTTTTCCTTCCCTCCTTCCTTCCCTCCTTCCTTCCTTCCTTCCTTCCTTACTTCCTTACTTCCTTACTTCCTTTCTTCTCTTTCTTTCTCTTTCTTTTTCTTTCTTCTTTCTTTCTCTCTCTCTCTTCTTCTTTCTTTCTCTTTCCTTCTTTCTTTTCTTTTTCTTTCTTTATTCCTCTATAAATGTGTCTCAGTAGGTCATAGTTTTCCTCCTCCTCCACTCTTCCCTGTCTCACAACACTGCAAACAGATACAGAGAGGAGTAGGCTCAGGAATCTCCATTGCCAGCACCGACACATGGGCCAGGCTAGGGCTTTCATGCCTGTGTATGTAGCCCTCATGGGAAACCCACACAGGTAAGGTAGGTAGTAGAATATCCACTTCCGGCTGAGACAGCTGAGGTCTCAGAAGGGGACTAGACTTTCCCAAGACCTTCTCTCTGGTAAGTAGAAGAGCATGAATTTAAGCCTTGGGTTTCAGACCTTAATTCTAGTGCTTTCACTACTGTCCTCACGAAGCTAAAAAGGGAATTTTCACATTTGAGTAAGAAGGTAGAGGGATCAAGTCTGTGCCTGGGGGAGGGAGGTAAGTGTCAGGACAGGCATCCTCCCATGTCACTCACATACTCTGCCTATACATTTCATCATTATAAAGCCACTTGCTGGTGATGAGTGTTGCTCCCTCTGTTTGGAGGACACAAATACCTCCTGGGAGAGAGGCACATGAAGAATTCTGGACGATGCTGAATGAGTTTTGAAGATCACTTTGCTCTTTGCTATAATTCACTGGGTTGACATTTAACAAGGTAAGTTCACCTCTCTAGGCCTCACTTACCTCTATGGAAAGATGGTAATCATAAAAGTAATCTCTGATGGTTGTGAGAAGTAAGGGAGATACAGTGCTGGAAAGGGCCTAGAACAGCATTTCGCATATGGATCTCCCTGTCAGTCGTCTGTCTTCTCACACTCTTCCCTATCTCACTTCTGTCTGGGTTGTTTGGAGAGCCGTGGGAGTGCGTGTGACCGTATCAAATAGAAACAAAAAGGAGCCAGTGATCACACAGATAAAACTTCCTACCTCCCTGGGAAACAGTCTCCCAGACCCTTCCACGTCATCTTCAGTGCCCCCCAACACACATACACACTCTTTTTCAGTCATCCTTATTGGCTAGGATGTAGAAAACCACAACAGAAAGAGACTGTAAAGAGATGAAGATCAGTGATCAAACCCACCCATTTCACTGATCTGAAAAATGAGGACCAGAGAGGGGTAGCAACTTGCCTTAAGTTACACAGTGTCATAATACAATACCCTCCTTGTCTCACTGTGAGAGAGAGGGATTATAGGGAGCCAGAACAGAAGGGAGAGGCAGAACCTCCCCGACGCCTATTAAGTATTCAGCAGCATGTGGAAGAAGAAGTGGCAAAATTCCTTCATAATGCCAGAGTTCCCAGAGCCTCTCCTAAGATGCTGTCAAGTGGGCTTCTATGTCTCTGTGGCAGAATCTGCCTTGCCAGTCCCCAACCACGCACCCCAACCCTGTGAGTGCCACAAGCATAGGCTCAGACCTGCCAGGGAATAGGCTGTGCTGACTAAGGACAGAATGGCACTGAGAACTGTGGCAGGTGAGGAAGGAGAAATAAAACCTGTAACAACTACCAACTGGGGCCAGCCCATGGCCTGGTGGCTAACGGAGTCAGATTCCAGATAGCTGGCTATGCAGTTCAAGACCCAGACTGACGATCTGGAAAGCATGCATGGCACATGTGTGTGCATGCCCCAAATCCTGATGGGATAGAGAAACAGAGGAAAAGAGATTGTGGCATGACCACACCCCATCAGGGGTGCTTCTCCCTTTCCTTCTTTCTGGAAAGTGCATGCACCCTCTGGCCAAAAGAAAGAAAAAGAGCAACTGAGCAGAGTCTAAAAGAGTGAACATAACTGACTTGGACTCCACCAGCTATTTGCAGAATGGCGGGAGAGGCTGGTGGACTTGGAGGAATACCTCAACATAGAGAACGCATCCCCAGTGTCAGACACCAGCTAAACCCATGACCTGTGGAAATCATACCATGGGCCACTGGGCCCAAGCAGCAAATCTGATTTGTTCAGACCATGCCATCTTCTTGGAAAGTCTTAATACCTTTTTCTGCATACACAGACTTTACATACACTTCAAAACTCAGCAGAAGTGACAACTCTGAAGCGCCCAGTCCCAAATGTCCTCTCCCTTTCTCTGAGCTCTAACTGGGTTTTACTACCTTTGTGAACTCAGTCGTCCCCCCCTCTCATTGCCTCTCGTAGTTCATGAGATCATTCTAGAACAGGAATCACTGTTATCTCCTCTGTCTCCTCTTTGGAAACATTTTTTGCCCCAGCAGCAGGAACTTGATTAATATGGGCTGACACAAGATTAAAATAGACCAAGTAAAAAGAACAGCATGCTGAGACTCCCTACCCCAGTTGCACAGATGAGAACACTGAGGTACAGGAGGCAGAGACTGAGACCCAGAAGAGGGAGGCATCAGCTCAGGGTGCCTTAGCTTAAGAACATATGGTTCCACCTGTCCCCACACCAGGCCACCCTAGTCCCTAGACCCCTATTACTTCTGTAAACACAGCACCGACGTGGGTCAAATGGCATTTGATATGGCCAACATGACAAGTGGGCATTCCCGTGCCTCACCTTCTCTCCAGTTTCGTCATTCCCTCCCTGCTCCCTGCCTTTATGCTCACAGAGCCAAGCTCTTGTTCACACTGTTCTTCCTACCTAGGCTGCCCCCATTTGCTATTTTTTATTTTTGCCTGCCTACCTCTTAATCTCCAGAACTCAGCTGTAAGTAGACTACATAAACAGGCAACACTTGTCCTCCTCCTTACATCTAAACCAGTGTAATGTCACACTGGAGGTCCTCCTGTCAGGAGGGAAGTCTCTCTCTTTGCTCCTTGAATCAGAGTTGGATGCATGGCTTTCTTTGACCAGTAGAACAAAGATGAAAGTGACATATGCAGAGACTTGAAATCTGGGCTGTGTCTGGCTTGCCCTCTCTTACTGCTCTTCGGAGCTCTGCAATTACCAGGTGATGAAGACCAGGCTTCTTCTCTGACTCTGCTGGACAGTAAGAAAAATATGGTCCAATTACTCATGTTGCCACAGACACAGACTTCTAAGGCATCCACCATCAACCTTGCCAGCTGATCACGATGCAGGAGAGAGCCCCCAGGGATCAGCCAAGACCATTCCAACTGCCAACTAAGCTCAGTCTATACTACCAGCCAATATAAATATGGCCCAGAAAAGGCACTAGGTTCTGGAGTGTTTGTTACATAGCATAGCAAACTAGATGGACAATTCAGATGTCCCCTCCTTTGTGAAAACCTCCCTCTCAGCAAGGCTGGCTTGAGTGCCCCCAATCTGTGCTTCTTTTCACTACTGCACTTAGCACATTATATGGTAATCATTGCTTTAGTTATTTCACACCTCACCTACTCTTTGCTCCCTAAGTCTCTGAGTTTCCTTTAAAACTAAAGGCCACGTATCCCTTGCTACCTGCTACATCCTGACATCTAGCTCTGAGTGGATGCAGAATGAGCACGAGTGGCTCAAAACAAACAGATATTGACAATTTTCCCTACACGAGATCTTACCATATTTCCCTCAGCCCCTCCTCCTCCTAATCAACGTCTCCATGGCCCTGATTTGTGGGAGTGAGTGGATATTGATTGGCTCCAACTGCACTGCTTCAGGAGCATAAGTTGGCTCTATATTCCTTAAATAAGCTTTGTGCCTGTTCGGTGTGTTCATAGCAGCCTTGATTGTAATTCAGCCTCTACTCCATTACCCTTATTTATAACGCAGCGCTGGAGCACAGAGCCCCAGGCCTTCAGCGGAATGATTACAGGACCCTTTTGACTTGCAATTCCACACCATTCAGTCCAATTTAGACCGGCCACAGATGGTGCCCTGTGGCAGGGAAGGGATGATTAGAGGATGCCAGGCTGGGGGTGGGGAAGAGCAAACTACCCTCTTGATTTTTCTCACTGCATTAGAGGAAGATAACGAAAAGGGTTAGGTCTTTCAATGCTCCTCCTGAGCCGGATAGAGAGTGCCTAAACAACAGCAAATCACACCCTTATCCACCAGGACCAGGTATAAGTGGTCCTATGACCATTGCAGAGACATCTTTTCATTCAGTTCAAATGCCAGACCTTTTCCCTGCAGTGAGATGATGGGATGCTGTTCCTATATTGCCAGGGTAGCAGAGGGAGAGGTTGAATTCCACTCTTGTCCATACAACGGGACCCTGGGTGGGGCATGTGTACCCCTGGGCCTGAGTCTCAACTGTCAAATGTGCGGACTGACCCCTCTCCTGACTTTTCCACTAGGTCATTGGAAGACGTAAAGGGAGAAATTGATGAGAAGGAACTTAGAGTAAAATATTCTCTGTGCAGGGGCCGGACCATGGTGTAGCAGCAGGTGCAGTAACATGCGATGGGTTCTGCAAGGCTGACCTACGTGAGATAGCCCTGGGCTTGCATCTGGAAATCTCCGAGTGCACCAGGGACGCACGTGTCCATGATCACAGTGTCAAGACCCTGTGGGAAGTTCTCTCTTTCCCTCAGAAGAAAGATTATAAGATTTTTTTAAACTGGGACCAGCAGCTACTGTAATGGCTATGTCGCTAAACTCCCATGGAGTCGACCATGGTTTGAGTCCCAGACCCGGTGGCTTAAACTCACACCCAGCATGTGTGCATGCATGCCCAAGAACCTGAGAGGAGCATGGAGGGGAAAGGATTGTGGTGTGGCCATCCTCTCTGGGGGGTGATTTCTCACTTTCTCTCTCTCTGTCTCTCTCCATCTTTCTGGCAAGCGCACGAGCCCTGTAGCAAAAACCTTTCCAAAAAAAAAAAAAAGAATTTTATTTATTTATTTATTTATTTATTTTGCTATAGGGCACGTGCACTCGCCGGACAGACAGAGAGAGACAGAAAGCGAGAAATCACCCCCCAGGGGGGATGGCCACACCACAATCCCTTCTTCTCCATTCTCCTCTCGGGATCTTGGGCATGTACGCACACGTGCCCAGCGTGAGTTTAAGCCGCCGGGTCCAGGACTCGAACTGCAGTTGACTACGTGGGAGTCCAGCAACATAGCCATTATGCAAACTGCTGGTCCCCAAGAAAGAATTTATTTAAACTTATGAAAAAAATGTCTCCGTGCAAAAGCCATGATTACAATGAATACCAATCAGCCTGACAGATGTTTGGAAAACTGAAACCCAGGGGCTCAACGGAAAAGGCTGAAACTTTCCCAGATTTTTATATCCTCGCTCCCCACTACAGCACAGGGTCAAGGCTTGGTCTGGAACCAGCCATCCCAGTTTCCATCTCTGCCACTCTTTCAGTAGATTAGCCTTGCCAGAATCATTTACCTCTCAGAATCTCTTTTTCATCATATGAACTAGGGAGAAAAACATCATAATCACTGGAGTGCAAGAGCTAGGAAGGCAGGCACTGAGCTATCTTATTCACCTCTGTATCCCAGTGCCTGGAACAGTGCCTGGATTCATGTAGCCACTTAATCTAAACATAATGGAATGACTAACACTTATTAAGTGCTTACTGTGTGCGAGGCTCTGTTCCCAGCTGTTACACATAATACCTCTTTTCATCCTCTGACATTTCTATGACTTATAGATAATAACAAATCCACAAGTAAGTGGTGTTGAAATAATGTCTCACCCCAAGGACTAGCGCCAGTCTGTGCTCAATAAGGTTTGCAGCAGAGGATGCTGCTCCTATGACCACCTCTTCAGTGCTACACAATTAAGTTGCTTTTACTCTAGTTAATACAGACGTTTGGGATCTCTTGTCTTTGACTGTAAACAAACTCCTGCAGAATGGGAATCACAGCTGTCGAATCTCCTCTTTAGGACACTGTGGTTACAATCTGGAATATCCTCAGTGTGTCCAATTAGAATCATGATGTCTGAATTGTCATACTTCTCCAGGCCTCCCCTCATCTTGTTCCCTCTACTTCCAGAATCACAGACACTGTAAACTTAGACTATTATCGACTGAGCCAATGTCTCTGGAGAGACCAGGTCCTTTGTTGGGATGTTTCAGACCTCACTTTCCTGAGTCTTCTCTTTTCAGTTAGAGTTAAGAAAATGGAGACTCAGAGAAGATGGTGGGTGGGGTGTTTGTCCAGATTACACAGTAAATCTGAAAGAGGGCTGATGGGAATTCAGCCTTTAGGTATCAAGGACTGCCTACTTCACCCGCCACACTCCTGCTCTAACTCTCACCTACTGCATCAACTAGGAGAGGTGCTTTCTACTCTGAACCTCACTTTTCTCATCGATAAAAGGATAATAGCTATGGCATCTTCAGGGCTGTTAGAGGACTTCCTAGAAAATGTCCTTAATGGGAAAGGCGCTTTGATAGTGGTCTTTATGGGAACTGTGCTATACTATCGGAAAACAGAGAGAACTAGCCTTTCCCCTCTGCAGTTGACAAGATGAAACTTGCCCACATGTGTCAGCTCTGTTATGCTTCTGAGAACAATGGAAATTGGGAAAAGAGGGCCTCACCTGCTTGGTGGCCCATCCATTTATCCCAGGTCCCTCCATTAGAGGATTTTTATCTTCACTGAACGTTTCTCTTTAATGACCACTTGGTGATAGAACTCCCACCCTCATTACCACCACCCCAGTTTCTGTCCATGGTGCGATGTGAGATACACCAGAAAGAACTACATTTGCTACAAGCCAGAGAAATGACTGTGATGAGCAGTTTTGTCTAATACACCAGGAGTGAGGATGAAGTTAGGGAAATCAATCATGAGCTTGTATTGAAGGGCAATCACGCAGAGGAGTTAAGTACACAGAAAGCCAGGTGGTACCTGCAAAGATGGCCAACCAGGTGAGCACACATATTTACATGTTTATTCCCCCAAAGCACGAGTGTGCTCACAGACACATACATGAGGAGGTCTTCGAAAAGCTCATGAAAAATACAAACATTGTGAAATAACTATAGATGGATTTAAAAATGTCTGCACCAGGAATAAGCTCATTCCCTAATTCCATTTTTTCCACAAACTTTTTGAAGTACCCACACATATCCCCATAAATCTATGCATCTATGCACTTCCAGAAAGGCCTTGATATAAGGAGATAACACACATGCTCTCACTTGGCCATTTCTTCATACATACGCATGCACATACAACTTACGTGTTCAAGTATGAGTACAGACACCAATGCTATGGAATATGAAATTTTGAATGTAGACTCACACACACACACACATGCTGCATGACTGCTCCTTCTTACACTGGGATAATGAGCATATGTGCATATGTGTACACCCTTTCATTCATTCATTCATTCCCTGACACACATAAGCAGGCATCCACAAAAAATATGCACATACATATGTGACCACTTTGACAACACAGCAGCTACAGGCTTATGGGGGGCCCTCCCATGTGTATACTCACATAATGTGTTTGTCTAGTTCGCTCTCATATATACTGTCGTGCATGCTCCATCATGCATGTTCTACTGTGCGTATTCAGGCTAAAATATGTGTGCTGGTTCTTTTCACAGTTATTCATATAGCCATTTTCATGGGCAGACTTGCACATATGTGCTGAGACATACACAGGCCTATAGATACTAATACCTTTAACTCAAGTCCTCATTTGTGCCCTCACGTTCACAGGCATAAGTGACACAAGAAAATGCCCTTCTAGGCTCTGGGATATCTCTGAATCAGTCCTCCTAGAGGCTTCACTTTGCACTCCAGGAGGAAAATCAAATCCTCTCCAATAGTCTCCTGAAAGCCTCTTTCCTCCTTTCTAGTCTAACTGACAGGCCATGGTAGGGCAAAGATGAGCAGAACAATTTCTGTTCCCAAGCTGTCCATCCACTTAATCCTTTCTGATATTGTTATGGGGGGAAAACATCCACCAATTTGCTGTTTCATCCCCTCGGCCTGGTGTCCTTGAAAGAGACAGACTGACACCAAGCAGAAAAGGCCTCCTGATGCCAAGCCCCAGGCAGCCCAGGGACATTCCCACGAGGCTCCAGCTTTTGCACACTGTGCAGGAAGCTTGACCAAAAAGCCAGTGTCCTGAATGCCAGCAAAAAAAATGAAAAAGAAAGATGAAACATAAATAATGTGTTAATACTTTCCACGTTCTTCTTATAGCCAGACACTATGCTTGGCACCATTGCCCACTGCAATTCATTTGCTGCTGAGAACATTCTCAAGACCCAGCTGCAGTAGTGTCACAGTAGCTAGAGCCACATGGCAGACAGGGTTCGGTTCCTAGGTCAACCTGGAGATGTCAGGCATGTGCCTGCCCATGATCTTGGCTGCCTGAGAAGGCTGAGAGGAGGATTGCGGCATGAGGTCTCATTGGGGGTGACTCTCTCTGAACAAAAGTAAACAACGGCAACACTCAAAAGAGCGATATTCAGGCCCTTTTCCCAGAGGTGAAGATACTAGACTAAGGCACTGCTCACAGTGAGTAATGAATGGAGTAGAGATTTGAACTCAGGTCTGCTGACCTCAGGGGAATCTGGAAAGAAGTTGGCCAGCCATGGGTTACTGCTTGGTCTCTGGAATCTTCCTCATTTCACCTGCACTTCTGTGAGTTTCACTTCCTGGGTGAGGACCTGTGCAATGCAGAGACTTATCAGCGAACAGTGACTTCGTAAAGAGACCAGGAAGGAAAGAAAGTTTGGAAAACAAAAAAGGGACAGGCCAAAACAATGGACAGGTTGAGAAAAGGGAGAAGGGAAGAAAGAAATGACTTTAGCTTCAGAAGGCAATATAGTTCATCTTTCGTCTTTTTCTGATAACATGCACCAGTCCTTTCTCTGCGCTGGGCCTCACAGAGATGCTAGCGGTGCTCAAGTACAAGGCAGGATTTCCATCCAAGGAACTCCTAGGCTAGTGGGGCTGCTGTTTGTTTTATAGAGCATGCTAAAGCTTGACAGGATGTTCTAAAAATATTTGCACAATTACTTTCCAAACCAGTGAGGAAAGAGAGATGGGAAGTGACCTCCAACATGCCCTGTCCTCTGCTGTAAATCTGCTCAACGATGAGCATTAATTATCCATCAAGTCTTTTACACACATTTCCCCACATCATCCTCATAACTACCTTTAGAGACAGTTATTATATCCCAGGTAAGTCTCTGCTGACCAGGAAGATCAGAAGGCAGATGCAGGTACAGGAATGTCTCCTAGCTCTCCTCTGAGAGCTGGAGAGAAAGCAATCCTCCTCTTTTGGGGACGTCAGGATTAGCAACCCTATTTTACAAATGAGCCAACTCAGACACAGAGAGGGGATGGGATTTGCTTAAGAAAAAATGGAGCATCCTCTTTAACCAAATCCAGGCTTTTTCCCTATGGATTAGACAGTGTAAACTCTCAGTGCAGATGTTAAGAAACAAGTGTGATAGGCAGACAAACGCATAGTTCCTGAGGTAACAATCACTCTGGATCCTTCACTAGAGCTGGCTTCATGGATATATGATGTGAGGTCACAGGGGCCAAGTTTAGAAGGTTCCTCCACTAAGTTTATGGTTTTGTTGTCACCATCTAAAGATGGTTAACAAGGGGACCCACATTTTCATCTTGTACTGTCATGCAAATTATGTAGTCAGTCCCATCTGTGACACTTTCTTTTTACAAGCCTCAGTTTCCTCTACTTTGAAATGAGGCTAACAATGATGTAATGGGGCAGGGTGTATAGTCAACACATACAGGGTGTATTTGCCCTGCCCGTATCTTCTTAGGTGTCTATGTTTCCAGTACAGGCCTCCTGCAGGTATATGTAATCTCTGTCCATGGGCTGCTTGGCCCCTGTGGAGGGCGGGTCAGAATTCCAGGGAATTTTTATGTCTAGAACCCATACTTCTTACTTTTCTTGCTCTCAACTAGGAGTAGCCCTTGGCAATGGGAGGTAGAGAATAAATATCCCAACATGGATAGTCTTGAGAAAGTACTGTAGTATTTTCCAGTGAGAGGGAGCCCCAGTTGCCCACAGTGCCCCCTGCTCAACTATCTACCTCCCACTAGTTCCCTTCCCTGCCTTTCTCGTGACCACCCTCTAAATAAATTATTTGTACTCATCTCCTCATCCCACGGTCTGTTTCTGGAGAACTCAATTTAAGATAGGGCTGCTGCAGGCTTAATTAAGATAGCAAATGTAAAGTGCTTAACACAGCATCAGGCATAGATGCAAACCCTTAATAAATGGTAGGTTCACTCCCCCCACCCAAAAAAAAAGCTAAATTACGAGAAGACACAAGACGACTGAACATTTATAATTGATTTCTAAATTTATCCTCCTAATGAAATCATCTCCGGCAGACCTCACTCATGACCAGTCAGGAATGATTTTCATGGTCCTTCTTTCCTCCAGAGGCACATGCCAGCTGCAATGGCTCCTAAGACCCAGCACAAAAGGAAAGCTCATAGACTTGCCATTCACTCCCTTTCAGTCTTCCAGAACAAGAGGAGCACAAACCATCCAGAATCTCAGAGCCTCAGCAACAGACATCTTGTCTTCCCCTTTGTTTTAGGATGCAGATGTGTTGGTCAGAAATATGCCTAAAGTTACTAAATGTGTAGAGACAAATTCAGAAGAAAAAAAAAAAATCAGGTAACCACAACTACTTACTCTTCTAATAAATCTTATTATTTACTGATATGTATGTATATATACATACATATATGTGTGTGTACAATTACATATATATATGTGTATATACGTATATATATGTATATATACGTATATATGTATATATACACATATATGTATATATATGTATATATATATGTGTGTGTGTGTGTGTATATATATATATATATATATATATATGTATATATATGTGATTGCTCTTGTATACACATATATACACACTGAAACTCTATGGATGCAAGGGTTTTTTGTCTGTTTTGTTCCCTGTTGACTCTCCCCTCTCCACTGTCCACACCTAGAACCCAGAACAATGCATAGCACAAAGTAAATGCTCATGAATATTTATAAAGTACATGAATGTTCTTTTCCTGATATCCATCATCTACCCCTGTTGAAGCTCTTTTTGGCCTGCTTTAGCAATTCCAAAGAGCCTTGGAGCTCACACCACACCCCATACTGACCAAAACAGCATAGTTAAGAGCTCTCTGGGGGGCCGGCAGGTGGTGTAGTGATTAAGGCACTGGATCCCACATGGCCGAATGTGGTTGGAGTCCCAGACCCAGAGGCTTGAGGCTCAGGCCAGGTGCATGTGCATGCTTGCCCAAAATTCCAAGAGGAGAATGGAGGAGAAAAGACTGTGGCATGGTCATCTCCCAGGGAGGTGATTTTTCACTTTCTCTGCCTTTCTGGCGAGTGCACATCGCTTATAGCACAAAAAAAAATCTCTTTCTAAAAAAAAAAAGGGGGGGGGGCTATGGATATATACCTCCAGGGAAAGCTCAGCTCCACTAGTTATTCCCTAAAAGGTATTGGATAAGTTACTATCCCTCTGTCTCCCCCTCTTTAAACAGGGCTGCTAACCACATTTATCAAATGAGACATTATATGTAAAACACCAATCCCAGGGTAAGCTCTTGGTACCTATCAGCTATTATTAAGGTAATAAGAAATGTCCTTTTGCCCCCTATGTCTCCTCTCTTGCTGCTAATATATTGGGGAATTTTTCCAAAAGGAGGGGAAGTGCACTAATGCTGACTACCTAAAGAATAACTACATGCAGGTCATTTTCATCAAATTAATAGATGCAGAATCACAAAATGAGAAAGTTGTATCTCTCCAGCCTCTTTCAGCCCATTTGTTAACCACAAGAAGAAGGTGCCAGGTGCTACAACGTCTTTAACCACCCAGAGAGAGCGAGTCTCAGGCTAAACCCCTGGTGGGCTGCTAGCATCAGCTGGCTGGACAGTAATGACATTGCTTTGCTGTCAGTGTACTGATTTTTATAGTGGCCTTCTCATTTTAATGAGTGATCTTGGCATTTCATTTATCATTATGATATTAGAGTTCCCATCTATAATACATATTATCACTTTAGAAAAAAGAGAAAAAAGTGAAGCAAAAAAAGAAGATGCAGATATACTCAAAATGAGGAGAACAGTTTTGAAGTGACTGAGCATTGGGACTCTTTTCTGTAGTCTTAGTTCCTAAGTCCCTCCAGGACAAGGACTCCAGGTCCAGGGCTCCCTGTAAGTGCTGCCATTCACTGATGCTTCTTGACACTGATTAGGCCCATTTCCCTCCCTGAGTTTCCGTCCTCCTACCTCTCAATGAGGGGATCCGAAGTCTATGCTTCCAAAGGCCTTTCCATTTTTGAAAATGTATTGACTAATTCCAGGGTGGTAATAAAAATTGCAGCAAACCTGAAGAAAATGCACCAAGGATATGAGCTGCCCCTGCTTGCTTCTATGATATGTTACTACCAGAAGAAAGTATGCAAACTCCAGAGATTTGTGGTCACCCATTTGCTTCTTAACACAGTTTCATTTTATGCTGCTTTCTAATTCCTAAGAAGGGCAATAAAGCCAGACGCTAAGAACCCATGCTTAGAAGTCTCAGTCACCCAAGGTGTTCATTGGGGTGGTAATCTTTTTTTTTTTTTTTTTTTTTTTTTTTTTGAGAGGTTTTTGCTATAGGGCAAGTGCACTTGCCAGTAAGACAGAGAAACAGAAAGCGAGAAATCACCTCCGGGGGGATGACCATGCTGCAATCCCTTCTCTTCCATTCTCCTCTTGGGATCTTGGGCATGCATGCACACGTGCCTGGCTTGAGTTTAAGCCACTGGATCTGAGACTCAAACTGTGCTCAACTATATGGGAGTCCAGCGACATAGCCATTATGCCAACTGTTGGTCCCTTGGGGTGGCAATCTTGATCTCCTCTTCCCCCTCTCCCCAATGTCTGCACTTGAGTCCCTGTGCAGTGTGTCTAGGGAAAGAGTTCTAAGGAGGGAAGACAGATGTGTGACTATGGCATATCCCCGGGCAAGTGGAAACTGGGCTTTGGTTCTGACCTGGCTCTTCGATTTGGATTCTCTCACATTTACAGAGTTCCAGTTCCAGACACCTTGTACACTAGGGAGGTTCGAGAGACAGGGAAGAATCAGACCAGGTCTTTCCTCTGAGGCCTGAGGGTGGCTGGATGGGTGTATAGTTCATGAGGTGTACTATATGGCAGCATGTGAAGTGCAGCCTTGAAAGCTTGCACTGAAGAGACATAGCACAGAGAAGGGATGGTTACTGCTGCCTTAATGGGCAACTGTGGGAAGCTTCCCAGACCGAGGGTGTCTGTGTGTAGTCATGAAGAATGCACAGGCATTTGCCAGGGCAAGGAAGGGGCGAGCTTTCTGGACACAACTGAGGGTAGACATGCCACTGAGTGAGTGCCGCTGATTTACACATGGGAACCACTGCCCTCCGGATGACTTTGCAGTCACCAACCTCTCCGTGTCAGGAGCTTCTACCACTGCCCAGTTCTGACAGGTATCAGACCCTCGGGAAGGACTGACATGTAGTCCTCATGTGAATGGATGACCCCGGATACAGTTACAGATATCAAAAAGCAACAGAACTTCTTGTCTCAAGGCAAGTTGGACAGAGGCAAAGAGAGCCTTGTAAAACAAACCCAATAAGACCTTTCTTTAGTCCTCATCTTTTCTCTGAATCTCTTCTTCCCCCTGCTTTGTGCTTTGACACTTATGTCTCTCCTTCCTAGTTCTCCCTCCCACTTCTCTTTTTCCAAAAATCCCCTCCTTTTCAGAAACAAAGTAAAAGCTCTCTGTATAATTTCCCTAACTAACAGGCACAGGCTTTTAACAAATTTCTAATGCACTGGCAGACAACTCCTTAAGGCTTGGGTCCCCAAGGACATTTCACTGAGGATAGAGACATCCGTAGTTACTGGGGCGCTGGATTTGATTGTTTTCATAAAACAATGCAAACGATGTGTATGTTTCACTCTCCAGTAGACAGTTACAGAGTTAATACCCCCACTGCCACCCTGGATGTTTAAGTGAAGTGACACATCGATGGGAAGTCTAATTATTCTGAATTAACAGCATCCCTGGAATACAGGGTCTCCATTAGCCATGAAGATAGAAGGTTCAGAGAGTGAGTCACAGTGGTAAACCTGGGGTGGAAGGGTGGTGGTGAACACTTTCATCTCTCAAAACCCCATTCAGGGGAACCAGCAGTTAGCGTAATGGCTATGTCGCTGGACTCCCACGTAGTCGACCGCGGTTCGCGTCTCGGACCCGGTGGCTTACAACTCACGCCGGGCGCGTGTGCGTGCGTGCCCAAGATCCCAAGAGGAGAATGGAGGAGAAGGGATTGCGGCGTGACCATCCCCCCTGGGGGGTGATTTCTCGCTTTCTGTCTCTATGTCTCTCTCTGTCTGTCTGGCGAGCGCACGCGCCCTATAGTGAAAAAAACCTCTCAAAAAAAAAAAAAAAAAAAAAAAAACCATTCAGGAGGCACAGTGGCTGAGACACTGGACTCCCACGTGGCCGACCATGGTTTGAGTTCTGGACCTGGGGGTTTTAAATTCATACCAGGTATGTGCATGTGCATGCCTAAAATCCTGAGAGGAAAATGGTGGAGAAGAGATTGGGTGTGGCCATCTCCCCCAACCCCAGGAGGAATTTCTTAGTTTCTGTCTCTTTGTTTATCTCTGTCTCTCTGGTGAGCTCACATACCTTATAGCAAAAAGTTCTGATAAGCAAACAAAAATGCCCTTTTTCAGATCTTCAAGCCAAGAACTCAAGCCCCTGTGGCTTCTCTAGCTACCTGGGTGTTCTCAATGCAGCCTCTTATCAGAGCTAACCAGAGTCGTTATTTGACATGCAGTTCCTTCAAAACACATCTATGTCGCTAATACAGAATGCACTAAAAAAATACCCTGTTTTCCATTGAAAGCCCCTAAATTAGGGCCAGTGGGTGGCGCAGTGGTTAAGACACTGGTCCCACATGGCCAACCACAGTTGGAATCTTGAACCCTGAAGCTTGAAAACCACATTGGGATGTGTATCTCTACCCTTGCTAGAATCGTGATTAAACCTCCCTAACTAGCCTAAGGAACCTGAAAGTGTTTTAGAAACCTGAAAACATTACACAAGGTCATTTCCCCCATTATATATTTCAATAGGAAAAGTAATGTTTAAAAACTCCTTATATAATTGTCAATAGTGAAACCATGATGTTATTTTCCAGTTTTCTTTAAGAATAGCAACCCAGAGTCACTGTGACACTGAATCTCAGAGCTTAATATCTAGGTATGAAGGTATCATCTGCTTTGACTACACAAAAATCAAAGGCAGTCAGTAATCCTAACACGCTATGTCTATTGAGTGCTTGCCATGTGCCAAGCACTCTTCAAAGTGGTTTGAATCAACTAGCTCATGTAACATTCACAACACCACCAGGATGTGGATACTCATATCAATTCCACCTTGCAGATAAAAATAAATGAAATGCCCAGACTTGGTAACTGATCAAATTGAACAGCTTAGATGCAAACTCTCCAATCTGAGTTTCCAACCCATGCAATTGACCACCCCTGTTACACAGCTTCCCTGGCTGTGGGCTTTTGGCATTAGGTAGCGCTGTAATGCTTACAGGCTCCGACAAGAATCAGCAAGGCACCTTCTGCTAAGTCAGTTTCTCTCTGTGTGCCTGAGTATCTCTGCTATGGTTTGAATGTGTTCCCTAAGTTCATGTGTTGGAACTTAGCAGCCATTGTAACAGTATTAAAAGGGTAGAAATTTAATCTACTATGGTATTAAGAGGTGAGGCTTCTGGGAGGTAATTAGGATTAAATAAAGTCATCAGGATGAGGCTCCTGTGACTTAATTCTGGTGGCTCTTTAGGACAAGGAGAGACCCCAGCAGCCACACAGACACACATTCAAGCTTGCTCTCTCACCATGTGATGACCTGCACCTCCTCAGGACTCTGCAGAGAACCCTCACCAGCAAGGATGCCTCTATCAGATGCAGCCTCCCAAACTTGGACCTCCAAACCAGTGAGCAAAATAGACCTCTATTCTTTATAAGTTACCGTGTCTGTGTATTCAGTTATCGCAACAGGAAAAGGAACTAAAAAAGTATCTTGTCCATAAACTGGGAATAATTCAACCTAACTCACAGGACAGCATTGAGATTCAGAGAGAGAGAATTGTATGATGTGCCTCCTTCAAATGCTTTTCCTTTACTCTCTCCTTCGAACAGCCTCTCTTGTCTGAGACTTGCCTGTCTTGCCTCTGGAAGACTTGAAGTCATGTTGTGGCTCACAGATGCTCCACTTGCCAGGATTCTCTGGCTGAGAATAACAACCTGCTCCCACTGAATGACTTAGCCACTCACTCCCCCAAATCAGAGTACTGCTGGGCCCTCTACCTTAAGGTGTAAGTGCGATGTGGGGAAGAATAAGCCACAGATGAGTAGAGGGTGGGCAGCTTCCTCTATCCAGGCAGCTAGGGAGTAGCTGTTATATGCAAACTCAGGCCTGGAGATCCTTTGGCTCCCAGGTGCCAAAGGAGGTCACAGGCTGTTCCAGAGTCCAAGAAAGATAGATGCATGTTAAAAGGACACCAGGTATATAAATGAAGATTTTCTGGCTCTGTTTAATTGCCCCCTCTTATCTTCTTGCCTCTCTCCTTTGTAATTTTTTTTTTTTTTTTTTGGAGAGGTTTTTGCTATAGGGCGCATGTGCTCGCCAGACAGACAGACAGAGGCAGAGAGATAGAAAATGAGAAATCACCCCCCAGAGGGGATGGCCATGCTGCAATCCCTTCTCCTCCATTCTCCTCTCGGGATCTTGGGCACACATGCACACGCGCCCCGTGTGAGTTTAAGCCACCGGGTCCGGGACGCGAACCGCGGATGACTACGTGGGAGTCCAACGACATAGCCATTACGCTAACTGCTGGTCCCTCCTTTGTAATTTTTTTAAAACTTTGTTACAAGGTGCATGCAACACCAGAGAGAGAGACTGAGATATATATAGAGAGAGAGATAGAGAGAGAGAGATAGGAGAGAGAGAGGTAGAGAGAGACGACAGATAGAGAGAGAGAAAGAGAGAAGAGAGAAAAGGTAAGAAGGCAACCCCCAAGGGGGATGTGGGATGGCCACACTACAATCCCTTCTCCATTCTCCTCTTGGGATTTTGGGCATGATGGTCCTGACATATTTTTCAAGTCACCGTGTCCAGGAATCGAACTGCACAGTCAGCCATGCGAGATCCAGCCTCTTTAACCACATCGCCAGCTGGCTCCTCCTTTGTGATTTATTCTTTCTGGCTCTGTTTGTTCTCTCTCTCTCTCTCTCTCTCTCTCTCTCTCTCTCTCTCTCTCTAATATCTTTCTCCCAGACGCATGCATGTGCTCATAGACACACACACACACACACACACACACACACACACACACACACAACACACACACAGAATCCTGTCTTCATCAAGATGCTTAAATGAGGCAGATTTAGAGCCTTTTAGGTCAGATGAGATTTCAGAGTCTCAGGAAGCTTTCTGGTCTGTACCATCATATACACTCACCATCTGCCCACCATGAGGCTTCAGGGACCCCCATTCAGACCCTGGAATTCCAGGATTGAAGGGGAACTTAGAGGGGTCTCTATCTAGCTGTTATTCAGTGACAAGTCAGGAGACTCTAAAACAACGCCTGGGAAATATAGTAGGCACTTTGGTATAGATTTGTTGAATGACTAATTAATGGATGTAAGTTCTTGAGTCCATTTTATGGGTGGGAAAACTGAGGTTCTAAGACAGCTAAGTCTCTTGCCTAGGATCACATATCAAGCTAATAACAGAGCCACAATCTTAAGTCATGTCCCCTGATGTCCACCTTATTTTCCCATCCTTGTAGGATCAGAATTGTCAAGAGCAGGCCTTTTTCTAAAGGCACTGACAATGCCCCTGTGAGCCTGCAGATTCTCCTGGGAGCAGCAGCCCTTCCATCCATTGTCAGGTTCTGACACTAAAGCAGAGACCCGCTTATCACAGCCCCAGCCTTGGAGGAACTGGTGCGAAGACTCCCTGGGGAGCTCAGTCCTCTGTGCAGGAGCCGTCTCAGCTGGCCACTGCACAGCACTGGCAGGTCCCTGGCTCACTGTGAAGCAGGCTCACTGCCAACTGTGAGATGAGCGGGCAGAACTGGGATGCCCGAGGTAGTCATACCCACAGTGAGAGGTGCCGGGAGCCCAGCAAGGGTACCACATCCAAGGGGTTCAAGAACATCACCCCTTCCCCTTTGGATCCTTGCCACAGAGGAATACAGGCAGAATGGAGCTATACTGCCTTGCATCTTCCTCACTAGTGAGGCAATATAGCACAGAGATAAACAGGTTGGAGTCTGGAGCCTGTCTGACTCGGTTCAAGTCCCACCTCTGTCACTCACTGATCTGTCATTGGATAGCTACTTGTGGTTTCTACATCTCAGTTTTTCTACTTGTACAATGGAGACATTAGTAATGCCTATATATGTGGATTTGATACTTTATATAAAGTTGTTTTAACACAACTTTACCAAGCAGAAAAGTCTACATTTTATAAATGTTAGCTATTGTTACCATCATGCCTAATGTGACACAGCAATCTTATTTGGTTGCACCAAACTTCCCAGGATCCCTATCAAGTCCAAGTCAACCTTAGAATTTCCCTTTTCCTGGCTGGTAAGAGAGGACACCTCTGGGACTAGCATTTAGTGCAATGGCTATGTTGCTGGACTCCCATGTAGTCAACCGTGGTTCGAGTCCCGGACCTGGTGGCTTAAACTCATGCCAGGAACATGTGCATGTCCAAGATCCCGAGAGGAGAATGGAGGAGAAGGGATGGCTGCATGGCCATCCCCCCAGGGGATTGATTTCTCACTTTCTGCCTCTCTTTCTGGTGAGCACACATGCCCTATAGCAAAAACCTGTCAAAAAAAAAAAAAAAAGATAAAAGAAAAAAGAAAAAGAAAAAACTTAAGAGGACACCTCTGAGAGTCATCAGATGGTGAAGAGTCTGTACAAAAAGGCTGGGGCTTTGCCATGTTGCACTCTGAAGAATGAGTCCCTTTTCTTTGCCTAGCTTGCTTGGGGCTCTCTCAGTCAGGCTTCAGGTATAAACATGCTAACATGGCCACTGAATATGACACTGGAGGGGTGTTAGCTGCTGCTTCCATGGGGGGCTTCCCTGTGAAAGGCCTGGGGTTGCAGAGTTTGCCTTATTGTTATAAAGCACCATGTGCAAATAGAAGTGCTCCAGAAGGCTGCTATGCTCCAACTGCATCTCCAGAGAAAAAGGGTTGAGGGTAGGGCCAGGGGAACTTAGTTAGTCACTGTGGGAGACAAATTAAGGCACATTTGTTTTATATAGGGCACCACTTAGAAAATTACTTCCTCTGACGACTCCTGGGAAAAAATTCCCTCCCTTTCAAAGGGTGACCATTTGCACCAAAAGAACCATTTATTCTGATACAATCGAAGTAATCAGTAAGAGTTGTGATCCTTTTTGGACGTGCTTTTTTACTAAATAGGAAGTGAGGCCCCATAATGGGATGTTTTATGCAGATCTCTAGTCGCACCTTCCACGTGACAGTCTGATACTCACCGAGTTTTCACCTTTATTTTAGTCCCACCTTTGCCTCTGCAGCACAGTGAAGCATTTAGCATAACAGAAAAACAATAATAATAAAGTCTGAATCCTACCCCTTTATAACGGTATGATTTCAGGAAGTTACTTGATAAAAATAACAAATTCATTCCAGTCAACTTCATAGGGCATTATAAAGAATACATGAGGTAGGCCAGCAGATGACAGAGCAGATATAACATTGGATTCGCTCATGGATGACCACGGTTCGATTCCTGGACATAGTGGCTTGAAAATCACACTGGGTGCATGTGAGTACATGCAAAAGATCCCTGGAGGAGAATGGAGAAGGGATTGCAGCATGGCCAGTCCCCATGGTGGCGGGAGGAGGGATGATTTCTCACTTCCCTTCCACTGTCTCTGTCTCTGTCTCTCTCTGGTGAGTATACATGCTCAAAGACAAAAATCTCTTAGAAAAGGGTGGGCAGTAGGTTGTGAAGTGGTTAACATGCTGGACTCCCACATGGCCAAACATGATTCGAGTCCCAACTGGTGACTTGAAACTCATGCCAGGTGTGTGTGCGTGCATGCCCAAATCCCAAAAAAAGATTGGAGGAGAAGGGACTGCAGTGTACCCCTCCCCCTTGGGGAATGATTTCCTGCTTTCTGTCTCTCTGATAATGCACATGTCCTGTAGCAAAAATCTCTCTCTTAAAAAAAAAAAAAAAAAAAAAAAAAAAAAAAAAAAAAAAAAAAAAGAATACAAGAAGTGTCTGAGTTTACTCTCTGTTCACAGGCTCCATTTTTCACATCAGGAAACTGAGGCTCAGTTGTTCAGGTGTGAAGAAAGTAATACCAAGGCCCATAAGACATTTAGTGGCCCAATTCCCAACAGATCATTTCTCTACTATGTCATGGGTGAGAGTCTTAACACTTGAATTGAGGGACCAGCAGTTAGCGTAATGGTTATGTCGCTGGACTCCCATGTAGTTGACTGCGGTTCACATCCCAGCGGTGGCTTAAAACTCACACCGGGCGCATGTGCGTGCGTGCCCAAGATCCCGAGAGAGGAATGGAGGAGAAGGGATTGCAAAGGGATTGCAGTGTGGCTACCCCCCTGGGGGGTGATTTCTCGCTTTCTGTCTCTCTGTCTCTCTTTGTCTGTCTGGCGAGCACATGTGCCCTATGGGGGGGAAAAAAAAAAAGAAAAAAAACCTCTCCAAAAAAAAAAAAAAAAACCCACTGGAATTGACTCACCAAAAGTCAATTCAAGTAGTTGTTTTAAATAAACCTTATGGTCCTTTTGCCTTATCAGAAAGTGCAGATGATATCTACTTCTCAGGACAGCTGGGAGTGCCAGATTAAGCAACCAAATGAACTTTCTTTGTCGGCCATTCAGAGATGTATGGATTTTAGAGAATATCAGCGATGTTACTGTGGCTTTACCACTGAGGACACTGAGGCTTAGCAGCTGTAAGGACCACGAAGCTTGCTGGAATGCAGATTCCAAGAGGCACACTGATTGGATACAGATAGGAACCTGGTAGGCACCTAGGAATATGCATTTTCATCACTTCTACCTGGAGTGACTTTATGCGATACTCAAGTTGGAAAATGATCAAATATGACTGCCTTAAATGATTTTCAGAGGAAAAGATGAAAAGAGCTAAGCACAGAACAAGTCCTTTCCAAATAGGATATTTGCTTTTTAGAATCCTACTAAGGAGTAAGGATTACTAAGCCCTCACAACAATGAACTGGTTCAGAGAGGTTAAGTAACTTGCCCAAGGTCACAGAAGTTAGAAGTGGTAACTCTGGGCTTTGCAGGTTGTTCTGACTTCGAAGCCCACGTTGACTCTATAACCTCACTTTCCTCTCTTTAAGGACCAAAACCACCATTTTCTGCCCCCTTTTAAGGCACTGAAGCATTTCCCTAGACTCTGGACAGCTCTGTCAGCCATACTAATTGGCCTTCTCTGATTTCCTCACCTACAGTCTAACCAACAGGTCGGACAGTTCCTCCCTCAGCCCAAGCTCCTTTTAACTGCCACCCACACCTCATCATGCAGTACAGCTAATCAGAAGAGCTGCATCCCATCTCCTCTTTGCATCCTAGCCTGGGAAAAACACAATGGCAGGAGCAAAGAAAGCCTTAGAATTATAGCACAAACTGCAGGGGCAGCGTGGGGGACAGGCAGCATGGTATTCAGCTCATTGCTTGTTCATGCTCGTTCTAGATGAAGAGATTCACGTCCCCTCCACTAGTCTGTCAAGCAAGGACACACAGTGTGCTCCATCAGTCTCTTTCACATAATGTTGTCCAACACAGACCCAAACCAAAGTTCGAACCCACATGGTAAGAGAGATACAGTAGGGCCAGCTCTGTGGCATGGTAGCCAACACAGCCAGATCCCACATAGCTGACCCCGTGGTTCAAGCTCTGAACCCACCAGCTTGAGAAACACACCAGAAACACACACATGTGCGTGCATGCCCAAAATCATGAAATAAGGGAGAGATGGAGGAGAAGATATTGTGGTGTGACCATTCTCCATGGGAAGTATTGTCTCCTCTCCCCTTCTCTCTATCTCTAGTGAGCATATATGCCTTCTAGCGAGAGAGAGAAAGAAAAAGAGAGAGAAAGAGAGAGAGAGAGAGAGAGAACTACTTCAATCCATGAGGCAATGACCTACCAGGGAATTAGACAAAAATTATGCAGTGCAATACGTCAGTGACGGGTAAACAGCGGGTGTTCAATGAATGTCTGTGGACTAAGTAAAAATCAGGGAGACCTGGAGAATGATATGCAGTGACATGCCTAGATTGGTACCAGGTTGAGAGCAAACACCCCACAGTATTTTTTTTTTTTTTTTGCTTCCAGGAAAACCACAAGCCTCTCTGATTGCAAAAATCAACTTTAACTCACAGGGCCCCTCTCTGGCCTGCCTAGCCCTCTAAACAACACAGATCCAGAACCTTTCAGACCATCATCCAAAGCTGTATGTTCTGCTCCTGCAGTTTTCTGCTTAACAATGAGATAATCTCATGAGTGGATTCAGGCTAAGGTATAAATGACTGCTGGTAAATAATTCAGAGGATGGAATCAAGTCATAGATCACATCTGATTTTATTCATTGTCATGAGTCTTCAGTTCTAAGAGGAAAATGGTCAGGACTGAGGCAGGATTAGGGGATAATTAAGACAGGAGTTGGTGGGGGAAAGTCAGCGACTAATCCTTTTATTTTTTGAAATTTTTGCTATAGAATGTGTGTACTCGCCAGAGAGAAAGAGAGAGAGAGAGAGAGCAAGAGAGAGAAAGTAAAAAATCAGCCCTCAGGATGGTCACACTATAATCCTTTCTCTTTCAGTCTCCTTTTGGGGTCTTGGGCACTCATAGGGCGATTTTCAAGCTTTTAGGTCTGGGACTTGAACTGCACAGCTGGCCATGTGGGATCCAGCAGCCTTAACCTCCATGCCATCTGCTGGCTCCTACTAATCTTAAATCTAAGAGGTAATCGCCTTCTCTGCCATACCAAGTTCTGGTGTTCTAGAACAGGGTTTGCCCTGGGAGCTGCCCTGTGCACTGTGGGATACAGAGTAGCATTTCTGGCTTCTACCCACTCAATGCAAGTAACAATCCCCCTCCGCCAGGTGTAACAACCAACAATGTCTTCAAGTATGGTCAAATGTCTGCTAAGGGAGAGAATTTCCTCCTGTTGAGAAATACCGCTCTGGAGTGGAAATGATAAACATTTATTAATCCTTCAATACACAGCTAATCTTACAGGTTCTTGAGTAAGCCATGGCATCTCTCTTCACTCCAGCCTGCACAGCTATCTGTAGCCTTTGTCTGGAATTTTCTCTTTCCCTGCCTCCTTCCCACCTCACCATCCGACAAGCCTTTAGTACTCTGCAACTCAGGGATCATTTCCTCTGTGAAGCCTCTCTTCCACAAGAAAGATCCCTTCTTTGTTTGATGGCAAGATGCATTCCCGCTACCACACTGTGGTTATCTCTCTGTGCCCTTAACTAAACCTTGGGCTCTGAGAGCAAGGCCTCTGCTTTATTCACTTTTGAATTCTGCCCATTGCCTTAGCACTGAGTAAACAAATGCATGAGCAGAACGCTAACAGTTAATGACTGACTATGCATTAGCCCAAGGTGTAGCTTATCTCGGTAGGTCTCATGTCAATATTGCATCATAGGCTATTATTACCCTGTGTTTGCAGAGAGTAGTGGTTCCCAGAGAGCAGAGCTAACTTATCCAAGGTCACACAGGCAGCAAAGGACGCAGCTGGGCATAGAAAGTTTGTGTGGCTCCCCCACTACCTGTCTGACCTTGTGTCTTCCCTCTAGCACCCTCCCTCATCTGTCTTGCTTCCTACAGTAGCTGCAGAGGCCTCTGCCTTTAGCCCTTAAGCCTTGGGATGAAACTTGATGCTTTTTCCTCAGGAGGCCCCAGGATCCTGCAGCCTCTGGCAGTGCAGCAGCAGGCAGGTGAGTGAGAGTGCTAGCAACGTGTGTGCCCTGAGCCCCTACCACAGGCACAAGTGGGGCTTCTGCCAAACAGCCAGAAACCCAGAGTGACAAGATGGTTCTCCTCACAGCAACACAGACCAAAGCAGAGGACTGTGGGCATTTCTAACACGCTCCTGTCTCTTGTGGCATTATTACATTCCTTCAGCCTTCCTAGTAATGGGGACCTTCAGGGGCTGGAATGAGACAACGATTTTTTTTTTCTTCTACTCCCCTTGAGTCAAGTCCAAAATTTAATAAAGCTTAAAAAAAATGCTAAGGTATTCCAATTCCTTCTCTCTGCAGATATCTTTTTTTTTTTTCCTCTTTCTTTTTTTTTTTTTTAATTTAGTTTTTGCCATAATGTTAGATTGACAGTCCTGGGAGCTAAAGTATCCACTGCCATAACAGGTCTTGTGCAGAGATAGAATGACTCATTCTTACACACACACACACACACACACACCTTGAAAAGAACAATTTCTTTTGGAAAAAAAAAAAAAAAAAAACAGAAAATCAGCTGCATTAAACTGATCGAGGGAGAATGTGCAACCTCAACTCTATCAGATGCCTCATTTTTTATTTTTTTTTTGGAGAGGTTTTTGCTATAGGGCGCGTGCGCTCGCCAGACAGACAGAGAGAGACAGAGAGACGGAAAGTGAGAAATCACCCCCCCAGGGGGGATGGCCACGCCGCAATCCCTTCTCCTCCATTCTCCTCTCGGGATCTTGGGCACGCACGCACACGCGCCTGGCGTGCGTTTAAGCCACCGGGTCCGGGACTCGAACCACGGTCGACTACATGGGAGTCCAGCGACATAGCCATTACGCTGTTGGTCCCCAGATGCCTCATTTTCAAATGGAAATGGCACTCCAAGCAATTGATCAGACTTCCCCTGTCCACAGCTGCCACCATTTGATCCCACCTGTTTTACTCACACGTCTGAAATCCACCTCTTGGCTCTGGCCCTTCCCAGATCATAGAACATAGATCTTCGCTTCCAAATTGGTTTATGGCTTTGCCAACTTTAGGTCTACCCAATGTCTCCAAGGACAGGCTCCACTCCAGCCCCTACCCTACATAACATCATCCTATTTCCTGCTCCCACCCCAAATCATCAGCCTTGGATTCACGCAAAGAGTTGGGAGGTAGGGCATGGAAAAGAATTCAATGATCGCAAAGAAATTTTCCAGATTAGATGTCGACAACCCTTTCAGTATGAAATACGTCTAGGATTGGCTCTCTTTCTAATATTAATAATTCCCTCACATAGAATATGTTGCAAACATTTGAATTATTTTTTTTCATCAAGCATATTTTTGCTTTTCATCCTTGTTGTAGCTAGGTAGTCATTATGACACACATACTCTGCAGATGTAGAAATAAAGACTCAGTGAAACTAAGTTGAATCTACATCTATTTAACTCTGTTCATTTAATCAACAAATAGTTACTGAGTGTCTAACCAACAGCTGAATATCATGCTAGACTTAGAACACAAAGAAAAACATAACTGATGTGTCTATGTGTCCTTCTAACTGGGAAGAAAGTTGTAGAAATCAGCCCTTATAGTACATGATAGCATGTGGACATAGTTTGGTGGAGTAATGGCAGGATGGCTATGGGAGCCAAAGGACACCCAACCCAGCCATGGTTCACAAGCTCATGGGAGGACATTAGAAGCTATAGGATGGATAGAATTTTTCAGGGGAAGAGAAAGGACAAAACTGTTTCAGCAAAAGGGAATAGATGGGAATGTCCAGGAAACAACAGATCCAAATATGGAGCCTCTAAAAAACTAGAAAAATGTTAGGCATGGCAGGTACATAGATTTGAGGAGGTAGGGACAGGCCATTGCACGTGATGAGGCTGGGGCATTGGGCAGACTGAATCATGCCAGTCTTTGCAGGCTGTGCTTAAGATATGGAATTTATGCAGATATCCAAGAGGAGCTGCTACAGAGATGTATGCAATTTACTTATGTTATTTTTTAAAGAGGTTTTTGCCATAGGGTGCATGCGCTTGCCAGGGAGACAGAGACAGAGACAGAGATAAGGAAAGTGAGAAATCACCCCTCACTGGGTGGGAGAGAGGATAGCCATACCACAATCCTGTCTCCATTCTCTCCTAGGATCTTGGGCACACACACACAAGTCTGGTGTGATTTTCAAGTCCCCAGGTCCAGGACTCAAACTACAGCCAGCTACGTGGGAACTGGTGGCCCTGAGATTTATGTAATTTAAGAAGAGGCAAAGGCTGGCCCTGTGGCTGGCTTGATGGTTAAGGGAGCTGGATCCCATATGGCTGCCCATGTGGCTCAAAGCCCCACCCCCACAACTCGGAAACCATGCTAGATGCGTGAGTGTGTGTGTGTGTGTTCAAAATCCCAGCAGGATAGAGAGATAGAGAAGAAGAGATTATGATTTGACCACACTATACTGGGAGATTCTTTGCACTCTCTCTCTCTCTCTCTCTCTCTCTCTCTCTCTCTCGTACACATGCACCCTCTGGCAATTAAAAAAGAAGAGACAAAACACCTAGGCTAGCTATTTACCTCCAAAAGGAAAAGACAGATCTGAAGGCAGTTGGAGTAAAAGTGGTTCTGGAGGGAAAATTAATGAGGCAATAGGACTTGGCCTGGGCCCCTAAAGCTTGAGATTCTGCAAGGCAGGGATTCAGGAATTCTGAGGAACAATGGGTCTAGGGTAGCGTGTGTTGTTCCAGGAACACTGGACTTGAGAGGACAGGAGTTAGATGCCGCTGGAGCAGCTGTCTGGCACGAGACTGTGGTATCATCCATGTAACTTATTTATTAATAAAACAGGCAGACAAGAGACGCCATCTGAAATGTAGACTTTTGGCTCTGAGCCTTGAGGGGGAGGCTGATGACAGGCCAGACTCCAGCTCATCCAGCACGGCTTGGCCTGCCCTTCCAGACGGCACTAGTCTGTTCCAGATTATCCAACAGGGGCATCTGGGCCAGAGCACAAGGGCTCACCTCTCACCTCTGGACTGTGACCAGAAGCAGACAGCACTGACTCCTCCCACCTCCTGTGTCGCCACAAGCTCTCCAGGGTCCTCTCCTGTTCCCATTAGAGCAGACAATCTAGCCCAATGGAGTCTGAGCTGTGCAGGCCCAGGACGATCATGTGACAAAGGAGCCGGACATGGCAGGCCTGGAACCCCACTCTCCTTCCTGGAGTCAGAGTCTGCTTTCCTCCTCTTCTCTTCCCACCAGACTTCCTAATGATAAAGAGTGTCTCATCAATTCCCCTACTAATTACCTGCTGCATGTTCTCATGGAGACCGATAAGAAGTAATTAGGATGGACATAGAGGGATTACAGGAGGGGAAAAATGTTCTGTTGTCAAGATAATGCTGCTTCCCCCAACCCACTCCCCGACAAATGACAGAGCAAGATTTGAGGACTGTTACGGGGGAGAGGCCAGAGAAGGAGTGAAGCAAATGGAGGTGGAAGAAGATTGGGAGATACACATTTGAGCCCTGAAGGGACCCTTAAGGGTCGTCTAATTCAGGAGTCCCAAAGTCAAAGCTTTCAGGCCCCAGGCAGGTGATATAGATGAGAAAGCAGAATGAATGAAGGCAAAGCAGCCCATGCCTGGTAAGGAAAGGCAACTGAGGCCAGCCTTCGGGAGTGCCATGGAGAGGGGTGGGGCCCACACACAGCCCCACAGCACAGTTGCCATGCAGGAAGGAAGCCCTGTTTTGGCAGCTCTTCTAATTTTTCAAGAGAAGCTGAAAATCCAGCTGTTGTGTGAAATTTCTTCTTTTTTTCTTTCTTATTTTGGAAACCGATCTGCTATTTTTTTTTAAAGCAAAATACATTACGAGCCAAATAAAATGATATCTGCATGCCAGATGTGGCCTGTGGGCAGCCCGTTTGAGATGTCTAATTTTAGTTTGATGCTTCTTTATAGACATGGAAATGAAATGGGTATTCAGAGATAAAGAGAGACTTGCCCAAGGTCCCAGAGCAGGTTAATGGTGGAGCCAGGACTCAAACAAGCTTTTGCTCCCCATTCTCTCACCTTCGTAATACTGAAAACTGGAGGCTCACCACAGATTATAGGAATAAAACAGGCATGTAAATTAATACCAATGAGTGCAAGTAGAGATAGCAAATTGCCCAGAGAGAAATCTGCAGTAAAAAGTGAAAAAAAAAAAAAAAAAAAAAAAAAAAAGCTTTTAGTGGCCGCTATGGGGGGAGGGAAAAGAGAAGAAAAAAATGCTTAACAAGAAAGAACCAAACCATGTACTGCATTGGTATAAGAACCTCGAGCATCCATCTCTGCAGTAGGGGATTGTGATGCAAGATCTGGGTACAGTTACAGCCCTTCAAAAAGCTAGTGGGGGAGGCAGACCCATAAATCAATATTAGTGATAAAGGGCTCCAGGCGCCAACACAGAGTATCTTCAGGAAACTGGGGTGGGCCAAGGAATAGGGGTGATGAATCTACGTGGAAGTGACAGTGATAGACAAGTCAGTAGAAGAGGCAGTAGATACAAGTTACACCCTCAAGAATATTGAGGACTGAGACATTTAAAACCATCCTATTTACTTCCTTATCAGTCTCCATGAGGACATACAACAGGACAAGGAGGGGACGGATTCCAGACAAGTGGGAACAGGTAGGCAGTGGTTCTGGGATAAAAATGCTTAGGAGTGCATGGAGTGGGAATGTCGAGATTATATTAGATAGCATTTATATCCAAGATGTAGATGTGGGAGCCAGGGTTGAAGAAGGAAGTTGAGCTCTCACCTGAGAAGGCTGGATGTGCCGAGCAGAGTATATATATGTTAGTTAGGAAACAGGCAGCCACGGAAAGTTTGTGAGCAAGAAAGAGAGATGGTGACACAATTAGTGGTGTGCCGAGGTAAGATTCACCACTTGTGAATTCATTGTGTGGCAGTATATACACACAATGAATTGGGGCAATAAAAAAAAATAAACAAGCAAACAAACAAAAACTGAGAGGGGCCAGGTGGTGGAAAAACAGTAATGTAACTGGATCCAGATGGGGAAGTTCCTAGATTTGCAGCCTGAGACCTTCCTGAGCACGCTATGCACCCATACATGTCTGTGATGCAGGACAGCTGAGAATGCAGGGGGATCACAATGTGAGGGCCCTATAAAGGGTACCTGTCTCTGTTCCTCTCACTTTCTCTCTCCTATCGAAGAAATAAATGAATGACTTAAAAAGAAAAGAAGAAAAAAATCTTTTTTTTGAGAGGTTTTTCACTATAGGACGCGTGTGCTCGCCAGAAAGACAGAGAGAGACAGAGAGATAGAAAGCGAGAAATCACCCCCCAGGGGGGATGGCCACGCCGCAATCCCTTCTCCTCCATTCTCCTCTTGGGGTCTTGGGCATGCATGCACACGTGCCCGGCCTGGGTTTAAGCCACCGGGTCGGGGACTCGAACCGCAGTTGACTATATGAGAGCCAGCAACATAGCCATTACACTAACTGCTGGTCCCCCCAAAAAAAATCTTGATGTAAAAGATTCTTGGCAGCTTGCTAAGATCCCACTCATCCTGTTCAGCAAATACTTATTGAACAAGTATCGTGTACCAGGAATTATACTAGAAGGTGGAGAACAGGGGATGAATCAAAGCAATCATTCCACACATTTTGGGTGCGCCTAGTATGTTCCAAGCAGTCTTTGAAGACAGAGTTTCCACCTCAATCCTTTCAGAATCAAGAACCGAATTTGCCAAACAGTAAGTGCTCAGTAACTGTGTACCAATCAAAAAGAATAGCTGAATGACTGAGCTAGGTCCTGAAGGTCATATATGAAACTGAAATCATGATCAGATGTGACAGGTTGAGATGGAAGGAGACAGGATGGAAAATGAGTACTCTGAGGCTGGAAAGATAGAATTCCAAGAAGAGGAAAGGGAGGGAAGCCAAATTTGAAAACCTCTGGGACTACTCAGTTGCTGAGCTGAACAACTTCCAACCTCCAGAAGCAGCTCTGCAGAGACCTGTGTCTTGAAAGCCCTCCGGCTAACTGTCCTTGCTATTTCCCACCACTTTCATTACTGTGATTACTAAGGTCATTGGTGTTTTCTGGATACCTTACGGGCATGGAAAAGCACTTTCTTGATGACTTTTAATTAATCCCCTACCACCCCTGTGTGTGGCAGGGACTACTGAGTGGTCTTATTTTTCATCCCAGGGAAATGGACTCAGAAAGGGGCTGAACGCTGACAGGGTCAGCCAGGCTGAGGCTGATGCAGGACTAGAACATGGGTCATGTCTTCAGCCATTCATCACCTGTCTCATGGGTGACCCAGCCTAAGAGACACACAGTGAATGGGCTAAGCAATGGTTATTGTAAGAAGTGACGGCCAATCTATTACTGAGTGAGTGATGAAGAGCAGTCTCCTGGAGAGGAAGAATGTGGATGCCCTGTGGAGGTTGAAAGGGAAAGGATGGGAAATTGAAGTCTCGGATGGTACCCTAAGGAGACTGGACTTTATAGGAGAGGCCTAATCTTCTACCAGTACTCTGAGAAGAGGAGGAGAACTTCCTGCAATAGAGGCAGAGGAGAGTGACCTCCATTCAGAAGGTCACGGGAAGCAGACTTCCACCTGAAGGATCACAGAGGGATAAGCATCCCCTACAGGTCAGGGAAGACTTCTAGGAAGTGGTGATGTCTGAGCTAATTGCCCTTACAGAACTACAAATCAGAGAAATGGAGAAAGAGAGGGGGGAAAAGAAGACATGTTAAGATGTTGTCACCACCACCTTCTTCAGGCTACACATTTCTTTTTTTTTTCCCTCAGAGAGATTTTTGCAATAGGGTGCCTGTGCTTGCCAGGAGACAGAGAAACAGAAAGCGAGAAATCAACCTTCAGTGGGGATGGCCACACTGCAGTCCGTTCTCCTCCATTCTCCTCTTGGGATCTTGAGCACACACGCACACACACCCTGGCATGAGTTTCAAGCTGTGGGGTCCAGGAATCGCAGCATAGTTGGCCATGGGGGAGTCCACTGACATAACCATTATCCCATCTGCTGTTCCCCAGGCTATGCATTTGATTTGCCAACTCACTGCATTCTTCTTTGGCCTCCTCTTTTTTTTTTTTCATTTTAATTTTTTATCATATACATTTGCTAGCTTTGCAGATCTTTGAAACAGGATTTAAAAATCAAAAACAAATATAAGCATGTGGGGCCAGCTGGTGGCACGGTGGGTAAGAACTGGACTCCCCCACGGCCATCGGTGGTGCAATTCCTGGACCCCGCAGCTTGAAACTCATGTCAGATGCGTGTGTATGTGTATCCAAAATCCCAGGAGGAGAACAGAAGGGATTGTGATGTGTGATGTGTCCATTTTCCCTGGAGGGGTGATTGCTCACTTTCCCTTTCTGTCTCTCTGGTGAGCACACACATCCTATGGCAAAAATAAATTAAAAAAAAAGGTATGTGATAGATACTGCATATGGTCTCTTACCCAATCTCCTTTTCCCATGTAGTGATCAAGTCTTGGCCAACAATATATGACTGAAGGGAGTGTACATCCTCTTTCAAACACTGGTATGAGAAAGTCTAAGAAACCCGTGTCACAGTTGGCAAGAAGAGGAACAGGTGGAGGAAAGAGATGTTCCCTCCCTTAAAAGATGTGATCAAGTTCATTTTTTTCCGCATGCATTCTGGTCCCTGTCACTGGTGAGTATGGATGAACTAGGACTAGATTTTATGGGGAAGGACAGAGAGGAGAATCAGCAGGAAAGAGGAAAATCCATTGTTTTTAATCAAGTAAATGAGCAAGGTGGGGGGGACATGGAGGGAAGGTGAGAAGAGGGGCCATATGGAAGTCCTTCTTCAAGATCACTTGGCAAGAGGTTCTACTTCTCAGGGCTCCATATAAATCGGTCAAGCTCCGTTGCTGCTGGGGTCATAAATGCAGGGCCCAGACAAGCCAGGAGACTATAATGATAATAGCTACCATTTATTGTTTACTGTGTTCCAGAAATTGGACTCGACGCTAAAATCATAATGGCTACGACTGCCATTTCTAAGCAGGCGGTGTTCTAGAACCTCGTGCTTGGTCCTTCTCATGCACCGTCTCTTTCAGTTCTCATACTGTCCTATGAAGTGTGAACTGCTGTCATCTTACTTCACAGTGAAGAAAACAGGACTCAGAGGGATTGAGTAGTTGAGGCAAGGTCACCAGTCACTGGCAGAGTATGGACTGAAGCCTAGGTCTTTGTGATTCCACAGCTTGTTCTTAATCACTACAAATTCATTGACTTCATTGACGATGGGCTTCTCTGCACCTCTGCACCCATAGCTTCTCCTTTACCAAGAGAGTGAACAGATGTGGTCAGAGTGCCTGGAGGAGAGACTAGTCAGATCAGTCTGGTTTCTCTTCTTCTACCTTCCCACCAGGTTGTTCCAAGCCATTCAAACAGAGTGAATGCTTCTGAAGCCTGCTCATTTTATACTCTTTAGGAAATTGAGGCGACATAGTAAGAAGTGAGCCCACCTGGGACATAGTAAAAGAGATCTTAGATAAATGTTGAGGATGGATGGAAAATCAGATTAGTTTTTACCCTGAACTGCTCTTCAAAGCCCCTCCTGGTTGGTTACTGGTAGACTTTGAGCATTGATTATTGATCCCTATCCAGAGAACAAAAACAAAGAATGGAAAGCATGAAGCACGAAAGGAACCAATGGCTCTCAGCCCCCAGCTTGATTTCAAATTTTTACTTGACCATTGATGTGAGACTTTGCCTCTTAGGTAATATTTCCCCTCCCCTCTCCTCACCACCTACTCCCTTTCCTGTGTCAGCCTCTATGAATATAAGTGGGGAGAGAGAATTAGCAAAGGCAGCTCATCCTCTCTCTTCTTTAGAATACCCAGTCTTCCTCTTGCAACAGTAATAGAATCATCTATGTTTACTGGGCATTTTCCATCTATCCTTAGAAGTAGTTGTGACTACAAAACTGAGTCCTACCTAATGGGATATAGATGGGAATTATTAGTTCATTAACTTCATAAACTTTATTGATTAACTTTATTTCATAAGTGGAAATGAAGGGGGCATGCAATTCTGAATTTTTCTCTTTTACATGGCTAGAATATGGACATAATGAATAGAACTGGGACAGCCATATTGGTCATTTACAACAAAGTGACAAGATAGAAGAACCTGGGTCCTTTACACAATATCCTAGAGCATGAACAGCTGAAAGAGAAACATCTGTCTTGGGTATGCCACCGGAATGTTGGGTTTTCTGTCACTCATAGCTGAATCAATACTAATACAGGGAGATGGAATTAGATGGAGGAGACAGTAAGTATCGTGATTGCAAGAGTCACAATTCCCATGTCTTGTGTTTGCTTCCAAACAGTGTGGTTTAATAGAAAGAAGGGCATTGGTGACACACAAGACTTCCAATAAGTTTCTACCACTGATTAGACAGCTTAAAATTACTGAAGCTTAGTGTTCTCATCCATTAAATGGAGCTCTGAGTCTTCAATGACATAAGCTATGCTCTTATAAGGAAGGGATATGTCTGTCTTGTTTACTGACTTAACCAACCACTAATGCTAGGAAAAAGTAATTGATACATAGTAAGCAAATGTCAGATAAAGAACTGATGATTAGTCAGTAGTATGCACCAAACATTTGACCTATTGTGGGTGCTCCTGGAATGCTATTAATTACCAACACAATCTTGACAAGTATTCTCCACTTGAATTTTTTGCTCCAGTGGAAGCTATTAATGATTAAACTGAAAGTCCATCAAAGATGTAAGAAAACAAACAAATTAAAAAAAAAAAAAAAAAAAAAAACCAGTAACTAAGTGTGCGAGTTAGAGTATTGGGTTCTACCGCAAAAATACTTCAGGAGAGAGTCTTTCCTCCCTTTCAAAATTGCAAAGTAGAAAGATAATTACCTTCCTTTCTATACAACCTTCTTATTTCCTCTCTTTTCAACAACCCTCCATTTCATGCCCCCATTTAGTTTTCATATATATTCTAAGTTGCTCTTTTTTATTCAGATTTCACCAGCCAGCATCCTCAGCTCCTGTTTAGAGGAATAGAAACCTGAATGATAGAAAATGTAAGGTTCCCATCAAGTCACCCAGACTTAGAAAATGCCCTGCCTCCCTATTCACATGGCCACCCGAGGGGCTGGCTCCCAGCCACTTGCTTATTAACTCACTGGCCTCTTTTGGCTTTGACCTGACAGTGTGAATGTTGAGTATGCCCCTCTCTGTTTAATCCTTTCAAAAATCACCTACGTTAAAAATGCCTCTTAGATGGAAAAAAGTAGATATGAACTTACATTTCTGTGCTAGCTCTGGATTTTCATAAAGTCTCCTTATGAGAAGTAGCATGGTGTGGTAGAGAGAACACAGGACATGGGAGAGATAACCAGTCTGCCATATACTGGACTCTGGTTGTTAGGGTCTCTTCTAGCAGGAAGACTTCCTGAATTCTAAAGAGTTCTCCTGGGATAACACAGAAAGCTTAAAAGTGGAATTATGTATTAAGTAGTCATCATTTGTTAAGTAAAAAAAGAAAAGAAAATATAAGGTCTATGGCTTGGGGGAAGGGGAATCTAGCTCCCTGCCACTGAGAAACTCTGGACTTATCAGGAAAGGGAAGAAAAAGAGGAAAGAAATGAACTTGTTTGTTTGTTTTAAAACTTACTTTGTCTCATAATTACAGTAAATAGCTTTTTAGTAGATATCTACCCTTTCAGACTCAATGCTACACATGTCACCGTCCTTCATCTGAAAACCTTCACGACAGGCTTACAGACCAGCCTGTTAACAAGAGGAAGTGGAGGCTTAGGGGGCTTAAACCACTCGGCTGAAGCAAGAACTTGTTATTATAAAACACTTGTTATTGTAAACAAGTGTTTTATAGTAACACTATTCACAATAGTCCAAAGGCAGAAAGCACCGAAATGTCCATCAACTTATGAACATTCAGCAAAACGTGGCATACGTCTACAATGGGATAGTAGTTGGTCTTAAGGAGCAATGGAGTACTGGGACCAGGCAGTGGCACAAAGGTAATGCCACTGAATGCACACGAAGAAGACCTGGGTTTGCATCATGGTCCCTCCTGGCCTCCTTGTGCCTGCCTGACACACAGTCATGGTGTGCCCATGATCCAAGCTGGCCGAGACTGGGTATGGACTGCAGAGAGAAGACTCTGTTTGGGGTTCTTCTCTTTCTCTCTCTCAGAGTTAAAAAAAATAATAAAAGAAGCATGATACATATTTCAACATGGATAAACCTTGAAAATATAATCCCCAATGAAAAAAGCCAGTCACAAAACACTACATGTTATATATGAAATGTCTGAAAAGCAGATCAGTGGTTGCTTCAGGCTGGAGGTAAGGATAAGGGTTTGAGGAGGTGATAAGTGATGAGTGGAGGGTTTTTTTTTTCTTTTTTTCCTTTTTTTGGGGGACGTGGATGTGGGAGATTTTCTTTTTTTAGACAGTCTTGCTATGTCTTAATCCTCCTGCTTCAACCACCTGAGTAGCTAGGACTACAACCATTTGTAGTCAAGCTTTTTAGGGTGTTTTGGGACTCAAACCCAGGTCTCTCATGTATCCTCAGCCTGCCAAGCAGCCGCCTCTAGTACACACTGCCAGAGCTGGACTAAGTTAAGGTTTCTTTTCAAGATGATGAAAATGCTCTAATATTGAGTGGTGATGATTGCACATACCTGTGAATATTCTGAAATCCACGGAATTATACCTTCTAAATGGATGAAAAGCATGTGAATAATAATAGCATGTGAACTCTATCTCAATCAAGCTGTTAAAAAGAAAAGGCTGATGTCTGAACTCATGTCTGGAAGGCTCCCACTCGCTTATTCCACCTTATCACCTGGTCCTTGGCATAAGCCACCTTGCTGAATTCTCAGGATGGTTCTGTGAGGTGTGCATGACTGTTCTCATTTCATAAATAAGGAAATTGAGGGCCAAGGAGGAAATCTAATGTGTTCTCTTGCCAAAGGAAACTTTAATGTGCAGAGAAGAAAACTGATTTTTCTCAACATCTCCAAATATGAGGAACCCACCCAGGTTCATTATAAACAGAGAATGTCAGACTGGTAACAGACTCTAAAATAGTCTAATGCTTTTCAAATTGCTCCCCAAATGCCATAACCTAATGATGCCCATGAAGGTGCCCTGGAATCCTGGAAAGGAGATTAGAGAGGTTCATTTAGAGCAGGGTTTCTTCTTCTTTTTTTATTGACAAATAATACCTGCATATGCTTGAGAGGTACAATATAATATTATGATACAAGAATTCATTATGGAATAATTCAATCAAGCTAATTAACATACCCATCACCTCATAGGCTTATCCCATTTTTGTGTGATAAGAACGTTTAAAATCTATTCTTTTAGCAATTTTAAAATATACAATACATTGCTGCTAACTACAGTTACCTGGCTTTGCAACACATCACTAGAACTGACTCCTCCTGTCTAACTGAAACTCTGGATCCTCTGACTGGGCTGAAATCTCCCCTTCTCCCATGTACTTTATCTCCACTTCATAGGTTCTGTAACTCTGCTCTCTACTTCTTAAGCACTTTTTTTTTTTTTTAAGTTTGTTAGAGGGCAATTACTCTCCCCAGAAAGAAAAGCAGAGGGAGAAAATACCTGCCAGAGATGTCATACCACTATCCCTTCTCCATTTCTCTATTGTGTAGGGACTTGAGGTGTGCATGTACATACCCTCAGTGTGTTTTTCATTCCCAACAGAGCTAGGATTTGAACCAATATCAGCCATGTGGAATTTGGTTCCCTTAGCCACTAGGCTATACGGCTGGCCCAAATTTCAAATTCTATTTTGTATACTGGACTTCCACATAAGATTTCTTAGAAAAGACTGCCAAGAGAGCTTGAGGGCCACCGATCTAGTCTAACATGCCCATTTTAAACATAAGGTCACTGAGACAGGAAAGGAACAAGACCTCTTTAAGTCACATGTGAGTGGATGTCAGTGTTGAGCAAGGGGCCAGTATTCAGCCCCTCCCCATCCAGATTAATGGCTTGATGCAAGAGCAGTAGGCTGAAGAACTTGACTCTGTTCACTAGTTCATGTTCCACCCCAGAAGTCAGCAGACCCTGTTAGTAAAGGGTAAGATGGTAACTATCTTTAGCTTTGCATAGGGTCTCTATAGCAACTAACATGACCTATGTGGGAAAGTATCCAGAGACCATGCATGAAAAGGGCACCAGCCTGCCACACAGTGCAGTAGTTAAGGCCTGTACACTGAGAACCAGATCCCACATGTCTGACATGGTTCAAATCATGGTTTGTAACTTGAAAAACACACCAGGCACATGTGCATGCATGCACAAAATCTTGGCAAGAAGGAGAAATGGAGGAAAAAGGATTGGGATGTGACCATGACCCAGTGAGGAGTATTTCTCTCTCTCTCTGTCTCTCTCCCTGATGAGCACACACACAGTCTAGCAACAACAAAAAATTGGATGGGGGTGGAATGGATGACCATGTTCCAGTAAAAGAGGCAAGATTTGGTATCTGGGTTGCAGTTGTCTCTTGCTCCAAACAGATCCCTGCTGTGGGTTATCATCTCTGCAGAAAAGAAAGGGATAGGATATGATGGAGAAAGCAGTTACTCCTCAACTTCTTTGTTGGACAGTCTACTGGGATAGTGTAGAGTGGTGTGGAGTTGGGCTCTGAGACTTTGATTTGCGACATGGGGACAATGTTCAACCTCAGGGTCATTGTAAAGATTTTGTGAGGAGGATATATTAGGGCTTTCTTTGACAGTGGGGAGAATAATAATTATAAACAGCCAAGCCCAGTCACCAGCTTTATATTCCATGGTTCTGTCTCTCTCTGGATCCCTTTCCCCAGTTGGTTCTCTTTGCACTGGCCTCCTTGCTAAATTCCTTTTATGTGCCAAGCTTGTCCCAGTCCTGGTGACATTATATGTATTCCTTCCATTCCTTGGAATGCTTTTCTTCAGATCTTCTGGTGGCTTATTCTTCTTGTCTCCCAAGTTTCAGATCAACTATCAATTTCTGAGCTTTCCTAATGATGCTATCCAAAATAGCAAATCCTACCCAACAAACCTAGGAACTCTATTCCACCACCCCAATCTATTTTCTTCATAGCCCTATCGCTATCTTAAATTTCATCACTTACGTGTTTATTTGTGTGTTATTGTCAGCTTCAAAAGATCTTATCAGTGAGCCAGTCTGTGATGTGGTGATTAAGGCAGCTGGATCCCACATGATTGACTGTGTGGTTCAAGTCCCAGATCCAGTGGCTTGAAAAAACAGGCCAGGCACATATGTGTGCATGCCCAAAATCTCAAAAGGAGAGAGAAATGGATGAGAAGGAATTGCAGCATGATCATTCTCCTTATGGAGTGCTTTCTCTTTCTCTCTCTCTCTCTCTTTCTCTCTCTCCAAGTGTGTGTGCTCTATTGCAATTGTTTTCTTTACAGAAAAAAAAAAAGGAAAAACATCTTATTGGAGTGTTTTAGTTTCCTGGAATCCAGAATGATGCCTGAAACACAGTAGATGTTTATAAAATATTTTTTGAAAGAAATTAAGAAATCATGATCCCTCAAACTGTCACTATTTTCTAAATTACATTTTATTTTTCTAAATTATTTTAAGCTCCTTTATTTAAGAAGTACTAGACTTTAACACAATGCATGGCCTTTCCATGTTAGGAAGGTCATTCCTCAATTAGTTTCAGGTTTACCTAGAACATGGAAATTTTGTGTTTCAAGTTATTTGGCCCTGTAATGACATTGATTGCCAAGAGCTGGCACTGTATCCAAATTGTAGAAATGCCATTTTATTAATCTTCATATTAAATAAGACCTACAAGGATCCTTCATAATTTGCTAGTGGGGAAATTGGGGCTCAGAAGGAGGAATGGACTTAATCATGGTCTCATTCTTCATTCAATGAAGCACCTTTTAAATCAGTCAAGTCATAAAATCCTAGCACCATCAGGTCCCTTAAAAATCAGTCTATCTAATAAGATAGATGGTGACTTCAGATCATGAAGGAACAAAAGGACTTGACCAAGATCAGGCAGCACATTGGTGAGAGAATTAAGACTGAAACCCGTGTCTATTTGTACCCATAGTTGCAATCACACAACTCTCCCTTTATGTTGCTCTTCGGAGAAAAACAGAAAAGAAGGAAAAGGAAATGAAATTATTCCAGGCACACATTAAGCAATGCTCATAAATCCTGACAATATTAACAACATAAGACAGCTTCGTTGAACAAATTGGCAGTGAATGTAGGCAGCTTAAGGAGGCAGGAGGTCTGGGAGAAGAAAAAGATCACCAGGCACACAGAAATTTTCCCATTCTGCTCTTTTTGAAGTCTGTCTGTGAGGTAAGGGTTCAGACAGGAGGCGCGGGGGTACGGTAAGAGTCAGAAGATGGTGCATGCATGGGGTGTGAGTGTGTGTGTGTGTGTGTGTGTGTGTGCATGCTGGCACATAGCTCCCAAGAGACTGGATGGGGAATAATCCATTCGTAAGATGTCACTCATCTGTTATACAAATTAACCTCCACTCCCCTCATATCGAGATTAATTTGCTCTTTGTTTCCTTGACATTCAGCTGGGGAGATATAAGGAAAATTACAGAAGTTCTTCAAGAGGTGAAAAGGGGAAATCAGGGCTTCAGGGACCTTCAGCCCTGAAGAATCTGCACCTGCTACACATCTTGCCTACAGGGAGGAAGATGGTCTTCATCCTTATCTCCTGCTATTGACAGGGGAATCCCATCCAAGCTCCCAGATCCTGGTAAATAATATTAATACCTCACATCTACTCTGTGCCTGGTCTGTGTGGAGTGCTTTGCAAACTCCGTACTAAATCCCCAACACTCATTGCCACCACGGGTCTGGCCAGCCTAGATCCTCTGCAAAGCTCCTGACTTCACCCTAGATGTTTGATTCTCTATGTTCCAGCCACAGGGCTTCTGGTACAAAAGGCCTCCCTATTATTCCTCCCACTTCCCAGATGGTCCTAGCCCTTTGTTCTCCACTCAGAAGCTCCAGGCTGAAGTGTGTCTGTGCCCTCAAAGGAACCATGTCATATCCCTCTCCCCAAACGAGAAGCTTTAGTCAATGTAAAAAGTTTTTCCATAAAGAGTAAATTTCAAAAAAAAAAAAAAATTTAAAAAAAAAAGCAAAACACCATTAAATACATTCTCGAAAGCATGGAACTTCTGTTTCTCCTCTTAGCTGTGTATCTGTTTGCTGTCACAGTTGGTATGAATAAATAAGCCATCTAACATTATTTTTGGAAAGAGGAGCAATATAAATAAATAAATACATAATTAAGAATAACTAATGCTAACATCGAATTAATGAAGAGGAACTTTTAAAAAACATATATGCAAATCACGTTTAATGTGCAGAAGCCAAGGAATCGCACATACCCCTACAGTGCCACTGCATCCATGCAACAAATTATCATGAAATAGAGAGTTCCCACTTTATAGATGGGTCCACACAGGCCAGTGGGGGTAAGGCAGCCATCAGTTAAATGGCTCATCTAAGGAATTCACATTATTTCATTGTTCACTAGGCACTGCCTTGAGACTTGTGGGTTACAAAATTCATACTTCCTTCACATTAAGAATTAATTAAAAATGTGTTGAGAATAGGGAGCAGTGAAAAGAGAGATGATTTATATTTCTTTATTACCTACCATATCTGTTTGAAAGACAAGACCATGCCTGGCACTTGACTGGATGATTTGCAAGCATTCTTTTTTTTCTAATTCTTGGAACAAACCCATGAAGAAAAACAGTAAGTCCATTTTCCAGATGAGTATATTGAGAATGTTCAAAAGAAAGTGACTTTCTGGGGATGACACAGCTCCTAAGTGTATTCTGTGCATTTGCATAATTCTAGAACAGGTAATTTTTATTAAGATTCTCTTTTAATGATGCAGATAATAAGGCAACTCAGGAGAAAAATATGTGGAACCATTTTTTTCAAGTAACCAACAAGTAAAAATTCTGCTTTAAGTGAAAACATTACACAGGACACACTGAGTGAGCTCACAGTCCAGAGGAAAAGCAGGAGCACACCCAAATAACCACATCCCAAGGCCTGAGATGGAGAACTATGAGCCAAGTGGGGTTCTCGTGTAATTTCACAAAGTTTAGTCTTCCTTGGCATCCTGTCATCCTCACAGACTACCTGGAGAACATAGGAGAATTAGGAAAGATTGCCATTTCACAAATGGAAAAGTGAACCTACCAGTCCTCTAGGGAATATAAAACAATTTTTAAAATTTTTATTGCCAGAGAGCACGTGAGCTTGCCAGAAAGAGATTATGAGAGAGACAGAGCGAGATCACCCCTTAATGTAGTGCGGACATGCTACAATTCCCCTTCCTCCACCTCTCCATACTGTCAGAACTTGACACACACCCAGCCTGTTTTTCAAGCCGACAGGACTGGGATTCAAACTGCAGTCAACCATGCAAGATCTGGCTCTGACTCCAGCTTCCAGTGAACAGCACCCAACTACTGTGCTACAGGGACAGCTCTGGACTACTTTTTAAAGATATTATTGTACAACAGTTAAATGTAAAGAAGAAAGTATCAAATAAAATAAATTAGAAAAAGGAAAAAATGTCTTTTAATACACCTAATATCTTAATCCAATCCCATGGACAACATTACCTCCATGGATATATCTCCCCAAGCCCCCTCCCCCACCCAACTTGCTAGAGGATGAATGCACTTGTCAGACAGAAAGGGCGAGAAGGTGAGAAAGCATCCCTCATAGGGGATGATCACACTGCAATCCCTTCTCCTCCACTTTTCCTTTTGGGATTTTAGACATACACACATATGCACCCAGTGCTTTTTTCAGGCCACCAGGTCTGGGACTGTAATTGCACAGTCGGTCATGTGGGATCCAGTCGCCTTAACCACTGCTACCGACTGGCCCTGGTTTCCCGAGTCTTACAACCCTCCAAAAAAACATGCCCAGTTAGCCTCTATTCCTTCCTAAATCTACAGTCAAAAACTCTTTTCTTAAGTACATAAGCACTCTTCAGCTCCTATCTACTTACCATTTCTTCCATCCATTCACCCATCCTCCCATCTACAAACCTCTCCCAAAACTTTTCCCCATGGCCTGTCTTGTTGTTGGCATACATAAGGCAAGATTAGTTGTCTAAGAAGCTTAGCAACTAATTGGAAAAAATAGATGATACTTACAAGATAGTCTGAAACACAGAAGAAAGTGATACATGCATTACAGTAAGGATGATAAAGATGGCAAATTCAGGGGGGAAACCAGTTTAGAAAATAAATGGGGAAAACAAAGCAAATCTCAAAGCAGAGAGAGGGACATTCTCAATTACCAAGCACTGGACATGTTCTATGCATCATTGTTTTACTTACTATTAACAATGAGGTAAATCAATTATATGAAAGAAACCTAAGTGAAGGTGTTCTGCACCCTCTTCCCCATCACTACCACTAATCTACCAAGCTTCAGCTCTTGAATAGTTCAGTTAGACATGAGAAAATAATCGGATAATCCTCGCTTTCAGGCTGAGTCACTGAAATTAAACTGAATACCTGTCCCTGAGAATTCTTCCTGGCTCCCCTAACTTCACAGCTGGGCAGGTTATCCAGTCACTCAGCCTTGATTGCTCTCTCCCATCACCCATAAGAGTTCCTGCAGCTGTCCAAGGACACTTAGATTCCATGACCCAGACTGACTGAGGGGTGAAGATGGGGGAGTCGTGGATTGGGGTACTTCTTGCGCTGCTAATTTCATACCCACCTTCCCTCAGGACAAGAAGAGGTAAAGGCATGGCAAAATCCAGGTATCCTTGGGTTTCTGGCTACACCACCATCAACCTTCTCTCAATTTCTTTTAATGTTGCTACTAGTATTTTCATTTTGTAAATGATTAAATCGAGGTTCAGAGAGGCAAAATTATTTTGTTCCAGATGATACTTTTTATTTTTTTTAATTTTATTTTATTTATTTATTTATTTTTTTTTAGAGAGAGGTATTTTTTGCTATAGAGCATGTACACTTGCCAAAGATACAGAGAGAGACAGACCGAAAGAAAGAAAGCACCCTCCAGGGGGGATGGCCATGCCATAATCCCTTCTCCTCCATTCTCTTCTTGGAATTTTGGTCACACACACACACACACACACACACACACACACACATGCTCCATGTTAGTTTAAGCAACCAAGTCTGAAACTTGAACCACGGGAGTCTAGCAACATAACCATTATGTCATCTGCTAGTTCCCAAGATGATGCAACTTTTAAGAGGCAGAAATACGGTAGAAATTTAAGTGAGTCCAACTCCATGAGTGCTCTTCCCACCATGTCATGCCACCTCTGAGCTGAGATTTAAAAAAAATCATAGAACCTGTGTACTATAGAGGCGAGGTGGGCAAGGATGCCCTGTTCCATTCCAAAAGGTCCACTGAGGTCACTCATATATACAGGCATACACATGCATGCACACACATGCCCACATGCACACAAGCATGTGTGTCTGTTGCTGCTATACCTCCATTGTTATCAGACCACCTGCCTAACAAAGACTGAGAAAAAAGTCTCCTTTCCCAACTCTCCGTATACAAAGAATACAGATGAGAAGCATTATGCCTTTTTCTGAAGAAAGTTTTCTGTTACAAAGCAAGAACCCAACAGCTTCCCCGAGACCCATTTTTCATACAATTAATGTCAGGCCTCCCATGTTTCCTAATGAAACCTGACACTAACTGAGAAAAATGGATACATTAATATTGAGTTCATTAGTAAATAGATTACCCAAATGTTTGGGTGGGGGAAAGAGGAAGGTGAGGGAAGGAGGAGAAAGGGGAAGAGAGCCTCATATTCCACTCAGCTATTCTGGCAAGAGCCTCTCTGAGGACCACATGCTGATCAAATATTTATGGATTTTAATGCACCAATCTGTTAAGTCAGGAAATATTCTCTTTTACCAAAAAAATTTAAAAAGAGACCAACCTGATGCTGTAGCATTTTACTGAAATGGGAGCTGAGTTCTATTGAGTAAAAAAAAAAACAAAAAAACAAAAAACAAAAAAAACAAAAAACAAAAAAACAGCCCAGTGTATGGCTTTTATTCCATAGACACGGAATGTCTCTGGAGACATCACACCCCATCCTAGACCCTACTCCTCATGCCAAGAGAAAACACCTTGGGGAGAAGGAGAGGTGTGGCCGTCTTGGGAGAGAGATGCAGGCTGGTGAGGAAATTTTTCCTGGATTCGTCCTATAGCCTAGGGATTAAGGAAGCTGGATATCACATGGATGACTGCAGTTTAAGTCCCCACCACGGTGGCTTGAAAACCATGCTAGGTACAAGTGCATGTGTGCCCAAAATCCTAACAGGATGAAGAAATGAAGGAGAAGGGATAATGGTGTGACCATGCCCCATTAGGGGCACTTCCTCCTCTCTCTCTCTCTATCTCTCTATTTCTGGTGAGTACACACCCTCCTTCTGACAAAAAAAAAAAAAAAAAGGAAGAAAAAAAAAATACCCTTTGTCCCCTACTAAATTCTTCCTCCTCTAAAGAATAAGTCAACATCCCATGGTCACCACTGTCTCCCATGGAAGCTTTGATGGGAGAGATGCCAAAATGGCAGTGATGCAGTGTGTGGTCAGAGCCAATAGAGTGGAAAAGTTTGGCTCTGCCCCTTCCTCGGCATGTAACCTTGGACACCTCTCCTGGACTCCCGTCTCTGTGAAAGGAGATGCTAAGGACAGCAATAGCCAGTCTCACAGAATCACTGCCATCATTTCCAAAGGAGGTCAAGAGCAAGAAAGTCTTAATATAACCTGTCAAGTGCCATAAAAGGCCCATTGTTGCTACTTTTATAAAGACACCCCCATTCCACAAGTCTTTTTAAGGAGGCGGAAAGTAAAAGCTCAGAGTCCAGGACCCCAGTCCCAGCTCCACCAGCTACTCACTCTGTGACCTTGAGCAAGTACCTTCATCCTTCTTGGACCTCAGCATGCACATAGCACCATGGCCAGACCAGACCTCTGCTAGTGATAACCCCTCCCTCGAGGCCTCTTCACACCCTGGTGCCCATGACAGCCCTGAGGAGACTTCAGGATGAGGCCAACTATTTCTGACACTGGTTGGTTTGGCTTCTCTGGGACCCAAGATCATTCTTGATTATAAGGTCAGGATGCAGAGACACAGAGGACCCAATGATCACTCAGAACTATTGCAGTGCTCACATTTCACATCTTTTAAAGTCCTTGAGCAAGAAAATCTCATGCCAAATTCTGAGGAGAAAACAACTTAATAAAAGTGAGAATGGAAAGAAAGAAGCAAATAGTCCAGGTAGAAATGGACCCCAGAGAAAGTAGATGTTCATGAATCGAAGAGTTTCTTTTCTGGTCTCTGCATTTTACTCTGTCATGGGTACTTTATTCACTGAGATAGGAATGGTTTGCCAAAACATTTTTACACACAAGAGACGGAGATACACAGACAGATGGTGAGAGACAGAGGCAGACACAGCCTCTAAGCTAGAGGCAGAAACTTTCCTGTTCTTTGTGAGCAGGTTAAGGGAAAAAAGGGAGAGAAAAAAGCAGTAAAGTAGCAAACAATCAAGCAAAAGAGAATGCCACATTCAAAGCAGGTTCTTTGTATTCTAAACAGCAGTGACATTTCCTTAAACGCAAGGCGAATTCTTTTATATGGGCCTTTTTATATGGGCCTCTTGCCACCAAATTTATTAGCAGGGAGAGATGCGTGAGCAAGAAAGCATAGAATACATAGGAGGTTATAAAACTAGAGACAAAAATGCATTTTGTTCCCCAAATCTTCTAATGTGACTCACTAGCTCTATTGTGACAAACTGAGAGGTCTCTGAGGAGTTCATTTCACGTCTCATCCATCCTCGGAGTAATGGGAAAATCCTGCCTTGTTTCTTCAAAATATCAGCACACACTGTGTGCCACATACACTCAATTCCATTAGAGGTAATGGAACAAGATTGTCCCAGAAGCTGTTTTCAATTGCTTGAGTGCATCCTTCATTTAGGAAACAAGAATATATGAGCTGTTTGACTCAAGTTGAAGTGTGGACCTAAGGTGGCTGCTATGGCCATAGCTATTTTCTTAAGGATGGCTAGTGGAAGACCTGGTCCATTAGCACCTCTCCCCATGGTTGAAAAAATAATATTTAGTATCTCCACCTCATGTCATATATCACGAATCAGCACACGGCTATTCATTAACTGCTATTAACTGAACACAGGCTCATGAATGGCCCATGCCCACAAAGGCACCAATAGTCCAATAGTTCTGTTCATCGGACAATCAGGTTCAAAGACAAAAGAACATACACTGAAGTGCCAGATGGTCAGGAGTTTGAATCCCCTATCCTACCACTTCTAGCTGCTTGACTGTTGGCAAGTCACTTTGCCTTATTGGAACTCAGTTCTATTGGCTTAAACATGAAACAAACAAACAAAAATATGTGTGTGTTAAGGTAACTTGTTTAGGTGGCAAGGATGGTGAAAGCCTGCGGGAAGTTATATAGAACCTAGGAGATGCAAATTAGCAGTGAGTTGGGGTTTCCCAAAGTGAGTCCTATCTTGGAACCACCTTCTTCTCTGTGTAATTTGGTGAGCACAGAGTGCCAGGTGTCTTCTGCCCAGAAGCGAAGCCCAGGGACCTCAAGTTTTACTCCTAGCTACTGATAACGTACTAGTAACTTTAGTCATTTATCTCCCCAACAGATCTTTGTTTCCTTATCTACAATGCAAAATGGAATAGGCTTAACATGCAGTTTTAATTTCGTAATTTTTAATTTACAAACTGTCTTTAGAGCAGTCATTTCTTCAAACACAGCTTTATACAGAAGACCATGCACAACATGTGGGAGTGTGTATGAAGTGGCCATGGTGTCCAGGAGCCCCATATATGCCCACTAACCTGACCAGCTTTAATAGCATGTGCTCTGGAGAACCCCAGGGCACCATGGAATACAGTTAGAAAACACAGTCCTCATGACATTGAGATCTATCTCATCAAATGACATTCTCACAAACCACAGACCAAAAGCAGCCTGGGAATTTCAGAAGGTTCATGGGTTGGACAGCTCCTTCCTGACTAGGTTCCAAAGCAAAAAATGGGGCAATAGTCCCTTCTCGTTGCTCTTCACTCTTCCTGCAGAAAAATCAAGGCAAGGAGAGCTGAGGAGAAATGCAATGCTTCGAGAAACAAAAGGCAGTCCACAGAAGTCCTGCCACTGCCATTTCATTCCCATACATGGACAGGGGTCGACTAAGGGGTCACCCTGTGCTGAGCTGAAAGCCCATATGCATGTTATTACTGTCTGTATTTGTTTCCTAAGGCTGCTGTAACAAATTGCCATAAACTTGGAGGCTGAAACCAACAGAAATTTATTCTTTCAACAGTTCCAGAGTCCAACATCAGTTGACCTGGGCCCAAATCAGAGTGTCCACACAATTGCACTCCTCTGGATGCTCTAGAGCTATCTGTTCTTCACTATTTCCAGCTTGGCCAGGTGGCTGGCATTCCTTGGTCATGAATAAATCACTCCAATCTTCTGCCTCTGTTATCATACTGTCTTTCCTCTTCTGTCTGAGGTCAAATCTCCCTCCATCTTCTTTTGGTCAGGATAGCTGTCATTACTTTTGTTGAACTATACTTTACGTAGCTTACTTACCCTTCAGAATCAGTTGAAAATAATTCATCCAGAAAGCTTTCTCAATCACCACAGCATCTAACCTCACTTTCCCCTGGGATAGATGTACAGAAAAACAACAGCTGAATTGGCATGCTGTCATTCACAAGCCATGGCAATAGGTAATGTTTATGCTGCACTTCCTGTGACTCAGGCATTGCACTAACACTTCATATGAATAACATCATTGCATACTCACAGATATCCTATGAAGTAGAGACGATTCTATTCACTCCTATTTACAAAGGAGAACACTGAGACTTGGAGAGACTGAGTAACTTGTCCAAGATGGCTCGGCTAGCAAGAAATGGAAAGAGAATTCTAATCTTACCCACAGGCAGAGTTCCAGGATCCCAGCTCTCAACATAATCTATGCTGTCTATGCTCCTACTCATTTACTGCCTTCCCCCAACCCATTCTAGTCCATATTAATTAGTTCTACACCAACTTTACATTTCCTACAAGAATGTGCATTCTTGAAAAGCCAGTCTCTGTGTTTTTGTACCCCTCCTGCACCTGGCACAATCCTTAGTGCCATGAATAATTAAGTGATGATAAGTAAAAATAGAATATGAAGGAGAAAGAAATCAAGACAGGGAAGATAGGAGGAAGTAGATAATAAAGGGAGAGAAGAGGAAAGCAGAAAAGATGAAGGAGCAGAAACTACTTAGAAAATATCACCTAGAGCGTCTCCCTCTTAGATGTTACTCCAAACATTCCTGAAGCAGGAAGAACATCTCCCAGGGTGGCCCCATCATTAGTTCCAGTTGAGAGACATTGAGAGAGGGTGGCAGGGGGGATCTCCAGCATAGCATGCCTGAAAAAAAGGAGCTTCAAAATACTACACAACCATCCACACAGGCACATGGAAGAAAAAACCCACCCCCCAAAGGAACATTAACAGGGGAAAATTAAACCCTACACCATGGCACAGCTAATAAGACTTCAAAGCCCTCTACATATGGAAATGAGTCCTGCAGGCAGGTTTGGAAGCTGGAGCGAGGGCTGCCCGGCACTGAGGCTGATGAAAGCGTAAGTAGAGAGAAGATTTACGAAGCCATAATGAGTCCAAATCTCTGGCTTCAGCAATCCTTAGGACCCTGGCAGCCCCAAAAGGAAAAGGGCTGTATGAACTCTCACTACCACAAACAATCTGAGAAGATATCTGGATTCTGGAGGATGGTATCCAGGGGAGGCCACACATTCGTGTGCACACACACAACCCATGCAACACACCCCACAGAGTGACACAGAATCACTGCCCGCGTAGCTCCCTTCACACAGTCCACCGCCTTACTCCTTGATTTATTGTGTTTTCATTTCCTCATTCCTGAGCCTAAAGCTAAGGAAAGAGGAAAGAATGAATACAGGTTTCAACTCTAGACCTAAGAGTAATGAAAAGGGTGCAACAAGAGGAGGGCAGGGGAGGGAAACAGCCTGGGTGGAGCGTGGCATGCAATACTAATGCGAACGCTGCCCTCCCGTCACTCATTTTTCCTAAGGGCCCTGATGTATTTTTCATCCAAACATAAATTAGTTTTATTTATTCTTTTTTTCTCTTGGATGGGGATATTGACACTGATACATGCAGCTTGTACAGAGTAGGGGATATTTTTTCCACCTGGGTAGGGACGGGTTGTGGTTCAATGAAGAGATTCAGGACCCTAAGGGGGCCAGCGTTAGAGATGGGAGGGTCGACTGAAAGCAAAGGGGCCAACCCAATGTTTGCTCCTGGAAACTGTGTTTTCCTGCAGCACCAGGGTGCCCAGGGGTGACTGCCTGGAGCCAACCTTGTGGTCTGCTGAATCTGTCGGCCTGCAAAGCTTGTTTGTATGCTCACGCTTTGTTTTGTTATTTTACATTCATTCTTTTATTCCTCCCATCAGTGTATATTGAGTACCTAATATGTGTTAGACATAGACTAGGTCTTGAGTACTCAGTAGAAAATAAACAGATAAAACTCTTGCCCTTGTGGATTGACAACACAGGGGAGAGAACAGACATAAACAAGTATGACTCATAACCACATTTGCCTTTTAAGAGCTCTCAATGTACCAGGCACAATTCTAAGTGTCTTGGGTAGGATAAATCATTTACCCTATACAAAATATTCACTCTAATCCCTACATAGGAGATGAGGAAACTGTGACTCAAAGAGACCATGAATTTGCCGAAGGTCACACAGATGATAGGTGGCAGGCTTCCATTTTCAAACCCAGGTAGTCTGGCCCTTATTCAAAACTCGGATCAAAACAAAGGAAAAGCACATATAAGGCTACAACGAGGATTAGGTGCCACAGAAGGAATGAACAAGATGCAGTGACAGCAAATAACTGAGGCAGAGTTCCCATGGACAAGGTAGTCAGGAAGGGCTTCTCAGAGGAGGTAACATTTAAACTAAAAGTAAAAATAGAATATGAAGGAGAAAGAAATCAGGGCAGGGAGGACAGAAGGAAGTAGAAAATAAAGAGAGAGAAGATGAAGGAATAGAAACTACTTAGAAAATATCACTGAGAGCATCTCCCTCTTAGATGCTACTCCAAACATACCTGAAGCAGGAAGAGCACCTCCCAGGGTGGCCCCATGTGAGGAAGCTGGCCATATGAAAAGTAGCAGAAAGGACTGTTTCGAGAAAACACATGTGCTTCCACGGTCCATTTCCTTTTATCCCTTAACTTTTTTTTTTTTTTACTTCAGACAACTCTTTTTCTCATTTTCATTTTTATTTACATTTAATCACATGTATCTTTCTAGTGCACAACACTGCTTTTTCCAGTGTGAATACCATGCATATCAGTCAAGATAAAGACATTACTATGTACATTATCATCAGCAAATAGCTTTTCTTTTTTTTTTTGATCAATTAAATGTACCTTTTTTTTTCTTACCCTATTCTCTCTTCCACCCCATCCCTTTCTTTTTGCTCCCCCACCTCCATCAGTAGTGTCCTCAATCTTGCAGTTTCCTCTCTCTCTCCTCTTAGACCTCCTTATTTACATTAGTCTCCTCCATCTATTATTCAGGTTTTCTTGTGACTCTTTTCTGCCTACATTTTTTTCTTTTCTCTCTCTCTCTTTTTTTTTTTTTTTTTGGAGAGGTTTTTGCTACAGGGCACGTGTGCTCGTCAGACAGACAGAGACAGAGAGATAGAAAGCGAGAAATAAACCCCCAGAGGGGATGGCCATGCTGCAATCCCTTCCCCTCCATTCTCCTCTTGGGATCACATGCACACACTCCCAGTGTGAATTTTAAGCAACCGGGTCCAGGACTCGAACCGCGGTCGACTACATGGGAGTCCAGCGGGGACCAGCTAACTGCTGGTCCCCTCTTTTCTGCCTACATTTTAATCCTCACTTTTGCAGTTTAGCAAACTAGCAGGCAGAGAAAGGAAAGGAAGAAAAGGAATGATTATACCAGGCACTTTTCAGATGTCTTCTTGCCTAACCTACTGTGGAAGCTTAGGAGTGTAAAAAAATCTGCCCAAAGCTATATGGCCCTAGGGATTACAGTCAAGACTAAACTAATTTGTACTGACTCTTTGCCCATTGCACCATGGAATTCTACCAGAGATTTGGTTACTCTTTTAAAGGATTTGTGGATCTCAAAACAAGGTAAGACACACAGACTTAGTAAACAGTGTATAACCAATATAGCATACACTAGCTCCCCAAATAGAACTCAGATCTGTATGTCCTACTGAACCCATCTAGATAGCATTTGTCCAAGCAACCAACCAACCAATCAAACTCCTAACATGCTCACCTGTGCTCATTCTCAGTGGTCCTATTTATTATCTTAAGAAGTAAGGGTTGCCCAATTCTTTTATTTTGCAAACATGAAAACTGATAACAAATCAAGGACAAAATATAGGTTTCTTGATATATCATGAGGCAGAAATAAACAACTAAACATAAAAATAAAAAAAATACACTTCGCCCTCAAATGTGAAGAAGTAATATTCATATTTTCTACCTACAATTTTCTTCTCTATCTTCTTCTCCCGCCAGTGATGTGACCGTTCCTTTTCGATGCTACCACTATTCCCTCAAGGTGATAGACATGGCACATGGGTATTAAAATCATACAGACTTGGGTTCAAATCCTATCGTGCTAATCATAACCAACTTGCTTAATTTATCGGAGCTTAATTTCATTGCCTGTAACACGGGAGTACTGACACCGATATGTTTAAGATTGTGGTGAGAATTAATAGGGATATATATAAATAACTCAACACAAGTCTTGACAAATCATCTGTGTTCAATACATGGGCATTCCCCCTCTACTACTGGGAAAAATGAAATGTAAAGCAATGGACTAGATTCACAGATGTAGTTAATCATCATTGAATTGGTCAGGACTTATTAGTCTATACCTAGTCTACAACCTGAAAAGTGTCCTGTGTTTCAGTGGTATGTGTTATCTACTTAGGACGACCTAGTATTACCTCGCACCTGTAGATATCCAAGGAAGAGGCTTCATAAAGGAGAGGAGGTTGAAGAGAAGAGGCACACGCAACATTTTTCCAAAATCACTAGGAGATTGGCAGTTGAGAAGCATTCTTTATAATGGCAGCAGGCTTTGTAGAAAGGTAGAGGTTCAGAGCAAGACGTTTTAGAAACTGCCTCATAAATACGTTGTACTGACAGGTCACAAGTAGATGGCACTCAGCAATGACAGAAGCACTTCCTAGTTCAGTATCTCTGATGCTCTCAACACCACGTGGGAGCTTGTCCTCATTATTTAAGAGTGAGCTCAATAGCACCAGCAGCTGGTGCTGCTTCATGATGCTGGAGTCAGATGAGAAGGCCCTGGGTTCAGATTCCCGGTCAACTTAAACATGCCAGGCATACCCGCAGGTGCACCTATCATCGTAACTGGCTGGAAGGCTGATGGAGGAAATTGTCACGTGGCCAAATCCTGTCAAGGGTGCCTCTCTCTCTCTCTCTTGCAGTAAGCAAGTAAACTTTTTTTTTTAAGTCAACTTTTTGCTGAGTATGCTGTATGATAGTCACTCTGCTAAGTCTCCTTACATTCTCACAACAACCCTGTATGTTGATTCTAACATTTGTCCCGATTTATAAAAGAGAAAACATGGTTCAGAGAGGTTAAGAATTTGCCCTGAGTCACGTAGTTAAAGACTTCTGCTTTACCCAGTACAGTTCTCTTTTCCAACTGCACCCAACTCTCTCCTCTTTATAATACAAATATGAAACAAATACACCTTTGTTCTAGGAGTCAGAAGCAGGTAATAAATGAAAAGCGAGAATATGGTGACTGCAACCACACAAAGACAGAAACAGACTCTCAAGGGCAGAGAAGGTGCGAATTGCTAAAAGGGAACAAAAAGGCGCGTCTGACCTCACACCTCTCAGTGTGCAGAGTCCTCAGCACTGGATGACAAGGGTACATGTGCTAAAGGGCAGCGAAGGCCTAGGGACTTAGGTGTTACAAGACCAGCTTTCTGAAGACTAAAATGGCATATTAATTTAGATTCCAAAGCCCTTTGCATGCTGCTTAGCTGGAATCTAGAAGAACAACAACAACAACAAAAATCTAATCAGTCCATTACCAGATCAGAAGATTACACTTAGCTTACATCCTCATTATTTTTAATGTTTTGAAACTATGCTGCACCAAGCTTAAAATCAGTGAGGAGCATAATCTATAAGTAAGTAGGTTGGTAACTGTGCAGGCCTGTTCAGCCTGGGTCTAGGAGTGCGAGTCAACTCTGCTCCTAAGATAGGAAAGATTAAGCAATTTGGCCAAATGTAAAATAAAGCAGGGATTCAAGGATACTTTTCCAGGTAGCTCAGTCTAAAATTCACCACTCTGCTGAAGAAGCAAGACAAATGAGAGAGAAAAAAATATATACTGGGGTTTGGCTATATTTCTGTTTGAGCTCTACAGATCTTTATTTCAATTTGCCATTTTTAGTCTGCATAGACATGATCCAGGAAGAGCTGAGCAGTATCAGTTATAACCTGTTTCTCAAAATATGTCCCATGAAAACTTACTACCTATCCACACAAAATTAACAGGAAATGAGCTGTTCTCTAATCAAATAAAGTTAGGAATTGTTTGGATAAACAAAGAGGAATAGGTCTACTTAAGGAAAAGCTGCTCAGGGTCTCTCTATTTGACATGCTGATCTGTCCTATGAATCTTTAATATGTATGTATATTTATTTAATATATATATATATTTGTATATATATATTTATTTAATATATAATATATATATAATATATAATTTATATATTTATTTAATATGTATGTATATATGTGTTTATTTGGATGTGGGCAGCCATTTGTCTACACTTTCTTCTAGATCAAAGCCTGGGAAATTCTGGTTTAGATTCTTTCAGCTCTACTTTTCTTTGGGAAAAGGCAAGCAAAGAAAGATACCTAAGCTTTTATTTTATAAGTGCCAAACACTTAATGTGAAGCCAAAACCTTCATTGCTATAATATTAGGTTGGAGTATTTCATTAATAACGGATCTCCTAATTCACATTTTATGATCCTGTCAGCACACAGATGCATTTGTCTCTGTCCGAAAAGAAAGTGTGTGTAGCTTCTGATTGTGTGTCTCCCCTCCCTCTGCCCCATTAACTTAGAAAAGAAAAATCGCTAGAAAAGGTGGATGAAAGTCAAAACAATTGAGTTGTCTTTTTATGGATTTTATCGAGTAGCAACTGGTGCCACAGAGAGAGTTAGGCGAGGGCAGTGAAGCATGCCGGGAAGCCCATTGATCATCAGGCACTGAGGTCAAAAAGGATCTAATCTTCTGTCCTCAAGTGGTAAACTCGTGGACAAGCAGCGAGTGAGAGGCCAGGGGCCTGGCAAAAACTCATTCCTCCCCATGCCAGTCTCTCCCACTGAAAGACCTCCAAGGTCACAGTAGGCTAAATGAACAAGATCATCTCTGCTTAGCCTTAGAGGTCATTGAATACAGCCTGTGCTCTTATTTCATGGAAGATATTAAATTAAATTAAATTAAATTAAATTAAATTAAATTAAATTAAACTAAATTAAGAAACAAGGGCCAGACAGTGTGCCTGGCTTGTCTGAATACTAGGAGAATTTAGGTTTGGGTCAAACTAGTTGCCAAGCATCTATCATGGTCTAAATTCTGCAGATAGACAAAGTAGGCATGACGCTTGACTGTAGGAACCCAATGTTTAAAAGGGAGGAAGGCAGACAGGTGAATGTATTTATGCCATGGAGAGCAGAATACCTAAGTTTTGGAAGAAATGCTGAAATGAATGGCTAATTGGTCTTTCAGGGGCTAGGAAGGCTTTTAGAAGTATAAGGTTATTCCTGGCTCTAGGAGGTGGAGCTTAATTTTCTCTTTCGGTGTAGACTGGGATTAATGACTCACTTCTAATGAACAGAGTTAAAAGAAACAGAAAATCATGACATCATTTACTGTTGCAATAACTTTTGTTTCCTTTTCATAATGTTTGAAGTAGTAATAAATGTGAAATATGGTTAAATACACTGTCCTATTTTACTTGGAACAAAATACTTGGCAATAAATTATCAACAAGTATATATTAAAAAAAAAACAGGGGGGGGGGGGACAGGGCCAGTATGTGCCATGAAGGTTAGGGAAGCTAGATCCCACATGGTCACCTGAGAGGTTCCAGTCCCAGAACCAGCATCTTGAAAACTACACTGGATACATATTTACGTGTGCCCAAAATCGTAAGAGGAAAATGGAAAAAAAAGGAATTGTGGCATGGCCATTCCTTCGGGAGTAGGGAGGTGTAATTTCTCTCTCTCTCTCTCTCTCTCTCTCTCTCTCTCTCCCTCTCTCTCTCTTTCTCTTTCTCTCCTCTCTCTGGCAAGTGCATGTGCCTTATAGCATTAGTAGTAGTAGAAGAAGAAAAGAATGGCCTTGTGATGAAGAAACCTAAACCAAGTGAAATGCTTTAACTAAGTAGTCAAGGAGAACCTCAGTAATGATAAATCATCCAATTTGAGGGACATTCTATAAAATATTTGACCAGTGTTTTTCCTAACAGTTCAGGTAATTTCTTTAAAAAAAAAAAAAAAAAGAAAAAAAAAGAAAAAGAAAAACTTAGGAACTATAACATATCAGCGAAAACCAAGGTGATATGAGGACAACCAAAAGCAACATGGATTGAATCCTAGAATGGATAAAGGACATTGGTGTAAAACAAGTGAAATTGCTAGTTACTAGCAATGTACAAAGATGGATTTCTCAATTTTGACAAATGTAATACGAGATGGTAACACTAGGGGAAGCTGTGTACAGATACATGGACGGTTTCTGTATTATCTGTGCCAATGTTTTAGAAATCTTTAACTATACCAAAGTAAAAATGTCTAAAGGAAAAAAAAAAAAGACATGATGCTTTGGAAGGGTTTTTGAGAGGTTAATTACTTCTGTAAGGCAATTTGGAGGAGAGTGAAATGAAAATCAAACAAAGACATTGTAGTCGTAGGGAAACATATGTATGGAATGATAGCGAATGTGTTCAGAGCACTGGGTGTATTTGATATGGTGGCCGAACATGCTGGTCAGAAGAGAAAGAGGCTGGAAAACAGACAATAGGATAAGGCATCTTCTAGGCCAGGGTATGGATGGTAGTGAGTCAGTGAAGGATTTAAAGCAGAGAAAACCTATCAGATATGACTAAAATGTCTAAAAGTTAGATGAGCCAGCAAAGACGACCAGCAGTCTTGTTCAGTAATAAAGTAATGAAGTGGGGAAAAGGGCAAGCTAAATGACAAAATGACAATTAAGGGAACCCACGTGGATTCTTCTCTGATATGACTATGACTTCTATGTTGGTGGTAGATAGGAGAAAGTGGGGTTGCCTTTTTTTTTTTTTTTAAGGTTTTTGCCACAAAGCGTGAGGCCTCTATGGAAAGATAAAGAGAGACAGTGGGTAGGAAAGCTACAATCCCTTCTCTGCCATTCTCCCCCCTGGGATTTTGGGCACCTATGCGCACACACCTGGCATGAGTTTCAAGCTGCCAAGTCCAAAATTCAAAGCACAGTCAGCCATTAGGGAGTCCAGTACCTTAACCACTACGATAACTACTGGCCCCAAAAGTGGCGTTGCTTTTTATGCTTTGACTTGAAAGTGTGAAGGTAAAAGCCTGCTTGTTCTCTGTGCATACCCAATGTCTACACCGTCACTCTCTTAAACAGAACAGACAACATTTGGGGACAGATACGGTAACTGGGTATAATTGAGAAATAGAGTGACAAAAAGTTAAGATAAATCTATGATGGCAAATCTACCACCAGTTATAAAAAAAAGGAGTAGGATTTGAAGGAAAACAACATGACAATCGAACTATAAAGCCAAGCGTGGTGTGTCTTTTTACTTTTTGTAAACTACTTTTGTATCTCATTTCCCTTCTTGTTTCCTTTTACCAAAGTCTCTCAAACCCAAATCCTTTTAAAAAGAGAAACAAAGACACACAAAAAGATCTGAATTCCCAATGCTTGTGCCTGAGGATAAGCTGTTTCCTCAACCTGGGCTGCCCTTACCTTAGCCGAAATCCTACCACATCATTCAGTGCCTCGTGTTTGCATCACTGCCCCCATGAAGACTTCTTGGACTACACAGACAGTATGAACCAGCCCTCTTTTCAAGTTTCTACACTTCTCAATGAAAAATGAAAAAGCTCACTTTCCCAGTCTCCACTGCATAAAGAAGCAGACATCTGACTCCATTTTGGCTAATGAATCATAATGTGAAATCTTTGGAGGCAAGTCTTGAAAAGATTTTTCTTTTAATAAAGGGGAAAAAAGCTCACAGGAGAGCCCTGCTTTCTGCCTACCTTCTTTTCATGCCTGCTGTAGATGCCACATTAGTGATTTAATCTTCGGGTATTATCTCCATCTTAAATCCCCAAGAAGGCCAAGACAAATAGTAAGATTCCAATGTGGGACACTGACATCTTGAGCTAAAAAGACACCTATCTCCAAACTTTCTGTCACATGAGTTAATTAAATATCCTTATTGTCTAAACCCCTAAATAAGTCACTGCTTAATATCTTTTTCATTGAACTGACTGTGATAGTTTTCTAATATTAAGTCTATTCTGGAGAAGAAAACCTCAATGTGCCTCAATAAGAGAGAAACAATCCCTTGGAACTCAGTCTATGCCTCTAGCCCCAGACTAGGCAGAACACAGGACTGACCCAGAAAACAATTACGCCCTCGTGTGAATTTCTGCCTGGCCCAAGAAACACTATCTAAGGCCAAGTCATAATCTCCTTATGACTTCATCTACCTTTAAATGTCAAGTACTGATTTTTGTCATACCTCCCTTGAGAGGAATTATTAGTGTAATGAGGACCGTGGGCCCTCATCTACATCCCAGGACTTGTGATGCTTGAGAGGTATTATATCCACCAACCTGGAACCTCCTACATATTAAACATGCAGAGGTCAAATCTAATATTCTCCTCACACTTTATACTCTAAGAAGCAGAACTGAGTTAAAGGCCCCAGAGAGAATCAACAATTGGCAAACAGTTGTTGAGCTTGTAATGCATGAGGATCAAGGTACAGAAAGGGGGAGGTGAACTACCAACTGCTGTACTGGAAACATTTCCTACATGCTTTATCTCTGGCATTTCTTCTATTCTTCAAGGCTTCTTAATAATTCTAGGACTTAAAGAGGAATATGCCCATCTTATTTAAATGAACCTTAAAGAAATTAAGCAGGTAGTCCAAAATCTCCTTACTGAACCAACAAGTCAAAGCAGCCCAAGTGTCCATCCACAGATGAACAGATAAATAAAATGTAGTATATACATATAATAGAATATAATTTAGCCATAAAAGGAATGAAGTTCTGATACACACTTCAACATGGATGAAGCCGGAAGATATTACAGTAAATGAAAGAAGCCAGATACAAAAGTATTGATTTAATGATTCTACTTATACAAACCATCTTAGATAGATAAATTCATAGGGACCAAAAACAAATCGGTGTTTATCAGGGTTTAGAGGAGGTGAAATGGAAAGTTATTGCTGACTGGTTGCATGGACCTTTTGTTTGGGATAATAAAAAATTTTTGAAAACAGATAATGATGATGGTCTCACAACGTTGTGAATATAATTAATTTGTACACTTCAGAATGGTTAAAATGGCAACTTTTTAGTTGCATATATTCTGTTACAATGAATGATTCTCACATCACTAATAAATATTTTGACACCCATTTGAGACCTAGTTCTGGCTCCAAAGCCCATATTCTTTCTAGCAAACCATAAAGAGGTCCTCAAATATTTAGTTCAGTGCTGTTCAACAGGACTTCTGTGATGACAGAAATATTCTCTATGTGCACTGTACAATATGGTACCCACTAGTCACATGTGAATATGAGCACTTGAAATGTGGCCACGGTGCCTGATTTTAATTGTATTAATTTTAACTAATTTTCTTTAAAATAATAGTCACACATTAGATGACACAGGTTATGTTTCAGATCTGAAGCATAGATGCCTAAGGAGACATTCTAGCAAAATGGTGATACCCTGACAACTGAAAAGATTAAAGTCTTTCGAGTTCAAACTTCGATATGAAAAAAAGTGAACCCAAAGCTCCAGAGACTACCAGCATAACCTCCAGTCTATCTGTTTGATTTTGGTTCTCCTCCATTCAGCATTTAGAGTAACCCTGATAATAGCACATCCAGTCACATCATTAGCATTCTAAAAACCTCACTAAGTATGAACCTTGAATGGATACTTTCAGGTGAAAGAAGTCAATCTGAAAAAGCCACCTATTTACAAATCCAGCTCTATGACATCTTGGAAAAGGCAAAACTATGAAAAAAAAAAGTAAAAAGTAAAAATGATCAGTAGTTGCTATGGGTTAGCAGAAGAAGGGATGAACAGGCAGAACACAGGAATTTTAGCGCAGTAAAACTATTCTGTATGAATAATGACGGTGGACACACATCATTATACAGTTGTCGAAACCCAGAAAATATGTAAAGCTAAGAGTGCACCTTAATAGTGTAAACTAGAGACTTGGGATGACAATGATGTGTCAATTTAGGGTCATTGATAATACAAATGTAACACTCTGGTACGAAATGCTGACAGGGAGGTTGTGTGTGTTTGTGTGTGTTGGGGGGGAGGCTGTATGTAGAACTCTGAGTACTTTCTGCTTCATTTCCCTATGAACCTATAATTGCTCTAAAAAAGTTGGTTTCAAAATTAAAACAGAACAAAACTGTTAAAATTGGGGAGTGAGGGAGTCGGAGAAGAGGAGGGTGAGAGGAAGGGAATCAAGGAGAAAAACAGAGGCAAGACATTTAAGGGACACAGAAATGGAGGATTGTCTGTTGATGATAACATGTATGATAATATTTTGAACTAAACTGGTGCACAGTATATTCATGCTAGGAAAATTCATTTCACAAGCTGTTGGAGATGTATAGTGATCGAATGTATAAAGTAAGTTTTTTAATTAAAAAAAAAAAAAAAAAAAAAAACCTCACCATCCCAGTGCTCTCATCATCTTGCCCTTGCCCCTCCCCTCCAGTCATTAGCATTCTAAAAACCTCACTAAGCATGAACCTAGTCCACTGTTCTGATTCCATTCATGCCTAAAGCCAGCTCCCTAAACTCACCAAGTTATTTCTCAGAGCAGAAGCTTTGCATATTCTAGTCCCTTTGAATCTAATGCTCCTTGCCTTTCTATTAGAGCTGCCTGGCAGGCTCCCTTATGTCTTTCTTTCTTTTTTGGTGGCTCAATTGCTCATATATTTTTAATCACTAAATAGTATTCCATTGTATAAATGTCCCAGTTGTGTTTTTTCTTTCCCCCAGACATCGTTTGCTTACAATACAAAGCCAGTTTTGCAGGAAATAGAAAAATTGCTTAGACTATAAAGTGTGCATATAATTGAATACTTTCTTAAACCACAAAATCTGAGTTAACTTTGTGTACCCATACACTGAATGAGTACCCAGCTCTTACTACTAAACTGTCTCTTCTAACAATCTCTCAGTTGCTTCAAGAGAGGTCTTATTCCTCCCCACCAGACCTTGCACAATCTGGTCTCAGGCAATTCTCTTAAGGCCCTATTTCTCTTCCCTCCTCTCTCCAGTCACACGGGCCTCCCGCTTCTGAAACACACAAAGATCTCCTCAGCATTATAGCTCTTCCAATAACTCCTCGCCTGAGAAAACACTAACTCCAGCAAACTAAAACTCAGCCTTCCATCCCTTCGAGATGAGTTTACACAGAGAAATTTGTGGCAGTTATATAATACACATAACAAGAGAATTATTTGTAACAATGGATACTAACTGATATGTAACTATGCTACATAAGATAAAAAAATAAAAATATCCTCAAAAGGAAAAAAAGAAAAGAAAAAAAAAATCTATTAGGAAAGCCTTCTCTGAATTCCCAATCTAAAATAAATGCCCTGGTTATCAGTTCTCAAAATAGTTGATGTTTTTTCCTTGAAGCCATGAAATAAAAACATGTCTTAATAATTATTTATGAAAACTTTTGTTTAACTCTGTTTCCACCTTTAGGCTTTAAGCTCCTTGTCCTGTTTCTTATTTTGTTTTGTCATAATTTTATCCAGGATTCTTGGCACATTAGAAGTTCCCCGTATGTGGGAACCAGCAGTTAGTGTAATGGCTATGTCGCTGGATTCCCACGTAGTCGGCCGCGGTTCACGTCCCGGACCCGGTGACTTAAAACTCACGCCGGGCGCGTGTGCGTGCATGCCCAAGATCCCGAGAGGAGAATGGAGGAGAAGGGATTGCGGCATGACCATCCCCCCTGGGGGGTGATTTCTCGCTTTCTGTCTCTATGTCTCTCTCTGTCTGTCTGGCGAGCGCACGCGCCCTATAGCAAAAAAACCTCTCAAAAAAAAAAAAGAAGTTCCCCGTATATATATCTGTTGATTAAGTGAATTAACTTTTCCATCCTCTAGTGTCCAGGTGGGAGCTTAATAATTATTTGTAAAATGACTGTATTTCTCTAATCCCTAGGGCACAGGACAGTCCCTGACATACAATGAGTGGTCAACAAATTCAGTACTTGCTGAATGAAAACCAGAAATCCATGCATAATGAACTGTTTTGGTCCCTTATGGTAGACCTTGTAAAGTCGCTTATTGTGAGTTTCAGACTGAAAAGGCCATGACAAGCGAAGACAAAAATAATACTTATGAGTATGATTATAATAGTTCTTTTCACTTCATTTTTCTCTCATCTTTTAATGTCATGCTGAGTGTTGGGTAATACAAACGGCCTTCTAGATATGGGCAGTGGAGTTCAGAGAAAGCCCATGGCTGCCACAGGTATTATGGTGAGCTAGTGACCAAGCAACACCAGGTTTCCCAGCTTCTTAGAAAATGGACAGGGTAGGAGAGGGCTGAGAGGCTGCACGACAGACAAGCAAAACAAGCCTTCAAGATTCCTGGGGACCAGGCCGGATGGCGAGTGACAGAATGGACACTGATTACAATTTGAGGGGGATTCTTCCTCTGAAAGAGAGTTGATTGGATTGTGCTGTACTGCCAGAATCTGTCGGCAATCAAACACCCTTAGGTTACCTCTGAGCAGCTGGAACTGGAAAGTTGGAGGCAGAGGCTGGCCTGAAGCTGGGGGACAGGCTCAGGGACAGGGGGCAGCTCAGCTCAAGCTACAGCTAAAGAGGTAGATGGCATACTTGTCCATGCCTCCTGAAAGAATCCAGAAAAGGGAAGCAGCAAGCAGCCTATTCTGGGGGGGGGGGGGGGGGGGGGGGGGGGGGCTGGGGACAGAGGAAAATGGGGACACCTCCTTATAACTACAAGATGTGCAAATGGCTACAAAGCATTATAACTTTATAATGAGGCCTTCCCCAAAACTTTGATAAAAATCGTTGTTATAACCCCCATTTTGTAGATATGCACATCTAGGTTGAAAGGGAAGAAGTGTCTTACTTGAAGTTACAAGTAGTAGACCTAACCTGAGAGAGTATTCCAAGCCTGCCTGATTCTCTCTCTAAGTCTTTTGTAATCCCAAGCAAAGGTCTCCAACATAAAGCCAAAATCTCAAGATATTGATAGGGGTTACATTTTCCCAGGCAGATGGATGTGGATCTGGAGTCTTCTTGGACACCTACTATGGGCTGGTACGTACTCCCACCGGACCATCACATAAACCTTGTACGGTTGAGATTATTGTTCCTATTTGATATGATGAAGTTGGATGCATGTTGGGCAAGTGAACTCATTTACTGCAAGTGCAGTTAACACCATACCCCATTCTTTGGCTTTCACTATGAGAATCTGAGAAGCAAAAGAAATTGCTCTCTCAAGCAATATGCCCAGACTGACTCTACAATAAAAGAGTGGCACTACTTCTATTCAATCTGATTTCCAATTTTAATGGACTTCTATGTAAAACACAGTTGATTAAAATATGAAAAGAAAATTGGAGTAGGCCGAAAGCAGATAGGAAAGAAGCATTTAGAGAACAAATGAGGAAAATAAAAAAGAATAGAAGATCTCTCTCTACATCATTGTGAGAAAGATAGAGAATTGGACTTAAAGCATGTGTTGGCAAGGCCAACATCAGGCCTAGTGTCCAGGGCCAACTGTACTATTAGTGGCAAATGAAAATGTTCTAATTTTTCTTAAAATCATCTGTAAATAAAAAACATATTTTTAAGTAAAATATGTCTTAACATATATTTTAATGTATGCATTATTATACCAATATAATTATAAAATATTGAAAAATAATAATCATAATAATAAAAGTTTCATCATTTCTTTTTTGAAAGGAGGGCTCACAAAGGCAGAGATGCCCAGGTCTGCAAAAGTCATACAGTGGACAAATATGCTGGTTTTGAGACTGTCACATTAACCATTTTATGTGGACTTACTGATAATAGAGAGTCATAGAGTTAGAGGAAAATGTTTTCAGCTATGTTCTGATGAACTCTTGCATGGTGTTAACAAGGTTATAGCAGGCTCCAGGTATTACCAAGAGAATTGGAAATACACGCCTGTCTGTTTCCTTTCACTAAGCCATGTGGGGATGGCCAAATTAAAGTCGCCTTTAGTGTTATCGCTTTCTCCATCTCAAAAAATGTAGCTTACTGTGGATTCTTGGGACCGCAAAAAATTGGAATCAATATTAAGTCTCTGGTTAAGCAGGTCTTCCATGCCTAACCCAAATTGTGCCTAATTTGGCTATAATCTTTAGTATTGAATCTTAGGAGTGAAAATCTAAAATGTTATTTTTCCTAGAATTGTAAGAATTTCCTTGTAATAAAGCCATTTTGGAAGTGGACACTAATGCTTTATAGGGATGGACAGAACACTTGAATGGAAGTAAGAAGACAAAGACTGTACTATAATTCATAAATTTTATGACCTGGGAAAGTCATTTACCTTTGTGGGTCTTGGTTTCTTCTATCTGAAAAAGGAGAGTTACTTGTATATGTAAAGTAGAAGGTTCTTTTTAATACTGAACAGATGGTGTGTTACAGACTGTCCGATAGCAGATACCCTTATCATAAAATCAGTGTTATAGTGAAGAACAACTATGTTTGGTATTTAAAAGACTTTCTTCTCTTTTTTTTTCTCAAAAGCCATAATATTATTAGTTTTTGAACATGCAGTATCACTACTAAAATTTGCAGGAGAGAAACTAAAGGCAAGATAGATTAGGTGACAGCTATGCACACCCACACCCTCCAAGGACACAGAGTAAACCTGGACAGTGCTAGGTCCAAGCCTTGGGGACAGTAAAGGAGTGGAGACATGGCCACACCCCCAGCATGAGTTGTCACATTGCAAATACTTCAGTCCTAGGATACATATTCCACTTTTTGGCATGACAGCAAAATAAGAAATCTCATTTCCTTTCCAATCATTTGAATGTGAAAGAGGCCAACATTAAACTGGGGGCAAATGCCTTTACATCACCCTGGGCACCACTTCTAATCACAAACTTGCGGACCACCAGCCTCCTGTGGCACCGATATGGAGTGTGGAAATTATCATGTAATTTATGACAGGCAGTGCCTGAAAGTGACTTTCTCAGCATCTGTTCTCTGGTAGTCCCAAGAGCAGAGAAATGAAGAAAGCTCATGAGGTTGCTGGAGAAATGTAATCTCCTCTAGATGCATCCAACTTTTCAACAGCCTCCCTCCAAACTCTTCAAACAGGTCACTTTCCTCTCCTTCACCTGTCCTGTCAAGCCTCTCTCCATCCCTGCTGTTTCAACTTCTACTCATCCTTCAAAACTTCCTTTCATAATTTCCACTTTTTGGCAATAGGCTGCCCAATAGGACACCTTCACCTGCTCTCCTTTTTTGCGATGCAATTCTGCACCATTTGTGAATTGGAGGAAAGTTAAGCATGGTTTGAAATAAGAGGAATCCTTGGCTGGACCCTCATGTATCTTAGCACTTTATTCTCTGTGCAACACAAGGTATAAATTCAAGAAAAAAAAAAATTGACTAACGCAAAGAGGATCAAGCTTGGACAATTCTGTTCTAGTTCTCATTCCAGTTCTTCCTCTTCCTAATGCTGTGCTCTTGGGCAAGTCCCTTTGAGCCTCAGATTCCCCATCCATAAAAGGGGAATAAAGTGTTTAAGCCTTAATAGATTGTTTTGAGAAAGCAAAAAATGATTATAGACATAATATTCAATGGAAATACAGAATAATTATTATCACTTCAGTAAGAATGACTGCTGTGTTAAGGAAAGTAACAACTAGACACAATATTCTTCCCTTGTTTTTGGCTAAAGAAAGGCCAGACACTCTCCCTAAGATGTATCTATTGAATGCTCGGATAAGGATCTACTTATTCAATATCAGTCAGAAATACTGATTAGGATTAGCAACTTTTATGTACCCATCTACGTTCCAGTAGTAGGGAAAGTACCACCAAATAAGATGCAAAGAATTAGCTTCTATGCCCTATAGTTTTAAATCATATGGTTCTTGAAATCTATGGGTTACTGTCTGGAGTATGGGAATTTTTTTTTTTTTTTGAGAGGTTTTCGCTATAGGGCACACGCGCTCGCCAGACGGACAGAGACATAGAGACAGAAAGCGAGAAATCACCCCCCCCAGGGGGGATGGTCACGCCACAATCCCTTCTCCTTATTTCTCCTCTCGGGATCTTGGGCTCGCACACACACGCGCCCGGCGTGAGTTTTAAGCCACCGGGTCCGGGACATGAACCACGGTCGACTACGTGGGAGTCCAGCGACACAGCCATTACGCTAACTGCTGATCCCCCGAGTATGGGTAGTATTTGATCAGCAGCACAGTGTTGGAGAAATTATTGCATGCATATTTGATAATAAGTTCCAGAAGTATAATACAGATTTAGTCTGGATTCTCTAATGATGACATTAGAAGTTGAAGGAAAAAACCAAAAAACAAACAAAAAAAAACTTAGGCTCTAAACTACCAGCAGCTGGCAGGAGGAGTGGAGTCAGGGATTCTAGAGCTCTTTGTGACCTGGCCACTCAGTCTTCCAGTGAACCTGTATCTGAGACTTTACTTTTCTGAACCCCAATTATCCTGAAAGGGACAGAGCAATGCAATGAGTATATAAAGCAAAAATGACTTGATAAAGAAAAAATAATAGAGGCAGGAGTTATGATGCCAAGTAAGAATAGACATCAGCTTTTACTCAGCAGAAACAAACCATAGAATAGGGAAACTGGAAGCAAATCCATTGTCTATGCCTGGTTGCTAAACAATGAAGTAGAACGTAATAAATGGCTGAGTCTTTGATCCCCAGAGTGGATGGATAGCTGTTCAGTACTTAGAGACTCTTTCTTCATACTCTTAGGTTAAGATTATCTTGGTTTCATTCCTTCCCATACCTATGAAACATTTACTAAGTATTTTTGGCTCTGTTCCAGGCATAGTTACTGGAAAAACAAGAGTAAACAATCAAGTATCAATCCCTGTTCTTGCAGCACTCACAATATGATTGGTAAAACATAAAAACAGGTAATGAGAATGAAGTTTAATGTAGAAATCAAGAAAGAGTTCAAGGAATATGGGAATGTACAACAGTGTGTGTTCAACGGAGCCGTCTGTCAGAGAAGGTCTCTCTTTTGAAATGTTACATAAGTTGAGAATTTAAGAGTGAACCAAAGGTAACCAGGCAAGGAAGAATGAAAACTATACCAAAGAAAGAACAAAGCAAGTGTGCTGGAGATACAGAAATGAGCAAAAGGCAGTTCGTGCCCTCATGATGTCTGTCGCCAGTCTAATGGACAGTGCTGAGCAAACCAGCTTTTCATTATTTATGGAATGAACCGTATAGACAACCAGAACTGAAAGAAGTCTCTTTCCACTTTCATGACACTACAGTGGAAAAAGTACAGGCCAAGGAACACTGGAACCATGCAGCTAATCTGAGTCCAAGGTATGGTTTTATTGGTGGCCCTCTGTGTGTCCATGGATGAGCCCCTTCTCATCTCTGCTCTGAGTCTCCCCATCGGTAAGAATGTGGACATAGGAGAAAACCATGCATATACTTTTATACTCTGAAGCTTTTGTGCTCTAGAATGACTTAGCATTTTTCAGAGTTCCTTCTTTACTTCTACCAGAAACATACTTTTTTTTCCCTTCCACATTATGCTCCTTTATGTGGAATGGGTGACATTATTTATTTCTTATATCCTCAGGACTTAAATCCCTGAATTATTCTAAATCTTGCCTAGACCTGACATCACAAATAAATTCTCAATCCCAGGGGCATGGAGATAAATGGGGGCTGCCACTCCTGTGACCTCCATCAGGGATTTGGCTCCAGTACTCTGCCCAAGGAAAATGTTATACCAAGTCAGGCTGAAGGGGGAAGGAGAACATAAAAAAGAAAGAAAGAAAAAGGAAAAGAAAAAAAGGCACATGTGAGCATTCGTGAAAAGACTACAGCAGCAGCTTCCCCTTGGATATGGCTCTAAGACCCCCGCAGATCAAGGGGATTTAATTTCTGGCCTTTGCTTTTTATTTTCAAAATGAAACAAGCTTTAGCCCAAGTGAGAAACAGCCAGATGTAGCTGATTATTCCCTGCAGTGCTGAGCTAGAGTTCTACCTCTGCCTCCATTATAATCTGTGTGACCTGGGCCAGTCATTTTGTTCTCTCCAAGACTTTGTCTACCCAGCTATACAGTGACTACACCATCATCTCCTGAGGGTTTGCTGTAAGGATAAAACAGACTTGCATATATGGAAATGCCTAGTTTAGGCTCAGAGAGCATAGAGTATTCAATGAAGACTAGACAAAGTTTAATCAGAAGGACGGCTCTGTAGAAAGTTGGCAGGAAATGCTGATGTGTCTTAGCTTACCATTTCCAGGTATCTTACATGGGGCACTTCTCCTGATCCTAAAAAGGAAAGGGACAGCATATAGACTAATGAACAAGTCTAAGGAAGATGGGGTATGAATTTTAGCTCCACCAATCACTAAGGCTATCTTAACCTCTCTGAGCCTCCGACTCCTCATTTATATAAAACAGTATCTATTTAAGGTTATTTTGACAGTCAAGAAATACACATTGCACATCAAGTGCTTAATACACCTGGCACATGACATGTGCACAATGAATGATGGCTGCCTAAGATTCATGATCTCACTGATTTCTATTTGGTTTTTGTGCTGTGCTTGTTTTCATCCATTTGCTCTCCCCACTCCCAAACCATTTTCTGCAGTACTCTTTGCCCCAAGAGACTGGATGTCATCTACATTCTCTTGCCTCATACTGTGAGTTGGGTTCTGCTAAAGAGAGGCAGTATCCAAACAGCCCAGTAGAGAAGAGTGAGATCACTCCATCCCTTGCACCTGTGGTCTCAACAGCAGGCGAGGACCTCCTATAGCCAGTCCTTATACGGTGGCACCTCTCCTGGCATTTTGTTTCCTGTCCCACCTCTTTTAGGGTAGTATGCACTTCCCCTTTGTAAGGAGGGGTCTGACTTTTCTTATGTTTAACTATAGATAGCTTTTAAGTCTCACCTCTCATCTCCCCATAGCGCCCCATAACTAAGCAAGCCCATAAGAACACCAGGATGTTCCCTCCTTTTTGTGCTTGCTGCAGACTCCAACCATGCAGACCCTTGCCTGTGCATAGGGAATCTCACTCCAGCACCATCTCTGAACCATAATAAAAACCCAGACCACTTTCTTACGCTGGCTTTTTAACATTTTGGATCTCTTTAAAAACTGCTCTGTTCTCTCCAAGGACTTCAATTTATGAGTAATAAACCTCTTCATGCCCTCTTGGTGTGTGTGGCATCATCAGTTTCAACATTCAAACAATTTCAGGGAAGGGATCTCTCCTGCTTTTACAGGGTGATCAAAACACCCCGATGCTAGCCTGCAATGCCTCACTACCCTGTGGTTCTCATAGATGCACCCACCCCCTTCATTACACTTTTCACTGTTACCTCTACAGTGTATGTTCAGGAAAAATACATCTGTTTCCCACCACGGTTCTGACTGATTAAGACTAAAGGTCTTTGTGCATACTCATTAAGCATCTGCTAATCACCTGCTTGTACAAGTCAAACTGTATCTGAGGAGAATATGTAGTATAAGACACTGGGTACTTCAAAAATTCCTGGAAAAAACAGAACTAAAGTATGCACAAAAGCTTTGAAATCCATGCATGACTTTTTCATAATATGCATTTTCCACAAACTTTTTGAAGACCTCCTTCATAGTTTTAGAATAAGACAAGTAAAATGAATACACACATGATCTCATTTTATTTTCTCGCCAGCCCTGCAAAATTGGCATCATTAGTTTCATTCTATAAGTGAATCAAAATGCAGGAAAAACGAACACTTTCAAGGTAACACAGCTTGTTCGTGGCAGAAGGGAGACAAGAATCTTGGACTGACTCCACTCTCCAACCCCGCGTCTCTCTCTGTGGAGACATAGGCACCAAGGATTGCAATACGGGGCAGAATATGTATAAGGCCCACGCAGAACATGCTGTGAAAGATCAGCGTGCTGTGAAAGATCAGCAGATAGAGGGGCCATTTCTGGTTATGGCTGACAGACTAAGAGAAAGCAGCATACATAATAGTCCTGAAAGTATGAGTAGCATTTGAAGACATGGAGATGGGGAGGAGTGGAAAGAGGACAAGACTACAAAAAAAAAAAGGGTCTGTTAACAATATTGAGAACAGAGTGAGGCAGTGTGGAATGGGTAGGTTAAATCATGGTATTAAAGACCCTGCATATCATCAGCCAATAGCCATTATTTAATGCAACCATCCCTAATCCAAAGTCATGAACACACCTTTTCTCCATTCTGGGAGAATTATGTAGTATCATATTTCTTCTTCATGGAACCTCAGTGTCCTCACCTACAAAAGGTAGGCTGTTTTGTTTTGCATCTACCTGCTTAAACATGGATTAAACTCATTAGTAACATGACCATTGGTATGGATCTTAAGAGTTAACACTTTCTGACTCATATTCACACTAATTGACATCTTACCTTACCTACCCCCTCCACTAGCCATTAAGTCATGTGATTGGTGAAATGGCCCTTAAACATTCCCCCTTGAAGTTTCCATTATCCCTGCTAGAGGGTAGTAAACCAATGAATATTTTCAGTAGAGTAAATTAACATAGTCCAGCTGCATCCTCAGTAACTTAGAAAATCAAGGACCAAGGAAACAGGACTAGCCCAAGATTTTGCCCACCAGATTAATGGCCCTCTCCAAGCATCCAGCCAATAAAGACTCACTCTTAGAACTTGTTCCCCAGTGCTTTTTTTTTTTAGGCACTGGGCTTCAGTTTGCCAACCCCTGTTTGTCACTTTGTCACCACAGATGTAAGGTTAAAACAAGGAATGGCCCAGGTGGGTATTTCTTTCTGTGAGCAAAGAAAAATGTGAGCCTTTTGAACTCACCTGGATTCTCTGACAAGTTTAATCAAGTACGAAATAAAAGGCAGGCATGATTTACTCAGTTTTCCCAAACCCTGTTGATGAGGTACCTCATGAAAGACCATAGAAGAAGATAAACAACTGGGGGATGGGGTTTAACATGAACAGAAAGCATCTGAGCCTCAGGAAGCAAAGATCTGGCAGCTTCAAAAACAAAAAAAAAAAAAAACAAAAACAAACAAACAAACAAAAAAAACAGAAGATACTAGTTGAGCAACACCAGTGAAAGCATACTAGACTTACGGAAGTAGCTGGGCTTACACTTGGGTTACAAACTATATCAGGAACACTGAGTCTCCACACTGCATCATCAAGGATTCTATAAAGAGGCACAATAAATAAAAGAGGCCTTGCTGCACTCCCCCACTTCTGTCTCAGCATTGTTCCTCTAATAAGTTAGCACTGGTCAGGGCATACTGCAGCAGCAACTCCAAAATCTCAGGAGCTTAAACCATAATGGTCATTAGATAGCATTTCACTCATGCTATTCATTCATCCCAGGTTGGCAGGAGGCCTCGACTCATTATCATCTCTAAATGACCCAGGCTATGGGGAAGCCATCATCTTAAATGCTGCCAGATTCCATGCAGGAAAAAAAAAAAAGAAAAAGAAAAAGAGAAAAGAGTTCTGAAAGTCTTCCCCTGACAGGTAAATGCTCCAGCCCACAAGTGCATATACCATTTCTACTTACAACTTAGTTATATGAACAGCCAGCCAGAAATGGGCCAGAAAGTACAGGCCTAGTATGTGCCCACAAAGGAGAGGAATCAGAAAAATCTGATAAAACAGTACTTCCAGTTTGGCTAACAGACCCTCCCAGGAAAGCCTGCAATGTTCCTATGACGCAGGGAGGCCAAGTGACAGTCAAGCTTAGCAGAGGGTTGAGGCAGCTCATGTTCCTCAGTGGAAAGGCATTGGGCTAGGGGTCCACAGGTATCTTAGGCAGACACTCCCCTTCTTGCTGCGAACTTCTTCCCAGCTCTTTCCAAGCAGGATTCACCTTCATGGAATGTGACAAGTTAACAAAGCATTGTTTGCTCTGGGATCCTGACACATTATGTAACTTGGTCCCGTTCTGCAGTTATCTAAGGCCTCTGTTCATTTCCCCCTTGTAAACTCCTGGAGGGCAGAAGCCTTGTCTTACTCATCTTGCAAAACTCAACACAGTTATTTACATACTGGAGGCATTTGCTGTATGTTTATTTAATAAACGAGTGAATTAAATTTTCTGAAGGCAACAACTTCCAGGAGTCAGCCCAGCCAGCTCAGTAGATGTCCCAGGTAGCATGTGCAACAATACCACTGATGATGTCAGTGATCAGCTGATATTATTAATAATAAATAATAATATGCACAGAGCGCTTTTCAATTTACAGGACATTTTCACTTAGATTCTCTCTTTTGATGTTCTCATTAACCCTGTGTGAATCAGAACAGAGATTGGCATTCCCATTTAATTGATAAGGGAAGCAAGGTCCCAAGAGGTGATGGGACTTTGCCCAAGGTCACACAGACAGTCAATGTAGAACTGTGATAAAAATTCAAGACTTTGCACTCCTTGACCATGTCTTTTCAAAATAATTATCCTCCTGTACCCAACTCTTCCCATAACATAAATAAATACAAGCCCTTATTATAATATCTGAACTCAATTTCCCCCTGCATCTTCCTGATTATACTTCTGAGCAATCCTCATGACCTCACCCTTGGTGTCTAAACTCTTCATACTCATCACAGCTACCCACTTGGGTACCCTATTCCAGCAACTCCAGCTCTCCAGCAACACCTGCTCCAAACCACAAATAGCATCCATTTTATCTTCTTCTTCAGTGACTCCTCTAATTAGTGAGGACATTTTCAGAGCAGAATGTAGGCTGTCCTGTGTGAACTGACTACTTCTTCACTTTGTGTGCTGTTCTGTAGCAATGACAATACACACCAATAAACACCACAAAAATAAAGCATGCAACTGTGCATGTTTCTCTCAGTCATTTCCTATTACAGCAAGGCCACCCAACGCACAGATGATAAGTGTGAGGTCTATAGCAAGCCTACAACAGAAAAAGTGGAATAATGACAACCGGAGAACATGAGCCATGAGACAATGCCAGATCTGAGTTCTCATGCTAGTTCTGACACTTAGAAGCTCTCTGACCTTTTGCTATTAAGTAAACATCACTAAGTCTTAAATTTGCTCTCCACAAAGTAGGGACATTTTCATGATCCTCTTACAGTCATTGTAAAGATAAATGAGAGTATATAGGAAGCATTTGCAGAAGTCTCTGCAGATGATAAGCACTGAACATGTGAATTTCCTTCTTCATATCTGCCTTCCCTGTAGATAGTATGCTCCTAAAGAATAGTTATTCTCTGTGTGTTCCCAGCTGACTTCCCCAGAGGATGACATAGTACCTGGGCTATGGCTGATGCTCTATCATTATTATGTGACTCAATCACAATCACAGAGACATTCGTTGATAAAATCACTGAGATTCTTACTTCTCAAACATATAGAGCCTGGCTAGTTCTCACCCAGTGTTATTTTTCTTTTAAGTTATTGTATTCATTATAGAGATCTCACACACACATGCACATGACAGAGAAAGAGAGAAGAGAGATACAGACAGAGAAGCACCCTTGACAGGGTCTTATCACACTGCAGTCCCCTTTCCTTGGCCCTCCAGCTTAACAGGATCTTTAGCACATGTAGACCCAGCATGTCCTCAATCCAACACAGGGATCCAAACACACAGCCAGCCATATTGCTTTCCACACCACAGTGCAATCTGCTACTGAATGCACCACCAGGGTGGGCCTTAGCCAGGGTTATGTTTAAGTCAGAGTCACAAAAACCTTGAAGAAGGAGGAATGTTACATGGCCTTCATTCATTTGCAAGAGTCACCTCTGTAATGTCCTGTCTTATTTTCTAACAAGTTCTGTGCAGTAGCCTCCTCCGCCATTGTAGTATGGACTCTTTCAACAAGTACTTCCCATGGTTAGTTTTTTTTTTTTTTACTTCTTGCTTGTAAATAGAATACCAATTCAAGGTTCCAATCTGACCACAAAAAATGTGAGGTGGAATATAAACTGCATTAACTGTAGCTAATGATCTAGAAGGCATGGCTTAAACCAACAACTAAGAGTAATGGAATCATGAGGCAAGAGCAGTATTTATGCACTAAATATTTTTCACTGACCTTGGAAAAGTACAATAATTGACAAAAATCACTTTGAGATATCTGGAAGTCCTACCAAATAGGGAGTTTTGGGAAACATACCATAAACACGTGTGTGTGTGTGTGTGTGTGTGTGTGTGTGTGTGTGTGTATGTGTGTGCACACAGGTATACCAACACACAAATACTCACAATTGAATCTTCCACTCAGTACAAACTAAAGAAGACATCTATTTACAAAGAGTGTTCAGGAAACATTGCCATATTATGAAAAATGATGAAGGAACTTTCACACATGTTTTTCATTATAGAAGCTGCACCTCTTCTAAAGTCTAACAAACAAACTGCTCATGTTTGGGAAGAGAGGACATTAAATCATACCTTCCGTCTCCCTTCTTAGTTTTCCCAGCATGTATAATAGTTGAGTTTTTCAGATCATCACTGCGGTAAGGGCACGAGGGGTGGAAGTTTCTCTCTCTCTTTCTCTCTCTCTCTCTCTCTGTCTCTCTCTCTCCCTCCCTCCCTCTCTCACTCTCTCTCTTCCTGCCCCCCTAGAAGGCACACACACTCTCTGGCAAATTTGTTTTAAAAATAAGCAAAGGTTAAACAGCTCTTTTTTTCCCCTAGACTACTCCATAGAACTGCCTTGGTTTCCCAGGGACCAGAGTAATAACTGTCATGTGTTGTTTAAAAAAATTTTTTTTTGAAAACCTCATATATAAAAATAACACATATTTTTTAACATATTGGTTTATAAATATAAATCCCATTATCACAAAGCCACAGTTGGCCGAGTCCCCACTGACAAAGGATTACTGTGCATTTAACACAGTAGGAAGAATAATCATTTGTAGACTTTAAGAAATGCCCTGAACCTTGATTGCAGGTGTCGGCACAGAGCAGTTCTGCTTGAACTTAGGTCAGATAAAATGGGCCAAATTTATATAAATCATCATTTACTTAAGAGAAACTAAAGTGCTGTTAATGAAGACAGAAAATCTTACAACAAACACAAGATAATACTTGCCAACAAAAGTACGAGCCAGCTTGAATTCATAAATTCTCTAAGTGTTCTTCCCTGCCATGGCTGTTTATTAAAACTAGAAGGGTGCTATCCAAATGTAAAGTTCCTCTACTTATTGATAATATTATTTTATTTTTCTAGGCACCAGTGCTCCTGATTGCTCTTGGAATGTCTTGGGAAATGAGTCTCTATATAACATGATTATAATGATTCATTATATTTGTGTAGGGTTTTATAGCTTAGAAAGCACTTTCTCATCTATTATTAATATTATCATTATTAATAATAATAGCTACCATTTATTGTGTGCTTTTTAGGAGCCAGTCACTGTTCGGTGAACAGTAAACACAATATCTCTAATCTTTACAATAACCCAGCAAGGAGTTCTATACGGTAGGAGACTGAGGCCTCTGGAGGTCAAATAACAAGATTGCATTGTTCTTGCCTGCTTACCTGCCCACAAGGTCCAGGCCAGTTTTGCCCCTAACTATGGCTCTTGAACTCAGGGTCTTCCTCATTTAGGTCCAGTTGTGTTACTGTTCTAGCACCACCTTACCCCCAAAAGATTGAATTCTTATACTCCTTCTGAGGCAAGGAGATTACTGATACTTTGTTAACAAATAGGGATGTGAAGTTTCTAAGAGAAGAAACATCTCTAAGGACATACAGCTCTTAAGCATATAGTAACCCATCCTGACCCTTCTTTTTTAAAAGAGATATTTCTATTCAGGGTGCATGCACGCACTGGAGGCACACAGAGACAGAAAGCCGGAAATTATCTCCCAGGGGGATGGCCATGCCACAAATCCTTGGCACGCACACACACACATGCCCGGTACAAGTTTTAAGCTGCTGGGTCTAGGACTCAAACCATTGTCAACTATGTGGAAGTCCAGCAACATAACCACTATGCCATCTGCTGGTCCCCATCCTGGCCCTTTGAATATCAGGTGTTGGCCATCCACAGGCTCATGTTGCCTCCTCACTGCATCAGAAGCATAATCATTTGCTGAGTCTGGGCACATTGTCTGACGGGGTGAGCAGGAGATCCAAGTCCACCCTAATTCCAGGTATATTGCCTATTTCTTTCCACACCCCCAGCCCTTTAGCAGTCCTACTTGGAAGCCCACAGATGATTGTGAATATGAATACAGAGTCTCCTCTTTGGGATAGATAAAGGAGGGGAGAACGGTAGATGGAAAGCTGACAATTCAGGCAGTCAAATTCAATTTGAAGAAATTTGGTTCAGTGCTTTCCATTAACAACATTCTAAGAAAAATATAATTCCAGGACTAAAGAAGGAAAGGGAAAAGAGAGGAAAAAAAAAAAAAAAACACTAAACACTTTTCATCGTGTGCAGTCAATGCAAAGCAAATCAATCACATTCTTCTGGGCCAGCAATACCTCAGTTACCACCGAACATGCAAGGCCTTCGAGTGTCTTTGTCCTCAGTATGGCACCGAGAGAGAGATGAATCAGGACTAGGAGCAGGAGGACCGAAAAGGTTCGCTAGACCCTGGCCATCCGCAATCATCCAGAGAAAACTTTACAGTTTGGAAAGCACTTTATCAGTCATTTGATACTCACTATAAACCTTTGAAGGTAGGTACCATATAATTAGTACTTACTTCATAAATGAGAAACTGGATCAAAGTAATTAAGTGACTTACTCAAGATTAGACAGCTGATACGTGACCAGGATTTGGACTCCTTTAACCTCCATAGGTCAGATTCTCAAATTCTTTTTCTTTTTTTTTTTTTGAGAGGTTTTCGCTATAGGGCGCGTGCACTCACCAGACAGACAGAGACGACAGAGACATAGAGACAGAAAGCGAGAAATCACCCCCCAGGGGGGATGGTCACGCCGCAATCCCTTCTCCATTCTCCTCTCGGGATCTTGGGCACGCACGCACATGCGCCTGGCGTGAGTTTTAAGCCTCCGGGTCTGGGACACGAACCGCGGTCGACTACGTGGGAGTCCAGCGACATAGCCATTACGCTAACTGCTGGTTCCCAAGATTCTCAAGTTCTACATTCCCAAATGCCCTCAATGATCCTGAGCAAAAGCCAAGACTAAATCCAGGTGGCTGCTCCACACACACACAACTGGGAGTTTTCCATTACAGTTTAAGGTCATCCTAATATATGAACTAAAAGACCTCATATATTTTTAATATGATAACATCATTCCCTGCCTCGCCTCCCTCGCCCAAGCAAACCTTGAACAAAAATAGCAATGCCTTAAATTCCCTTAGTGCTATTCCTGTAAAAGTGTCCTCTCACCTGCCGACAGCCAGTTGCAAAGCAATGTTTCCAAGGAAGTTAAAAATGTGAACAGAGGAGTTTGGCAACATGAGTTTGAACCCCTTCACTCTCGAGAGGTGTGTGACCTTGAGAAAGTCTCAGGACCTCCTTGTGTTCCAATTTCTTGATCTATAAAGTCAGGATAGCAGTGTGTCCCATTTCATCGTGTTGTTGTGAGGATTAATGAGATAATACCTAAAGCACTTAGTGTCTAGAAGATGGAAAGCATTTCCTAAAATTTTGTGATTATCATTGCTAGATGTCAAACACGTGTGGATCATCAGTGGATTTAGGATACAGAAGCCTGTAGAGCCACCTAGTCTAATTTTTTTAATTTTACATAGAAGAAATCTAATACTCAGAGAAAAGAAGTCCCACCCACAACTGCTATACCATCTCACTCAGAGAGCCCGTGGGGGCCCCCTACACCTAGATGAGGATCTTTTGCTACCTTTGTACACATTTTTTGTCTTGCATTTCCACAGGATTGTTCATCGAGAAAGAGCGTGCTTCTCTCATTTGATGGAAGTGGTTGGTTGATCTTGACTGAGCAGGACTTTTAGGGAATCCTTAATACTATTTGGGAAAGTAGCTACTGACAGTTCCAGCATCTTACTGAGTATCCTCAATCCAGAAGGTGCAGAAGGTCAGACTGTAATCCCCAGGGTAAGGAGGAGCACAGGAATTTCCCATCAATGAAATGACTCAAGAACTGGATTAACTGTGTACCTGGCTCTTCTTTCAGATATCCCTTCATTGTTTCATGGTTCACTGATTCTTCCTCCAGAGAATGAGGAGGTTAAGAGAAAGCCTGCATCACTCTCAGTCAAACAGTAGTACTAGTTAGTAAGTCTTACCAAGGCTTCTCGTGAAATAGCTCCATCTGCAAACCTGGACCACATTCATATGGACATTTGAGAGTTGAGGGCTGTTTCTGTAATGAAAAGATAGTATCCTGAATTTTGAGAGTTCAAATCCTAGGACTACCACTTTTTGTTGTCATTGTTTAAGTTTTAGCTACACGGGGTGTGTGCTCACTGGAGAGAGGAAAAGAGAAATCACAGCCTGCAAGGAATGGCCACACTGCAATCCCTTCTTCCCCACTCTTCCCTAGTGGTTTTTAGGCATGCAGGCACATGTGCCTGTCATGATTTTCAAGCCACCAGGTCCAGGATTTGAATCACACAGGTGGCCATGTGGGATTCAGCACCTTAACCTCCATGCCACCCTGCTGGTGCCACTACCATTTATTAATATGTGCATTTAGGTCACTCACTTCACCTCACTGAGCTTCAGTTTCTTTATCTATACACTGAGAAGAATAATAGTATCTACTTCCAAAGGTTGCAAGAATTAAATAAAACAACATGAAACACACAACACAGTATTGAATAAATGGTACTGAATTAATTTTGCCTATTGCTAATAGATAAATCATTTTTTCAAAAATATATTCTGGCTAATGTATACTCTAAGCCATTGGGTTCTGTGGGTCACCTTTTTTTTTCATGGCTAATACCCTGGCTGGTATTGACTGCACAAAGAAATCTATGGCAAATTCATCAAGCATGTTCTTGTTTGCAAGAACATTGGAAGGAAGAGGCATGAAGTGAAATTTTGGATCTGCAAACAGCATTTACACTTGATTCCCAAGGTTCTAACACTTTGGGGCTGCAGCATTATGTCTGGAAGGTCACTGAACTTCTCTGAGACTCAGTGTGCTGACGTCTACAGTTGAGGTAATGATTCTTCCTTATTTGCCACCTGAAAGTGAGGTAAAAGGTGGCACACTTGGTTTTGGTTGCTGTCACTGGCATTACGGTTGTCAGTAGAGGAATGTATTCGTAATTATTGAATGCTAAGTATGAGGTTAAACACTTCAAATTTACCTCATTTTATGCCTGAACTGAAGAATTAATGTTCATCATTCCATTTACCAATGCAGAAATTATGGTATAAAGAAACTGTTCAAGGGCTGGCTTGATGGTGCAGCAGTAATGCACGGCAACAGTGAAACTGGGACCATAGGGAAGATCATGGATTTGATGTCTTGGTCAACCTGTATAGGCTGACTGCATGTCTGTGATCCTGCCTGAGGCTGGGGAGGTGGTAATCAAATTGTAAGATTCTGCTATTGAAGGTGCTTCTCTCTCTCTCTCTCTCTCTCTCTCTCTCTCTCTCTCTCTGTGTGTGTGTGTGTGTGTGTGTGTGATTCTCATAAAAAACCAATATACTTAAATGTAAAAAGCGAGCATAAATACTAGCTAGAGCCAGTTCCATGGCATGGTGGTTAAAACGGCCAGATCCTACATGGCTGACCTCATGGTTCAAGGTCTGGACCTGGTGGCTTGAGAAACACCCAAGGTATGTGTGTCCAAAGTCCAACAGGATAGAGAAATGGAGGAGAAGGGATTTTGGTGTGACCATTCCTATGGGGTGCCTTCTCCTGTCCCTTTCTATCTATCTCTATCAGTCAAGCACACATACCCTCTTGCAAACTAACCAACAAAATTGGTTATTTCTAAGGCTCTTTGTGATATCCACTGCTCAAATTCTGTACATCTTGTTTGCATTCTGTTGGCTTTTAATATGATCTTAAACTTGTTTTTATATATATATATATATTATTTGTTTGTTTGTTAGTTTGTTTATTTTCATTATTTAAGTGCCTGTGAGGTGCCTAAACCAAAGATAGAGTTATCTTCACTTCAGCATCTCTGGGCTTCACATGGAGTCTTGTATCTAATAGATACCAGTACACTACTGTTCATCACAATGAAAACCTTGCAGGCCCACTAAGGGATGTAGACCAGTGAAATGTGCTCTCATAGTGTTAAGAGCATCCATTCAGCAAGGCCTCCTTTGAAGGGGAAATGTGATTACAGAGATGCTGAAATTATCGAGAGTTCTTAGAAGGAATCCAGGTGGGAAATCAGACAGCAAACTGGAACGTATTCCTGCCTTCATAATGAGGGAGAAAGGAAATTAATGATGACTCTAAGGTGGCAAAGATCCTGAACTCATCTTTGATAATCTGTCTTTTGCCAGAAAAAGAAAAAAAGAAAAGAGAAGAAATGTAGACAATTAGGAAGTAATTAAGATCTCACAGAAGCAGCTATGACAGAAAGCAGTTAAGGGAATACTTAGCGATTTGGGGGAAAACACAAATCAGCAGGTTGGACAGCATGTATCCTAAGGTGTTCCAGCGAAGAGCTAATATAGTTACTGAAGCACTTACAATTATTTCTGAAAAGTCACGGAAGAACAGCAGCAGAACATACACTTAAATTTTTTAAAACATCAAATGTCATATTGATCTTTTAGACAGAAGAGAAAAATACACGAAATAGGAGCTTTCAGAACTAAGAGAGGAGGAAAATACCTCTAACTGGTATGTGACAGGCATTTTCAGATTCCACGTACCATTCAGTCATCACTTATAGCTAGTCCTGGATTCCTGCCACTGTCCAGACCAGGAAGCACGCCTCAGGATGGGGAAGCAAACTGTCCAAGGACAGCCACGGAACATTGCCCCAGCTGGGTTTCAACCCCAGTCTCTGCCTCATGCTGGCAGGCCCTACGGGTCTTGTTTTTTTTTTTGTTTTTTTTTTTTTTTTTCATTTTTATTGCTCTTCTACAACTAGGATTAGCAAATTGGACACAACCCAGGGAAACAAAGGAATTATGAGGCTGCATAAGGCTGGGGTTATAAAAAAAAGCACAGATCACAGCCCACAAACATGATAGCTTTTCAATAGAATTACAAAGACAGTGGATGAAAAGATCACAAGATGACTTAATCTGGACCACAATAACTCAAAAACGTTTCTTGCAAAATTAATTCAAATGGGCTGGGAGAGGCTGCATAGCTGTAAGGCTCAAAAATTAACTTAGAGTCAGTAAACAAAGAATAATGGTAGAAATAATTCAAATACAAGGAAAGGCACTAAGTCTGTTAGAGCTGAAAGGCCCTCACAACGTCATCTGATTAATCTTCCTGGTTAATTGGCAATACAGCAGGACCAGACTAAGGTACTAGGCCAAGTAGAGTCTTATAGAATGAAGCTACATTTTGAGGCCTAGAGTTAGTAGAAAGAAGTAAGGTATAGATGAGGGCTGGTTTCTCACCATGAGCACCAACCAAAGCTAAGAAGTTGCAGGCATCGCATAAAGAAGGAAAGAGTCAGGCTGTATGGAAACTTGAATGTCTGGAAAACCAAATGCCATCAACACAGAATTGAAGTCCCATTATTTCAGGTTTTGCCTACCCTCCATGGCCCCATTTTATTCTTTCCAATCAATCCAGACAGCCGGTTCATCCTCCAAAATCCTTACCTAAACCACCCATGAAGATTTGAGTTCTCTCAGATAGTACTAGACCAAACTCCCTCCCATTACCGTCCAGTTTATGCAACAAACATCCCCAAACACAACTATGTGCCGCGCACTGTGGGAGGTTCTAAGGACAAAGAGAGACTGAGTGGGAGCTTTGCCCTGCCCTCTAGAGCTCCGTTTGGAGGGAGTATCTGGGTTAGAGTTTGCATGGTATAATCATGTAACCTTGTTTAGATTCATGTTTGAAACATCGTCATCTTTCATAGAGGGTTAGGTACATTGTCCAAGGGTCAGTTAGAAAATACCAGGGTTGGCATTAAAAACTGTGCGCCTCTGGCATGAAAGCCTATGTTTTCTCCACTCAACCACACAAGGTCACCAAAGCTTTTCACAATTGATTTCTGTACCACCAATTCACAGCCATAGGTCAAGGAAAATAATAATTTTCATAATAGGCATCTACTTTTTGCCAGGCATTTTGCTTAACACATGATCTCATATAACCTTCATAAATCCTATTGAAGACTCATCCTCAACCCCTTACTGCATGTGAGAAAACAAAGTCTCAAGGAGGCAAACGATAACACACAGTGTGTGAGTAGAAAAGCAAGAGATTAATTCACAAGTCTATCTGCCACCAGTAAATGAGGATGTGTATTAGTTTCCTATTGCTGCTGAACAAATTACTACAAATTCAATGACATAAAAGAATGTAAGAATTATCTTACATTGTTGCCACGTCTAAAATTCCACTTCCACTTATTTGAGTGAGAAATCACTCCATGAATGACCACACTGCAATCCCTTCTCCCTTCTCCTCTCATGATTTTGGGTACACGTGCACACACATCTGGCATTATTTTCAAGCCAGTGGGTCCAGGACTCTAACTATAGAGTTGGCTAGATGGGATCTAGGACCTTAACCACCACTCCACCTGCTGGCCCAAGAACCATAAAGTCTTGATATACAGGGGTTACCTGAATGCTGATTAGTGTGACTTAAGGTAAAATTTCTCCTTCTCAACATCCAGGCACAGTGGTGGGTGGGGGCAAGGGATCTGGGCTATGTGAATTCATGTTCCAGATCTTCAGACTATATATAACCATATTATGTCATGTCTCAGGGATCAGTTTCTGCATGTGAAAATAGGGACTACAGGGACCACAAGATGGCATAATGGTTACGTCGCTGGACTCCCCTGTAGTCAATTGCAGTTCAGACCCGATGGCTTCAAACTCACATTGGGTGCGTGTGCGTGCATGCCCAAAATCCAGAGAGGAAAATGGAGGAGAAGAGATTGCTGTGTGACTATCCCCCCCGGGGCGTGGTTTCTTGCTTCCTGTCTGTCGCTCTGTCTCTTTCTGTGGCAAGCGCATGCACCCTATAGCAAAAATCTCTCTTTAAAAAAAAGGGGGAGCTGGCAGGTGGTGTGGTGGTTAAGTGTGCTAGACTCCCACATGGCCAACCACAGTTCGAGTCCCGGACCTGGCAGCTTGCCTTCTCACTTTCCATATGTCTCTCTCTCTCACACACACTCTCTCTCTCTCTGTCTCTTTCTCTTTCTCTCTCCCTCTGTCCTTCTCTGGTCAAAGTTTAAAATAAATACAATAAATAAGTAAAGTTAAATAATTCTTTTAAAAAAAAAGAAAAAAAAATAGGGACTACAATGTCTTCTTGCAATGAGTAAATTACATAGTATCTATGTGGTGCCCGTCATTGCATCTAGTACATAGTAGAAGCCCAATAAATGGTGGATATTTTCATTTTCTCTTCTCTGGCCTGCCTCAGGTTAAAGAGTAAGAAACAAAGATATCTGGGCTTTGTCGTCTGAAGAAAGACCACTAGCTGTGCAACTAATGTTTGAAAAACCAACCACTTTCTCCTTCTGCCTGAACTCAAGGCTCAGCTGAAAGCTTAGAGACACGAGGCAGACAAAGAGGGAAAGCCAGCAGAAGAAGGGAAAACAAGTCATCCGTCAGACCAAGAGAGGATGAATTCAATGCATTATTCAGGGAGCTCAGTGGTGGGCCTCTGCTTGGACTAGGCCTGTGAGCTCAAGAGGTTTTTTAACTGCCTTGAGAGTTGGCTGATATCCGAGCAAGGCCAGATGCCGCAGCCCCTATTAGTCAGCTGATTGCCAGCCCCTGGAGGACCACTGGGACCTTTTCAGGAAACCCAAGGCTCTGAACAGGGCAGGAGGTTAATTGAGCCACCTCTCTGTTCTGGAAAGCCTTTTCTAAAATCCCGTTTTTGAAGCCATGCAAGCACTGAACTGCAGGAAACCAGGCTCAGAAGGTATGTGGGGCAGGACCTGCCTCACCTGTAAACAGAATCTCTAATGGCTTGGAGAAGATGGTTTGAAGGATGATGGACAGCATCCAGGCCCACAAAAGTCCCTGTACCTTTATTGAAACATCTAAAATTCCACCTTGACTTTTTATTTAAGTGTAAACTGGTATAGCCTTCTTGGAGGGCAATTTAGCAATATCTATGCAAATTGAAAATGCTCGTATTTCATATTTTTTGACCTAGTAATACTACTCCTGGGTATCTGGCCTAAAGAAATACACACAATAGAAAGCTATATATACAAAAAAGTTCACTGGAGCATGCTTTGAAAATGAAAGATTAGAAACAACAAAAATGCCATCAATAAGAATATATCAATAGGATATAAATTATAGTAATCAATACTACAGAATAAGGTCATTAAAAATAATGAAGTAGATTCAAATGTTCTGGTGTTAAAAGATTTGCAATCATTTTTAAATGAAAAACATATACATACAAGTTTCAGAGTAATAGAGTGATAATCCTGTATATGGGTAAAAGAGACCGATATTAAGGTTTATATATACATGTGGATATAAATAAAGACAAATATGAACAGGAGAAATATACCTTAAATAGTTAAGAGTGATCATCTCTGGGTAGGAAAGTGAGAAGGGGAATAATGAAAGGGGACTGTAACTTTCTACTGCATGTGATTTATTTTTGTATTGCCAGAGGGTGCATGAGCTCACCAGAGACAGGAAGAGACAGGGAGAAAGCACCCCACAATGAGGAGTGGTCATGCCACAGTCCATCCCCCATTTCTCCATCCTGCAGAGATTCTGAATATGCATGCACATTCACCGACATATTTTTCAAGATGCTGGGGCCAGGATTTGAACTGGTCAGCCATGACGATCCAGCTCCCTTAACCTCTAGGCTACAGGGCTGGTCTGATTTTACTGTGTTTGTATTTTTCAAGAAGAATGGCTTTCCACATCCATTTATTTAATTTAGAAAAATACAAATTAAACAATGAAAGTCATTTCCACAGGTGACGAGAGCAGGAAGAGACTTAACAAGGGAATTAGTCCTTCGTTTCTCAAAAGAGGGGGAAGAGGGCAAAGATAGGTGAGATCTGTTCAAGACCAGTGAGTTCAGAGAGTAGATCCAGGATTCCTGGCACTCAGCCACCATGGTTTCCACCACACTCAAGATCTGGATCTTTTAGGATCTCTCTATTAAAGTAAATTTCCATGGGCTATTTGGGGACCTTTAAATACTCTTAGACACTACCTGGGGGTAGAATGTTATAGTGGTCTGGGTCAGGATGCTATCTCTGCCACTGGCTGGCCTGTGGCCTCAGCCAAATCACTTTTCCCTAATGAGCCTTTGATTTCTTATCTGCAATGTGGGGGCAATAACCTTTCTCATGGAGATATTATGAGCATAAAATATTAATTCCCTTTCCTCTTCTCTAAGAAATACATTCATCTCAAGTCTCTTTTCTTTTTTTTCAAGTCTCTTTTCTAAGAGAGAGATGATTCTTGGAAAAGGTTGAGACAACCATATTGAGTATGTCTCAGAAGTAAGGGTTCTGGGCCCAGTCCCATAGCACAGTGGTTAAGTTCTGTGTGGAGGGGGCTGTATCCCACATGGTTCAATTCCCTGCCCTGGTGGCTTGAAAAATATACCTTGTGTGCCAATAATCCTGATTGGCAAAAAGGGGACTGTGGTATGACCAGGTCCCATTGAGGCTCTGTCTCTCACTCTCTCTTTGGTGTGCATATGCACCCTCTGGCATGAGACAAACAAAACCACCCTAGGCATTCAAATCTCTGCTATGTCCTTGAGCTATCTGGTAGCATTTGAAAAACTGAAAATATTCTTCACATTTTAACCTTCCTGAATTTTCTCAATGCCTTCAGACCCTTCCTACTTATCAGTAGGAGAAGGTAATATGTATTTGGATCAGATTGCTATTATCAGGACCAAAGAATTTAATGTGCTCCCCCATCACTGGGGCCTGAAGTCAGGCATCCACCAAGGAAGAGACATAAGGCCAGATGTCCCTCGGAGGACGAAAGGGATCTAGTGTTCATCTGATGCTGGCAAAGAAGGAGAGTCATTAAACTGCCCCTCAATGACCCAGAATAACTACCCCCAAGTTCATACAGAGGTGGTCACCTTGACAAGGTGAGGTGATGGTGACTGGCTAGCTCCAAAAATATCTCCCCAACCAGTCTGCTTTAGAGATGCCCAGAATTCTACCATTAATCCTTCCAGTTAAGCCTTTGAAGGACTCTGTTAGCATGTAAATGTTTCTCTGGGGAGGAATAATAAAATTTAATTCAAGCGAACAAACATTTACTGACAGTTGCTTCAAACCAGTCACTTGCGAGGCATTGTAGGGTATCCAAAGATGAATAAGATACTTTCCTGTCCTCTAGGAGCTTGGGGCTCATCAGGAGCAGTAAGATGTAACCCAAATATTGTAAAACAAGGAAGAACATTTTAAAGTAAGATTAAAATATAAAGAAAACCCATCCAGCCTCTGTGGCATAACAGTAGCACAATATTCTGGAATGCTGAGGTTATGGAAGATCCCCGGGTTGAGTCTCGAGGTTGCCCAGTACACACTTGGTGTGTGTGTACACCCATGATCCTGGCTAGCTGAGGTTGGGGGATGGCATAAAGACTCTGGTGGGTATGCCTCTATGTGTGTGTGTCTCTTCCCCATGGAATAAATAATAAACTAACCTTTAAAATGCCTTTAAAAATAAATAAAAAGAAATTTCCATAATTGTTCTAGACTCCGTATATTTTATCAAGATCCTCACTATAATACTTAATCATCTTGTAGGGGGAGGTCATGAATTGAAAATGGCTATGGGGCCAGCAGATGGCATGGTGATAGAGGCACTGGACTCGCACATGGCCAGCTGCAGTTTGAGTCCCTGACCTGGTGATTTGAAACTCATACCGGGTGCATGTGCATTTGTGTCTAGAATCTGAAAAGGAGAGTGGAATTTCTCACTTTCTGTCTCTCTGTCTCTCTGGCAAGCACACACACCCTACAGCAAAAACCATTTAAAAAATAAATAAATAAAAGAAAAAGCTAAAAATTTCTTGCCTTATTTGGAATATAATAGGAAGCCATAGATTTCTGTAAGTAAAGAGGAGGTAGTGACATAGTTTTTGTTTGTTTGTTTGTTTTAAAGAATTTTACAGAAATCAATCTGACAGTTTGTGGAAGACGGATTAGAGGAAGCAAGGCTGGAGGACAGAAGGAAGATGAGAAGGTAGCTAATGTGAAACGTTTGAAAGGACAAGAAACAACAAGATATGGAAGTATGTGGCAGGGGAAGGCAGTCTCTCAAAAGTGAAAGGACCCTTCATGTTTTTATTCCACAGTACATACTATGGGTAAGATACTGTACTGGAATAAAACAAATACAATAGAAGGGTTCTATCCTTTTTGAGCATCAAGTTGAGTGTGGGTTCACATACAATCAAACATCATAAAAATGTACAATTCAAAAAGCATGATGCAGGACCAGCAGGTGGTGTAGTAGTTAAAGTGCTGAACTCCCACACAGTCGATCATGGTTTGAGTCCCAGACTTAAAACTCACACAAGCATGTATGCGAGTGTGAGTTCTTCTGACAGGAGAATGGAAGAGAAAGAATTGCAGTGTGGCCATCCCCCTGGGGGGTGATTTCTCACTTCCTTTCTTTCTCCATCTCTCTCTGTCTCTCCAGCGTCTGCATATGCCTATAGCAAAAAATCTCTCAAAACAAACAAACAAAAACCAACCAAACAAACCCCAAAAGCACAATGCATAGTTTGGAGCAAAAGTTTATAGGAGGCTATGAAAGAACAGTGAGACCTGCTCTAGCCTGGAATGGGATCACTGGGGATTTCTTCTTTGAGGGAGCCATATTTAATCAGGAGCTACAGAAAAAGGAAGATTGAACTAGATGAATGAGATACCTTTTCAGTCCAGCAGAATGGCTATCATCAAAAAGACAGATGATAATGATGTTGGTGAAGATGTGCAGAAATTGGAACCTTCATACATTGATGGTGGGAAGGTAAAATGGTGTAATCATTTTGAAAAACCATGTGGCAGTTCTTCAAAAACCAGAGATTTACCATAACCATAGAATTACCATAGAGCCCAGCAACTCTAGTCCTAGGTATGTATGCAAAGAAACCAAAACACATGTCTATGCAAAACTTGTATAGGAATGTCCACAGAGGCATTATTTATAACAAAAAAAAAGAACAAAGCAACTCAAATGCCCATCAACTGGTGCAAAGATAAATAAGTAGTATACCCATAAAATGGATGATAATTTGTAAATAAGAAGGAATAAAATACTGATACATGTGAAGCATGTATGTACTTTAAAAACATTTTTAAGTATGATTCTACTCATATGAAATATATAAAACAAGTGATACAGTTCATTTTAGATATAGCTTGACTGGATTGAAGGATAACCTGATAGCTGTAAATATTATATCTGGGGGAAACAGCAGTTGACGCGATGGCTACGTCGCTGGACTCCCATGTAGTCGACTGCAGTTCGAGTCCCAGACCCAGTGGCTTAAACTCACGGCGGGCACATGTGCATGCATGTCCAGGATCCTGAGGGAATGAAGGAGAAGGGATTGCAGCATGGCCATCTCCCCTGGGGGGTGATTTTTCGCTTTCTGTCTCTTTGTCTTTCTCGCAAATGCATGCACCCTATAGCAAAAATAAATAAATAAATAAAAACCTCTCCAATAAAAAGAAAATACTATTTCTGGGTAATTTCTGTGAGAGTTTTGTGAAGAAACTAGCATTTCAATCAGCAGACTGAATTAAGAAGATCCATTTTCATCCAAAGTGGGTGGATTCCATCTAATGTATTGAGGGCCCGGATCAAATTATAGAGGTAGAGAAAAGGCAAATTCATTCTAACGGAGCTGGGACACCCATCTTCTCCTGCCCTTGGACATCAGAACTCCAGGTTCTCTAGTTTTGGACTCTGGGACTTGCGCCAGTGGACAGCTCACTCACTCCTACTCCTCCACTGCTGGATTCTCAGGCTTTTGGACTTGGACTGAGCCACACAACTGGTTTTCCTCGTTCTCCAGCTGTTGATGGGATTTCATGGGACTTCTGACCCGCCATAATCATGTGCACCAATTCCTCGAATAAATTCCCTCTCATACATCTATATCTATATATCCTATTGTTTCTGCTTCTCTGCAGAACATAAACGCAATACGCAAATACACAGAGAAAGTGGTTGTGCAAGAGGGGATAAAGGGAGTGACTATCAGTGTTTATGGATTTCTTTGGGGGTGATGAAATGTTCTGGCAGTAGATAATGATGGCGCTTTGTGATTATACGAACAAAAACTGAATTGTACACTTCCTTTAAAAGAGTGAGTTTTAATATTATGTGAATTATATCTCTATGAAAAATTTAAATTAAAAAGAAAGAATGAGCAAGGTAAAGGTGATAAAAAATGGAGACGGTGTTCTGGCCCAGGTGAAGAGAAGGTATAGGTCATGGGAGAACTGAGGTCAAGGCCAATGTGACTGATATATTGGGAAAAAGAGACAGTGATATCACATAAAGTTATTAGGTTGTTGGGAAAATCATGATGTCTTTTTCTATATTTCTCCGGGCAAAAAAGTGTCATGACTTTACCAACGACCCAATAGAAATGTGGGCAGAGATAAATTATGTATACTCTGTAGGTTGGTCTTTATCCTAAAAATAAAGAGATGCAGTGAGGCTTTATATGCATGGGAATAACGCAATTGTATCCTTTGCCTATACTGTACAGTGTGAGTTGGAAGAAGTCAAGGAGAGTATGGAGGTTGACCAGTTGTGCTGGTCCAAGCAAAAGAAGTTAGCTAGACAAGAGAGGGCAATGCAGATAGGGTATGTGGACATGGAGAGTATACCATATGACTCTGACAGCTTGAGAGTGGGATATGGACATGGAGAGTATACAATATGACTCTGACAGTTTGAGAGTGGATAAACAGAAGATTCTTAGCTCACTAACCAGGAAGGAGAGCAGCCTGAGAAAAAAGAATAAGTCTGATCTACAGAGACATTCACTTCATCTCTACTATGTGCCAGGTCTGATATTCTATATCAATTTTTCTTTTAATGCTATCAAGAAATCAGTGAGATCAGTGAGTTTTATTCTCCCCATGGATTGGAGAGGGAAACTGAGGTTCAGAAGGGCTCAAGAACTTGCCACAGTGCACAAAGATAATACATGGCAGCAAAAAGATTTAAATTTAAATTTAAGTTTGTTTGATGCCAAAGTTATTTGTACCCTTGCTCAACGCTATAGCACTTCTAGGCCAAGGATGGCAAATTGATTTCAACATATACCCAACTCTGATCCATTAGCAGTGATTGCCTGGAGCACTGGGTTGAGACAAATTCTGAGCCCAAGCCCAGGCCCAGCAGGAAACTAGACCATGAGTGATCAGGAATATATGTCATAGGCACTGAGAGACGCAGTGGCAAGGAAAGTGCACCATATTCGCCATTCCTGCTCTATGAGTACAAAAAAGGAAGAAACCACCTGTAATTGAAGGGATTAAAAATGGCCAGCTGTAAACTATCAACACACACAATAGATGTATCTCAAAAACATTACACCAAGCAAAGATGTCAAAAACAAAAGACTGCCAACTCTATCAAGAGCTGGGAAACTTTTTCTGTAAAGGGCCAGTTAGTGAATATGTTAGCCTTTAGGGGCCAGACAATCCCTGTCACAACTACTCAACTCTGCCAAGACAGTGTGAAAGCAGCCGCAGACAATATGGAAACGAATGAGCATGGCTGCGTTCCAACAAAACTACTTATGAACACTGAAACTGGAATTTCATATAATTTTTATGTGTCACAAAATATTGTTCTTCTTTTGATTTTCTTTCCAACCGTTTAAAATGTAAATGCTGGACTGGCTCCATAGCACAGCAATAATATGTGCTGCTCAAGAGAAGCCAGATCCCACATGGCAATGGTGGTTCGAATCCCTGGCCCAGTCATCCTGGAAATACGTGGTACCTGCACTCTCATGTGTGGACATATACGTCCACGAATAAAAAAAAAAAAAAATTCAGAAAAACATAAAAGCCATTCTACTCACGAGTCACACAAAAAAAGGCAATATAATATATGGGTTGTCGGGACGGTCATGAGGCATTTTTTATACAAAAACATAGAGAAGAACATCATGACTTTTCTGACAATCTAATATTTGGTCTGCTGGCCATAGTTTGCCGTTCCCTATACTCTACATAACCATTTGTAAAGAGGGGAAGAATAGATGAATATAATTAATAGCTATAGGTAAGAGATCAGAAGTTGCCTGTAGGTAGGTGAAGACCAATAGAAAGCGATTACCAGAGAACATCCTGGAGTGATGAAAATGTTCTTAGCTACGCAGTTTGTATATTTGTCAAAATTCTTTGGCGTGTATGCTTAAGAATGTGAATTTCTCTGTACGTAACCTTAACGTCAACTTCAAAATATGAAATATGAACTGAAACACTAAAAAGAGAAATGGCTACCCAGAGGAGGTGCCATTTGAATAAGCTTGAAGAATAAATTCAGCTTCCAAAGTGGGGAAGAAAACGTTGAAGGGATGAAGGGATAAAATTCAACCAGCACTCTAATAGAAAAGGGGGGAAAATTCTATTTGACAGGAAGCAGTGGAAGTATACCCCATCCACATGCTTTTCTTTCCAAAAGCTCCGGCTCAGAAATAATTGCTTTGCACAATAATTGGGAGATGCAGCTTGGGAGCTGGTACAAGTGGAGCTGGGTGCAATTTGGGGAGATTTGTTACGCTCAGCTCCCTTCTATCAATTCCAGAGGCTCAGATGTTCCTGACCTGTTACTTGGCATATTGTGAAAACGGCTTTTATTTACTGCACTTCCATTAAAAGATGAAATCCACGAACAGGGGCTCACAGGCCAGAAAATCACCGTTTACGTCTCCACTTATCTCCTGTCGACGGCTAAGAACCTCGTCTCTACGGCGCCTGGGATCTGGCTTCCACAGCCAACTTCAGCTCTGCCTGAGAATATCAGTGGAGCAGTCCAGATCCAGGCAGTGGGATTGAGCTGCTTGGTCGGGGTGGGCTGGGTAAAACTGGCCATCCTAAAAAGCCAAGAAGACAGCATGGCCATAGGATTATGCTAGCGGCAAGAGGAAAGGATGGATGAGCCATCAGGCTTTACCCAGAATTCCATGTGCCTGGGGAAGTCTGAGGATCGAATGGGGTGGCTTGGATAGAGAAAATACTGGAATGGGCTGGTGAGTCAAAGACAAAAATGAAGCCCAAAATAATCTTCACCTGTTCCTTTTTCAGCATTACACACATCTGTGCCTTACCAAGTCAGGAGTGCTCTGCTCAAATGTTAGTTTTACTGCCAGATAAATGACTAGAAATGTGATACTAGTCCCTTCCCACCTCTGAGCCTTGCTCTCCCAAGTGTGAAAAGGGAGGAGGCGTTAAACTAAGCAATCTATTTCAGCTCAAAAGTTCTTTCAGTCCACCTTTGGTTCCTCCCCTAACTTTGTTTTTTGGGTGTTTTTGTTTTTGTTTTTGTTTTGATTTGGAGAGGTTTTTGCTATAGGGCATGTGCACTCACAAGACAGACAGAGAGAGACAGAGAGACAGAAAGCGAAAAATCACCCCCCCAGGGGGGATGGCCACGCTACAATCCCTTCTCCTCCATTCTCCTCTTGGGATCTTGGGCACACACACACACGCGCCCGGCATGAGTTTAAGCCACCAGATCTGGGACTCGAACCATAGTCGACTACATGGGAGTCCAGTGACATAGCCATTACGCTAACTGCTGGTCCCATTCCCCTAACTTTGATGAGTAACTTTGGGCAAGTTATTTCTTCTGAGCCATGATTTCCACATTATACACGGGGAGGCTTGAATGTGACAATTTTTTTTTTTTTTTGAGAGGTTTTTCGCTATAGGGAGCGTGCGCTCACCAGACAGACAGAGAGAGACAGAGAGACAGAAAGCGAGAAATCATCCCCCAGGGGGGATGGTCACGCCGCAATCCCTTCTCCTTCATTCTCCTCTCGGGATCCTGGGCACCCACGCACATGCGCCCGGCGTGAGTTGTAAGCCACCGGGTCCGAGACGCGAACCGCGGTCGACTACGTGGGAATCCAGCGACATAGCCATTACGCTAACTGCTGGTTCCCTTGAATGTGACAATTTTTAAGACTCTCACAGAATCTGAGTTCCCTGATTTTGCCTGCTCAGAAGATTCAGAGGATTTATCTCCTTTTTATTCCATTGACCCTTGAGTACATATCAATCTTCCTATCACGACTTCAATTTTTTTCTTTTTTATGGAGAGATTTTTGGCATAGGGCACATGCACTTACCAGAGAGACAGAGACAGAGAGATAGAAAGCAAAAAAAATCACACACACACACACACACACACACACTCCCAGAGAGGATGGCCATGCCACAATCTCTTCTCTCTCATTCTCCTCTCAAAATTTTGGGCATGCACACGCAAGCACGCAATGTAAATCTTAAACCACTGAGCCCAGAACTCAAACCGTGATCAACTATGTGGGAGTCCAACAATGTAACCATTACGTCATCTGCTGGTCCCACCGTGACTTCAGTTCTTAGTAAAGAGGATGGATGGGTGGATGCAGGATGGATGATGGATGAAGTGGTGGAAAAAAGAATGAGTGGATGGACTAATCAGTGGTAGGATGATTAGATGAATAAATGGATTAAAGAAAACTAGGGAATATTGAAGAACAGAGACATGGCAGGATGGGCATCCATAAGCAATAGCTCAACACCCCCTTGCCTGTCCACAGTTCAGTCCCAGTGTCCTGAGTGCCCATTGCCACTACATTCTCATAATTTTGAAGCTTTCTGAATCCCCCAGTTCAGGAAATAGGACACAACATTTATTTTATTTCAGAGCTGAGCACATGAATTATAAGCACACAGCATGCCTATTAATATGCTAACTGTGAAAGGAACATAAGGGAAAATGTGATCCCTTCACCTATTGGGAAGCATAACTCGTGTAGTATAAAAAGTAAAAAAAAAATTTTTAAAAAGAAGTGTTTCTAGAGTATGTGATTCAGATGGTAAGTTTTGAAAACAGAGTTTTAGGCAGAGTAAAATGTGTGTGAATAGAAAAGTGTAAGGGAAGCCAGAGGGACTACATGGAAAAGATTTCCAAGAGAAGATTTTTGAAAGGTGAGAGAGGATGAGCACAGAAGATAACAGGGAGATGCAGAGGTAGGAGGACAGTATGGACAACTGTTTGACTGAGGCCAACAAGTGTCATGATTGGTTGGAGATTGTTTAGCTCAATTAAGCATATGTAAATTTCTAGGCTTCAGCCAGCCCCAGGAAAGAGGACGGCAGGGAAAAAGGGGGAAGAGAGAGAGAGTGGAAGAAAGAAAGAGAAGAGGATCATAAGGGAGGGGAGAATAAGATGAAAGAAGCAGTGAAAAGAGAGCGGAAAATGGAGTGCTAGAGACAAAAGAACAGAAATAGGTGTAGGAAATGCTCTGCATCCAGGAGTTCTCATCTCTAAGGGAAAAAAAAAAAAAAAAAAAAAAAAAAAAAAGATGAAACTGTGGCTCAGTTCTCTGTGGCATCAAGCAATGCCTTTAGAGTGAGCCCCAGCAGGAGACAGTGGGGACCCATAATGGATGAAGAGGGCTATGACACGTGCCTTGCCCAGACTGCCCAGTGCTCTGGCAGGTGGGGCCCCAGAAACCTCTCATTCCCCACTGCCAGCTCTAAGTTGCTAAGGTTACCTTCTCAACTCCCCTAATTAGAGAAGCTGTCACTCTTTGACAAAGATCAGGAGGGAAGGAGGAAAAAAATGAAAGCAGACATTTCATACTCTTAGACAAGAATAATAAAGCCAGTCCCACAATCATAGAAACTCTGCTGTCAAAGAAGACTACGTCTTTACCAGGACCACCCTCTGTTACTAGCTTGGAGAAAGCTTGGAAACTAGCAACTATTCTCAGTTAATGGGGAGCTGCCAACAGTCTCCAGGAGGTTAAATGGAGTGTAAGAGGGGTGAGTCAGGAAGAAAGGGGCTGTGTACCCATTCTGTTGCTATGCTGCAGTCTCAGTGATTCAGTATCAGGGTGCCCTTTCTAGCCAACAAATCAATGCAACTTTGCACTGTGTCAGAACCCATTTGGGAGGATAACACTACTAGAACCAGGTAGGAAGGTCAGCAGCCATCAGACTGTCTTTCTGGAAAAGAGCTAAGAAAGAGTTAGGAAGTGGGGTGATACAGGAAAGAAGCAGGGGCAGGAAGTAGGTGAGTTCTGTGAGGTTGCAGAAGTATAAGATCCCCAAAGATCCCCCTACTTTCTGACACAAGATTGCAACCACTTGGGGATGCCATCTCAATTCCTCAGCCCCCTACCCCCAGGGTACCCCTGAACCATTCTGGACTGCAGAAAGCCTTGTGTACAGCAGCATCCTCTTTGGCTAAGCTCTTCCTCAATTTCCTCTTTCTGACCACACAGCTCATCTCTACCTCGTTAAAACTACTTTCTCCAAGGAGAAAAGAAGGACAAGACTGTGCTGTACAGAAAAGCCTATTTTCAGTAATTCCATTACCCTCTGGAAGAATGGAGCAAGCAGAAGGGTATTGGGCCAGGAGTCAGGAAACTTACTCTTCAATTCTAGCTCTGCCAGTAATTCACTGCATGACCCCAGCCAGGCAGGTCCCTTGACTTCTCTGGGCCTCACAGTCTACACACTGTTAACTCCTGGGAGTGGGTATGAATTAAATGAGAGAACAGAAAAGTTCTCCTGCCCTTGGGACCAGCAGAGAGCATAATGGCTATGTTGCTGGACTTCCATGTAGTTGACCGTGGTTTGAATCCCAGACTGAGTGGCTTAAACTCATGCCGGATGCGTGAGTGCCCAAGATCCAGAGAGGAGAATGGAAGAGAAGGGACTGAGGTGTGGTCATCCCCCTTGGGGGGTGATTTCTCGCTTTCTGCCTTTCTGTCTCTCTCTGTCTTTCTGGTAAGCGCACGTGCCCTATAGCAAAAAAAAACTTTCAAAAAAAAAAAAAAAAAAAAAAAAAAAAAAAAAAAAGAAAGAAAGAAAGAAAGAAAGAGAAAGAAAAGAAAATTTCTCCTGCCTTCAAAAATCAGCAATGCAGGAGCCTTAATCTATGTATTATTAAGAGATCCATCCTCAGCCCCCAGCAGTGGATGACCCGAGGCACAGAGGATGCTCTATAAATGATCACTGAACTGAGCCCATGCTTTGAGAACTATATAATACTATACTCCAAATTTATGTCTTCATTCAACAATTATCTTTTCAGCACATAATGAAGACATGATTCTTGTCTCCACTGAGCTTGCAGTGAATGAACAGTGGAAAAGATAAACATCAAATAGAAATAAATATATAATAAAAATCTGTGATTAAGAGCTATGAATAACGAGAATCTATAAATAAAGTAAGAAGACAGTTCTAACCGAGAGGGTTTCTCTCAAGCAATGACATAAACTTAAAATGTGAAGAAAAAAAAAAAGAAAAACAGGAGTTAGTCAAAAAAGGAGAGGAGGCAAGACCTTTCTATTCAAAGGAGATAGCTTGTGCAAAGGTCCAGAGGCAGAAGTGGGTTTTTCCTATTAGAAGAATGGAAAGAAAGGCCAGAGGTAGAAAAGCATGGCAGAATCTAAACAGAGCTTGAGCTAGGAGGTCAATATCCTTTCTGGCATCATTTCCCCAAGGCAAAGCATCTTTCTCTCTGCAGGGAGATGCTGAGTCCTGACTTCTGGACATAGCTGGGGATACACCCAGCAGCCCACAAGAAGGTCATCATCTTTGTCAGACACTCGGAAGGCTACTAGGTCCTGTAACCAGTTCCATGTTCCTCCTCTCTTCGACATCAGATCTTTACAGGTAGTTGACTTAGATGCTCTGTTTTGCTGTAAGGGCTAGAGCTAGAGCTGCAAAGCACTCTGGACTGGACATCATCTGTCCCAGTGGTACCTAACTGTACTTCATGGAGCTAGAGACCACTTCAGGGAGGGGAAGAGAAGGCTGATGAGGAAAGGTCCTACTCCCCACACAAGTTCTATTTTCTTCTAGCTTTGACAGTGGACTGCCCAAGATTCCATTTGAAATAAGGAAGTCATGCTAAAAGAGGATTCTGATAGCCACGATCATTTTATAGATGAGAATGAGATTGCAGAAGAACACATGCTGCTTTTACCACTCACCAGCCTTCTAGTATCAACCCTCAGTCTCACCTTTCAAAATACACTGCTCCCCCAACCACATGCAGGCTAGAAAGAATGCCAGTCCAGGTGTTCTCTTCTCTCCTAGATGAGGGATAAATATGAAGCCACTCTGGGTCAATCAGATTCTACAGAAACTGTGAATGCTAGAGGAAGAAGATGTGGGAAGGAATGATGAAGACCCTTGGAGCCCTTGATCTTGGTAGGACTGCTCTGATGAGACTGTGGACTAGTTACTGCTCTCTAGACACCCAGAGTTGCTCTTCCTGAGCCCACTTCTCTAGTAATTCCATCCTTCCACCAGCCATCCCAAATTCTTCCCATGCAGTCTCTCTGCTTAAGTAAATGGAGCTGGTTTCTGTTGTTTGCAACTCAGCTGATAGAACCTAGAATATATGGCTGATTTGCTCAGGGCACTCCGAGAGCTTGAAGTGTTTCCAAGAAGAAACATCAGAGTTCTTTAAGCTGTGGATGCCTGCCGGTGACTATTTGTGGCTTAAGATGAACTGGATCCCTAATCCCCAGTATTCTGCCTTGTCTTCCCAGTCTCATTGTCAAAGTCTGATGGTTTTTAAAAATTGCCTACCTTTTTCTCTATATTCTCCAACATAAATTACAGGCTATCCTGCCCTTGGGGTTCTTTATCATAAATCTGACATCAGTCACTCCTCATTGGTCACAACATTATTTATTGGATGGGAAGAAAAGCAAGTACAGATATTATGCCAGGAGCTGGAACTCAAGCCAGACAAAAACAAAATAAATTCTTCAGTGCATCTAAACTATGCTACTCCAGTTTTATGTGCATGCCTCTTTCTCCCACCCTGCTTCAGAAGGCACCTGTGAAAATCCTGTTCATACATCACTCTTTCCTTTGGTCACAATCTGGAGGCAATTTAATTTCCTATATGAAAGAAACAGCAAAGGGGACTGGCAGTGGTGGGAGAAGAGGGCTTTTGTTTTTTTCTTTAAGCTTGCTCCTTGACTACGAAGCTGTTTCCAACAGTAGAAGATGCTCCCAAGGTAGTTAGAAGAGATAGCAACACACGAGCCTAATTGCATTATACTGCAGTTTGACCAAGAGATCATTAACTTCATTGCAGAGGAAGAAAAGGAAAATGACAGAGACAAATTTAACTCATCCAGTCCCTTACTTACACTCAGGACTCAGGCCACCAGCTAGAAAGCAACAGGACTCTAGATAATATTCACAATCATTAAGGAAATTATTTCTGGGCTCTGTAGCCCTCTTGAGGGAGTGCAAGGGGGTCGTGGGCACACTTTGTCTTACCTAACTCCAGCCACGCATGACTCTTTCCTGAAAGTCTACTGGTATTTTCTACTACGGGACAAGAGAGAAGAGCATATTAGTCTTTAGACTCTATCTACCCAGTCATACATTCAGTAAATATTTGCTGAGTACTAATTGTGAATCAAATGTGTTAAGAAGTACTGGACATTCAATGTTGAACAAAACAGGGTCTGGGACCTCAAACAGTTTAGTCTAGGGGACACATGGACAATCAATATGTACAAGCATATTTAAATAAAATATAGATGACTCGGTGACAAAGGAACAGAATGTTGTGAGAGTCTGAAGGAGAAGGGTGACTGAAAACTCTATGATGGAATGGGCAGGGTGTGGGGCCTCTGGCAAGCAAGAGAAAAATAAGAGTGAAGGCAGAATTCGGCAAGACCTTGATGGGCAGTGACTCTCAGCTCCAGCTGTACTTTAGAACCACCTAAGTCACCTGCAGTAATTACAAACAAAACCAAAACAAGAACACTTGAGCTCAATCCTTAGTTATTCTGATTGAATTGACCTAGGGTAAGGCCCAGGTCCTGGGATACACACACACACACACACACACACACACACACATTTATGTAGTATATAAACTTGTGCATATCTGTATGTATGTGTTCACATATATGTATGTATGCATTCACATATATGTATATGTGTGTTCATATATAATTTTAAAAACTAATAGACTATTTTTAGAAACATTTTCAGTTTACAGAAGAATTGATGAGAAGGTGTGGTGAGTTCCTACACACCACCTCTCCACAGTTTTCCATATCATTTACAGTTTATATAGGGTGGTATATTTGTTACAATTGATAAACAATAGCGATACATCATTAGTTACTCAATGTCATAGTGTGCGGTAGGGGTCACTCTTTGGCAAGTACATCCTATGGGTTCTGACAAATGTACAATATACATATCTATCATTATTGTATCCCACCAAATAGTCTCCACTCTCAATATCCTCTGTGCTCTGCCTGTTCCCATCCTTCTCAACCCGTCAGCTGATCTTTTTTCTTTCTATAGTTTTGCCTTTCCAGAATGTCACAGAGTTGGGACGGTAATATGTGGCCTTTTCAGATTGGTTTCTATTATTTAGCATACACATTAAGGTTCCTCTATGTCTTTTTGTGACTGGTTAGCCTCATTTATTTTATTACTGAAAAAAAATTCTTCTATCTATATGTACCATAATTGGTTTATCTACTCACCACTTGTCAGACATCTTGTTTGCTTCGATGTTTTGACCATTATGAACACAGCTACTTTAAAAACTCTTGTGCCAGTCTTTGTGTGAACATACGTTTCCAACTCATTTGGGTAAATACCAAGTATAACTGAAGGTTCACACAGTAAGAGTATGCTTAATTTCATAAGAAACTGCCAAACTCTGGGGCTGGCAGGTTGCGTGCTATTAAGGCACTGGACTCCCACATGGCTAACCATGGTTCAAGTCCTGAACTTAGCTTGCTTTTTTACTTTCCCTCTCTCTCTCTGTTCAAATTAAAAACAACACCAATAATAATAAATAAAATTAAATAATTCTTTTAAAAAAAAAGACAAGAAAGAAACTGCCAACCTAACTCCTAGATAAGCTAATTTAATTGGCCTAGGGTAGATCCCAAGTCCTGGCATTTTCAAAAGCTTACCAAGTATTCTAACCTACAGTTTACACTGAATGCCTTGTAGGCCTTGGTTAGGGATCATGTATTTCATTATAAGTACAAATGTATGAAGTCATCATAAATTTAAGGGGAATAATTTGGTGCACATGTGCATGAAGCCATTTGGGCAGCACATGAGAATGGATGGAGAAGGTTGCGTGTGGAGTAAAAGTGAGAACCAGAAAGACCAATTAGGACACTACTGAAATACAGGTGAGAATTCATAGTGACTTGTATGAGGGTAGAGATGGAAAGGATGGGATGGATTTGGAAGATATGTTAAGAGGAAATCAACAAACTTTAGTTACAGATCAAATGCTGAAATGGGGGAAACAAAGGGAGAAAGGAATATAAATATTGAAATTGTGTTTTAAAAGCACATTTGAGACTATCCTATAGATAGGCAAAAAGGTTACTAGCCTGTTTTCTTTTCTATCAGTGTCTTTTCTTTCTAGTCCTTCTTTTTTTCCTGCCCCTCTCTCTCTCTCTCTCCCTTTCTCTCTCTCTGCATTTTGTTTCGTTTTTACATGAGCTCCTCTTGACTCAAAACTAATAGTTATTTTAAAGAACTACCTTCATCCTTCTATCCTAATTGAGCATATGCCTTAAGGTCAAACTCAATCTCTTCTTTCCATCTCAGAAAAGTACTATAGATTTTGGGGATCTGTCAACTTGGTTCAAATGCCCAAAGCTTAAAATTTCCACCAAGAGTGGAAATTTTGGAAAGGATTCTCACTAAAACGGTGTTATCAGTCTTACAACTTTTCTTCTGAAACTTTCCAGCAGATGTTTCTAATGCCCTTAGGAGAAAAGCTTTAAAAAACACTGGTGATGAACAGTGCAAGAGAAGTTGAAGTTAAGTAAGGAGACCCCACTGGAGTTCCACAAAAAGAGCTTTGAAAATGTAACAAAAGAAGAATAAAACACCCAGGTCCTTTCTGTCAAATCCTCCTGAAAACTCACCACTTGAGCAGTGGCATGGCAGGGAGATACAAAGGCTCTACAAGACTGACTCTCATTGGAAGGTTCCAGGTTCAGTGTCCAGAGACCTCCCTGAGTATGCCATGTTCGCATGTGCCCATGACCAGAGCTGCTGAGGCAGGGGGAAGACAGTAGCTTCAAAATCTTATTGGGAGTGCTGTGTCTCTGTCTCTGTCTCTCTCACTCATGGGAGAAAAAAGGCAAACTTGAAAAAGAAAAAAAATCCTAACCTCACACCAAAAGTCAGAGTCATAGCTAAATTAATAAAAGATGTGCTAAGTGGAGATTCAGCCTTAGAAGGTCACTAAGGACATTTTGAATCACATATGACAATAGGAGTAGCCAAGGAGATAGCACTGTCAAGAGTGTGGAGCCCTGACATCAGAAGGAAGCTAGAGTTGCACCTGCAGGGCCCTGCCCACCTTGGCCAAGAGTTTCATTCCTCTTCACTCCTTTGCTGCAAATACCACTCTGGGATGCCAGGCTCTGAGTGGAGAGAGCCAACTATGAGGTTACAAGTGAGCCACAGTGGTCAGCAGGAGGCTTGGACTAGGTTCTCTGGTTAAAGAAGGCAAACAAGAGTCCCTCGTGCTCAGGGATTCTAAAGAGAACTTGAGATTGCTAGGGGTAGAGAGAATGACAGAGAAAGATACAGAGAAAAGGAGAAAAACATGTACAGATAGACACATACAAAAAGGTATACACAATGTAGGGAGAGAGAAGAGGACAGAGCTTAAGAGCAAAGAGAGAGAAAGAACCCTTATGATCAAACATAAAATATAAGGGGGAAAATATGGGGCCAGCAAGTGCGTGGTCATTAAGCCACTGGACTCCTGCATGACCTGCCATGGTTTGAGTACCAGACCTAATGGCTTGCCTTCTCACTCTCCCTCTTGTTCTCTGTCTCTCTCTAGTCAGTGCACATGCCCTATAGCAAATGAAATGATAATAATAATAGTAATAAATTAAGTAATTCTTTATAAAAAATAAGAAAAAGTAAGTTTTAAAAAGAGAGAGGAAGTCAAAGAAAAGAGAAGAATGAGACAACAATGGAGAAGGAGAAAAGAGAGACTAAGGTCCTGCATTCCATTCCCACGCTGTCATTCACAGGGGAGAGTTTTCAGGACCGCTCTCTCCAAGAAACACTCATAAATCTTCCATGAAAGAACGGTGGAAGCTCAGACCTGTGCATTCATGTCAGAGAGCCCCGTCCATACCTGTCTAGCTGGAACTGAGAGCTCCTGAGGCCCTCTTCCTAAGTCCCAGCTGCCAGAATGGGCTAGGTCTGGGGTATGAGCAGTGGGGGAGAGGAAGAAACGGGAAGGAACGGCAAGGCTGAGAAATGAGCCATCAGGGTACCAGTAAGTGTGATTAATGGATTCATGGAAGATATCCTGGACTATAAGATGTGCCAGACTTTGCTAATAAAAGCTTATAAAGCAATATTTTTATTAGCAAGCCTTGATGCATATTAAAAATAATTTTTTTCAACTTTCTCCTTTGGATTGGGTCTCTTTGGGTTTGTTGGTTACACAGTCTTGCCATGAAAATCAGTTCTACCAACATCTATTCAATAACAAGTCCTGGACCAAGCAACAGGAGGACAGAAAAAACTCTCTCCATTCCCTCGAGGATCTCATAGGCAGGACCATTCAACAGAACTTGCTGCAGTAGTGAACGTGTTCTATACCTGTGTTGTTCTATATGGTAGTCACCAGCCACATGTGGCTATTTAAATAGAAATTAATTAACATCCAGTTTAGTTAAAAATTAGTTCCTAGGTCACCCTAAATGCACATCAAGTACTCAACAGCCACATGCGGCTCGTGATTACCATGCTTTTTTGTTGTTAAGTTTTGCCAGAAAGAGTGTGTGTTCACCAGAGAGAGAGAGAGAAAGAACAAGCAAGAAAGCACCCCCCATAAGGAGTAGTCATGCTGCCATCACTTCTCCTCCATTTCTGCCTTCTTTGGGGGATCTTGGTCATGCATGGGTGCAGCGTGTTTTAAGCTACTGGGTCCAGGACTCGAACTGTGAGGTCGGCCCTACGGGATCCAGCTGCTTTAATCACCAGGCCAATGGCTGACCTAGTGACCACCAAATTCAAAGAAAGTAACAAAACATTTAAGAAACACAAAGTGAAAAATTATTTGTTGATAATAATATGTATGGTAATATATCTGAAGCAATATATAGTGTATTCTGGATGGGAAAATTCATTTTGTATGCTGTAATGGTACACAATGATTGTAAAATGATAATAATTATAAAAAGAAATACGCTGACAAAGTTTGAGATAAGAGATGAGCAGCAATATTTTAAATAATGGCAGGGGCCTAAGAAAGATATAAATAAGGTTTCCTGAATAAAGTTATTCAAAGCTATGAAGAAGGAAGAGGAAGGAATAAGGAACAAAAGTTTCCCTACCGAAAGTAGCTTGGAAAGAACAGAGAGGAGTGCACCAGCAGAAACAAAGGAGCGCAAAGACCTTCCTGACAGAGGACAAGTGTGAGCAAAGTCAGAGTTGGGAACATACAGTTAGCTCGATAAAAAGCCCAGTTGTCAGAAGTATAGACAGAAAAACTGAATAAGGATAATAAAGGTGGGTGTGGTCCAGCCCGGGGTCTCAGATGCTGGGGAATTTGCTATTAATCCTGGAAGCAGGGGGAAGCCACTGCGAATTCCAAAGCAGGGAGAAAGAACATTTGGAAATGATTCTTCAGGCCATTTTGGTGGTATCTACCTATAGAAAAAAAACGGAATAGTGTTGCGAGAGACTGGGAGAGAGATGACAGAACGTAAGAGGCTGGAGGAGACAAAGAAGCACCTGCTATTAGATTATCAGTTAGAGGGCTGTGTGGGAGCCTTATTTTGCCCAAAATAAAAATGGCATCTAAAAACCTAACTATCATTGTGGAAGGCAGATCCCCAAAGTCATTTCCTGCATCAATGTCTTTGCAGAGGAAGAGTCCTCTAAGAAAGGGGGGCATTTTCACAATCATTTATCAGCTCATTAACTTGTCCTGCAGAATCCCTTCCCCCAATGTCAACCCCACTGTGTCCCCTCATAAGGCTCCAGAGCAGGATCTGGGAAAATAGGGTGGGAAAAGGGACCAAAAAAAAGGGAAGAAAATGAGACAGAGAGAAGAGGTATTTAAAAAACATGTGCTGTGGATGTCAAAACAAATTCCCAGCCATTCTTGCTGGAGGAGATTTTATGGGGCGGGACGTCCCCAAAATGGGTTTTGAATTATACTCTGCACCTCATAAAGCACAGGAACTCTTGGCAGACCGCTTGCACACACTGCCCTCTCATTACCTGCCCACCCCTCCCCAGCAGGCGGCATGCTGGGAGAGAACACAGGGCATGTATTCTGAGATCTGCACAATCAGCCTCAGTCCCTGGACTTCTAGCAAGGCAGTAGCCTTCTCTGGGCTTTTGTTCTCCTTCTGTGCAATAAGGAGGCCACAATGGAGGAGCCCTGATGGCTCTGAAAGTTCTAAATTTGGATAATCCGGAGAATTGGCACAGTGTGGGCCGAGAGAGTTACAGAGAGCCTTTGTAAAACCGCACAGGAAGGGCCAGCCAGTGGCATGGTGATTAAGGCAGCTGGAGTCTACATGACCAATTGTACAGTGCACGTCCCAGACCTAGTAACTTAAAAAACATGCCAGGTCCATGTATGTGCATGCCCAAAACCCCGAGAGGAGAGGAGAGAAGGGATTGAGGAGCGGCCATCCCTCTTGGGGATGCTTTTTCATTCTTTCTCTCTCTGTCCCGCTCTCTCATCTTCTCTGGTGCACACATGCACCCTGTAGCAAACTAAAAATATAAAAATAAATAAATAAAACTATTTCTGTGCATGGGTGGGGAGCTGTGGTAAATGTGAAGTAGTATTGAAGGAAACTCCTTTCTCATGTGTGGTTATAGAGAGAGAAAATTATTTAATAGTGTTCAGTTTTGTTTTATAATTAGGCACGGTCTGGCTATGTCACAATCTTTCTGTTTCAGTTTTCCCAGATGCTGGGACCAGAGGTGCCGCCATGTGCACTGACTTCTACTTTTGTCTTTCTATGTGGCCTCAGTCTGACCGACAACACCATCAGTCATCAATGCACAATTGTGGCTGGGCCAATAATGCTCAATTTAAAAAACAAAACCAAAAACAACATTTAGGAACCAACAGGTGGTGTAATGGTTACATCGCTGGACTTCCACATAGTCAACAACTGTTCGAGTCCCAGACCTGGTGGATTAAACCTCGTGCTGAACACATGTGCATGTGTGCCCAAGACCCCAAGAGGAGAATGGAGGAGAAGGGATTGCGGAGTGGCCATCCCCCAGGAGAGTGATTTCTTGCTTTCTGTCTCTCTCTGTCTTTCCAGAGAGTGCAAACACCCTATACCAAAAATCTCCCTCTAAATATACATATATATATTTTTTAAATATTATATGTAATTATATATAATTATGTATATCATATATATAACATGTAATTATATATGTATATTTTTTTAAAGTACCCCTGAACAAAGAAACATGTGAAATATTCCTGGTGTTTAGTAAATCAGTGTGATGTGTTTTTTTTTTTTTTTTAACTTGCCAGAGGGCATGTGTGTTCACCCCAGAAAGACAGAAAGAGCTAGAGAAAAGGATAA